>CAOLHI010001152.1:0-495308 GCA_948474755.1 Ctenosaura bakeri | reverse complement strand
TTTACGCTGCTTTTATAGACCTAAAGTCAGCTTTTGATTCAATTTCTAGGAACTTGCTTTGGCATAAACTTGAAATTGCTGGCATTGATTGTCATCTTTTACATCTTGTCAAGGATCTGTATACTGACACCTCAATACAGGTCAAAGTTGACCTGGCAGGACACCTCACTCAGAAGATAAATACTTCTGTGGGTGTCAAACAGGGCTGTATTTTGGCGCCCTTTTTGTTTAATTTTTACATCAATGACATAGTAAAAGAGTTAGAGGGCCTACAGTTCACTCCAGTTACTATCCTTGATCAAAAACTTTCTTTGTTAATGTATGCAGATGATATCATCCTTATATCTAGAACCCAGGTGGGCCTGAGACACTTACTTGCCAAGCTCTCGTCATACTGTAAGAAAAATGCCTTAACAGTAAATTATAATAAAACTCAGGTTATGGTGTTTGGTAAACGTCCTAAAATACATGGCACCTAGATGAGTACATAATAAAACAAGTGAGGACTTTTAAATATCTGGGCATGACTTTCTCAGAGACATCCTCTTGGAAACAACATCAGGTAAACATTAAAATGCAGGCATATAGATCAGCCAAAGCAATTTTGAGCTTTGCTGCTAATAGGAGAGGGAACCTTGTAAATCCAGCTCTAACAGTTTTTAAAGCTAAAATGCTGTCAGATTCTTTATGGGGCAGAGATCTGGGGTACATCCAAGGTTTCTGGCTTAGAACCAGCTCAGAATTACTTTCTAAGGGCTTTATTAGGTCTTCCTAGGGACACCCCTACTGCCATGATCCATTTAGAAACCTCCGTTTTGACTTTAGAAAGTCAAATAGATAAAAGGTCTCTGTGCTACTGGTTTAAGGTTCAAGAGATGCCACTTTATAGACTCCCTAAAAAATGTTCGCTAGACCTCAATAACAGGTTACCTGTCAAAAATTGGGTACATGCGGTAGCCCAATTAATTATTAAATATGGGCTCTCAGTTGAAGACCTAAAAGAACTCGATCAGTTTGCAAGGAAGAAATTAATTAATAATACAATAGGGGAGGTTGCTATGTTTGCAGACTTGCATGCTCTCCAAGGCTCCCCGTGTGTTCCCCTATATTATAGACTTAGACAATTTGGTGACCATCCTGACTATTTTAACAATTTAACTTTTATTAAATTGTGTCGTGCAGTTACAGAACCAAGACTAAATATGTTTGAGTCATCTGAAAGAGATGGGAGGCTTAATAACGTACCAAAAAACCTCCGCAGATGTTTAGCTGGCTGCCCTTACTCAGAAGTTTTAACTCATTATTTAGTCTGTTGTCGTTTGTACAGTGGCCCAAGGGAACGATTCATTTCACTGTTAATTCGGAATAGATTTTTTTTAAACTTTCAAGAAATGGTTCTTTACCTCCTAATGGACACAGACAAATATGTGACTTGGCATGTGGCTTTATTTGTTTAGAAATTTGATTAGAAATTAGAATTTCTAAAAAATTAGAAAGAAATATCTGGCAGAGATAACTGTATCTTGCAATGGTGACAATCTTATATAAAATACTTAGTTTCTGACCCTTTTTGTGATTTTACCCAAAGTGTATTACCTATGTCAAGGTTTTTAATTGTAAAATTTTATAGTTTGTTAACTTGTATTTTTGTATTTTTAAATATTGTTGTTTTTGTTTTTTGTTTTAATGTATTATTTAATTGTTTTATTCTTTTTGCAATGGCCATTGGCCAAAAGCAATAAATAAAGTACAATCAACACAAACCCATTCCTAAAATACCCAACAATACTACTTCCAGTATGCCTTTTCCTATTTTTTCCTATAGAGTTTGTATCCAAAGATGTATTTATCCTATTGGTCCCTCCCATTGCACCAAATTTCTTTTATATCTGTGTTTTCCCATAAAATTAAGCATTCTAGCTCCATTTCTGGCATTGGCATAGAAACACTTGTATGCATTGTGCCTTTTCAAATGTCTCTGACACATGCATTTTACTCAGATAATTTGTTGCTGGGTCTGTGGGTGTTTAGCTTTCTTTCATTTGACACTTCATCATTGTACTTCCCCCTTTGAATTCAGGAACTGGTTCACTTGCAACACTATCTTATATAGGCCAGTCTGACTTACTGCCATATATGTGAGATATTGTATAGCAAGGAAGGTGGAAAAACTTCTTTTTAAGATTTTGGAGTACTGCTAACTGTCAGGATGAGCTAGGAACCAGTACTTTGACTCAATGCATGGAAGCCTCATACATTAAAAAAAACCCCACAAAGATGGAAATGTAAGCAGTCGAGCTTTGTGAAGCTGAAATCTAGGAATTTCCACAAGCATAATCAAGATTCTTCAATGAAAGAGTCGTCAATTCACTTTATTATCTTTGTTTCCTAGCATGTATACAACTGAGTTATGTTTTTCTGATCATCTTTTAATGTCTGCTTGGTTTTCTTTTCCTCATGCTGCAAAGCACATGTCTATTATTGTTCCTTAGCGCATTTCCAATAGATTAGCAAGTCACAGGTGGCACAAAAGCTCCCAGACGTTTTCTTATTTCAAGGGCACATTGCCCTGTTGGTCCTCTTAAAAGAAGCTTAAGGACCCTGCATTTAAAACAAAAGCAGAAACAAAGCAAAAGATGGCACTGTGCAGCCAGCTGGTTTATATGTTATCAAAAGCCTTTCTTCTTTCCTAGTTAAGATTCTCTACTGGTCTTCAGTGCTTTGTAATTCTGCTTTTGCCCACAGCTTGCCCAGATTCCCTAATGGGTGCTCCACTCCAGATGACTTGCCCACAAATAGGGCTTAGCTTCCTACTATTCCCCTTAGTCTGTTCTCTCAGGTTTAGCCTGATGTTGTCTTTTCACAGACCACTGCCTGCTTGCCCAACCATTCCTGAAGCCAGACTTTCAAGAATTTTGTGCATACAAAAAAGAGAGAGGAGATGGTGCACATGCTAATAGGCTCCCCTGTCCCCTCTTCCTCACTCCTCATAAACTACTGCAGAAAATATCATGGCCCAATAACAATGTATATACTTTCAGTAACATCAGTCAGAGATTAGAATGCTTGAATAGGATGGTACATATGAAACTACCCCCCTGTTACTTTTCTATTTATCAAAAGCAACTAAAATAGTCAGGTAAGGTAGGGCTACAATGATTTTGACAGTTGTAAAGTTTCATCTCAGGTGCCACTGTTGCCGTCTTATCCCTTGGCTCCTTCTCAAACAGTGACACTGCCAAGGCATCTACCTCTGTAGGGCTCCATGGCTAAAATACATTCTTCCCAGGTTTCTTAGCAACACGCACGCACACACACAACTGTTGGACACAACTGTCAAGTACTGTGGTTTTCCTTTCCTATACAGATACATAATGTTTCTCTATATAGATATGTGCAATACTAGCATATTTACCTGGCATTGCTTGGGATTTTATTTTCTTGTTAAAAACTCACCAAACTGTCTTCTCCAGTATCTGTAACTTTTCTCCATATTTTCCAGTGCAGTCTGTATTCAGAGTTGTTTAAATATACAGTTGGAGTTCCTGAGGGAGTATACTGTTCTCCTCCTTGCTGCTAGGCCTCATCTCCATAGCTACCGGCCTTTTCCAGTACCTGAAACTTTTCCCCATATTCCCCAATCCAATCTGTATTCACAATTGTTAACATAAGAGATCCCGAGGGAATACACTGTCCTCCTCTTTGCTGCTAGGCATCATCTTCATAGCAACTGGCCTATTCCAGTACCTGTAACTTCCCCAAACTCCCCAAACCAATCTGTGTTGTCTGGTGACGTTGATGTACTGGCTTTTTTTTTTTTTTTTTGCCTTCTGTTGAATTTGTGCAACGGCTTTACATTTTTCTGGAAGCATGTATTGTTTTGAATTTCAACTGTAAGGTTCCTCACATATGGAACCTATACAATCTACTGTGTGAGGCGAAAAGACCTTGTAACTATGTTGTGTATGTCACTTTAATTTTTCTCACATATGCCTCCCAAATGTTTTCTAGCATCCTTATTGATCCTAGGCCTCATCTCCATAGCAACTGGCCTGAAGCCTGAGAGCTCTCTGGCTGAGAATTCTAAAGGCCCCTCCCTAAACTGCCAACCCCAAGATTCCATAGAATCTTCACAACCAGCCGATCATATGAGGCCTTCTCACCTCACACAGCCAATCGTATGAGGTCTTTGCCTGCCTGACGCAGACAAACAGACAAACTCACAGACAAACTTTGACTTTTATATAGTAGATAGTATACTTGTGAAAAAGCTCGAGCTAAAACACGGAGATTGTCAAGGTGATGAAACTCTACTGAGGGACAGAGTGTCACCACTGGTGCAAGGTGAGGGGACAGCAATTTGTTTGATGCCCACCCTGGAATGACAAGGCCAGACACATGACATCAGATTAATTAAGAGCCACTTTTATTTTTTTACATTACTATTAGCTAACTAATAACTATTTACATTGCATTGGACCGGAGATGAAGCAGTGAGGGGAACAACCCAAAGTGGGTCCAGCTGAGGCCAGGTGAGACTCCCATGTCCACCTCCTCAGCCTTCCCTTGGGTGAGCCATCTGAGCCCCTAGAGCAATCCAGTGGTTGCTCCCCAGCAGCCCAAAAAGGGGGCAACTAAACCCAGGAGGAGCTCCAATGAAGTCCCAGGACCCTGCAGGCAAGAGTCCCATTCCTAGGTTATACTCAAGGACAACCTCCTTCCCTACCCACTGAGTCTCAGGACCTTAAAGAAGTGGCTTCAGGGTCTTACCCTACACCCAAAGGGGGTGCCCAAGGCATCCTCCATAAGCTTATACTTCCCCCTTACTTGCCAGATGACCACATAATTACTGACCCACTGTAAGTCAATTGCCAAAGTCCAGCCAATACAGTATGGGGTAATAGCAATAGCAGTTACATTTCTATACTGCTTATCAGTGTGAAGCACTCCCTAAGCGGTTTACATGTATTTAGCTAATTGCCCCTAACAAGCTGGGTACTCATTTTACTGATCTTTGGAAGGCTGGAAGGCTGAATCAACTTGGGGCCCTGCAGGATTGAACTCACAATGTTGTGGCTGCAGTATCGGCATTTAACCACTGCACCACCAGGGCTCCCCCCCCAAAAAAAGCAGGGGAAAAAGTACCTACCTGGCCCTGAAGCAACCTGATCCTGCACCCTGCACTGAGGACAAGGGAGATGGGTCACACTGCATGATTTGAGCAGGGACTTCTTGCAGGGTGAGTGGGCTTAAATAGGCTGCCACTCTGCCCCCGTCATGTAGTGCATCCTGGCTTGCTCTGTGCCAGCTGCAGGGTTGTCCAGCCTTTTCTTAAGGGGGCATCAAAATCTTCCCTTCCCATGCAGTGATTGAGCCACATGTGTCCAGGTAAGCCTTCCCACCACAGGTGTGGGACAACCTGGAGGCAACCCTGCTGGACTCCAGAGGCTATAGTAACATCAGCTGCTGAGTCTATAGAAATGTCCTCTAAATGACTAGATTCACATACCGTAAGAGAGACTAGGGATGAGTATTTATTACCTCCAATCCCTCTGTTGCCATCAGTGTGTGTCTCTGTAATTTGTAGAATGAACATCCACACTAGGGAACTGACCCAATTTGTATAGGCTGGCTATGTGGTTTAGAATATTTTAATTTTAGATTTCTAGTCCATGCAGATACCCTACCCATAGCACACTGTTTCCCTACTTCAGTTGATTGGCCTTCAGTTTCTGGAAGTAAATAGGACGACTCATTCCCCTCCCAAATCTGGAAGTGTTACTTTTTGGAGAATAGTACTCAGAACTGCCCAACCAACATGATCTCTAACTATGCTGGCTGGGGAATTTTTTGGAGTTGTCTCCAAAAAAGTAACTTTCCAAGCTTCTACTTATTCCTCTTTGTACAACTTCTATAGCATTGGCCAGAAATAAGAATGCTTGAATAGGATTGTATCTCCAAATCCATCTTGCATTGGCCAGACCATTTTTCTGTCTAACCCAGTATTATCTCTTCTTATGAGCAGATGAATTGCAAGGTATTGGGCAGAGCAGTTTCCTACACCTGATATCTATATTTTTAACTGGAAATGGCAGGGAATTTCTTCCTCCAAAACACATCCACTGTCACTAAGCTACAACTCACCCCTCTTTGAAAACAGTCTGTTCCCATATCACATGCAACTGAACAAAGACAATCAGCCATAAGTTGAGTCAGAAGTCTTGATTATTTAGCTTTTAATTGATGCACATTGCCTCTTTTCATGCTAAATGCTACTGCAAAGCATGCTGACACATTAAAGCATTTTTACAAACAAAGAATAATTATTTATCTTTTAGAATACTGCCTCTTAAGCTATTTTATGTGGGAAACCAGTAGGACCTTGTAAAAAACAACAACACGATACTGCATATACTGTCATAGAACTAAGCAAGCCAAATAACCGAATTTGGACAACAACTTGTATTTTGGGGGGAAAATCCACTGGGGTTTAGGCAAATAGTTTATGCTACAATTTTAATATTTTCATAAACATATGAAACTATTTTTATCTAAATGTCTTTATGAAAGAGTTTACCTTTTCTTTAGAGCCAGATATAGCTGAAATGCTTCTTTTTGTTTTCTGCATCTTTGCTTGATCTCACTGCTCAATCTTAACACAACCCATTTGTTTACTTAAAGGGTAAAGTGCCTTGTGGAAATCTCTAGTTAATTTTCAAGCAATTAATTTCACTGACAGTAAGATGAATGCCTGATGAAGGATATGCATGTGTAACATGATCACTAGCATGTCTCACCTCATACAGGTTAGACTTATTAGCAAATTAACTTTTTTTCATAATGTGGAAGCTTTGGAAGTAAGCAGAACCAATGCCAGGCTTGAAGGTGCATCATATTGGAATATATAATTGATACAGGCAGGCAGGAGTGAATAAATTTCATTCCATTGCTTGGGGACTAATGTTAATAAGGGCAACAAGATCAGAGACATGCACTGTAAGCATCTACAGTATAATGTTTTAGCCATATTGGTCCCATAAAAAGGAGAGATGAATGATAATTCAGTCTGCAGTTTTTTGATATGACTTCTAAAAATGTGCGGCTTCCCCCATAAATGGGGCAGATAGAACTTGAGATCAAATAAAAAGCAGAAAGCCTTAGAAAGCCAAATTGAGAGATCCATCCATTTAAGATTTGAAGTGCTTAGGACTTTAAAATAAGGGTTTGAATCCCTGTGTGTTCAACCATGTTGGTGATGCTGAATTAGAGTTGCCACCTCTTTTTTGTGTTTGAGAAGCTCCCTTTCTTTAACAGCTGACAAGAACAGCTATGGTTGCTGGATTGAAAACTCAAGAGGGCTTCTGTACCTTTAATGATTGTACAAAAGAGGAAAGTTCAGCAGATGTCGTTTGTCAAGCATTAAGATACTAAGAAACACCTGCTAAAATTCACTCTTCTAAACAATCAGTACAGGAGTCCTCTCCAGTTTTCACTCTGGCAGCCCTAAGGACAACATAGTCCTCTCCATGCACAGAGTTGTCATGTTCTTGCCCAAGGACGCAGACTCTCAGGATTCAGACAAGTCCCTTCCCAGCAGCCACACCCCAGAAACATGAAAAGACAGCACTTATGGCAGCCACTGTAGGAGGTAAAGGGAGAGCCTAGGCCTCAGGCAGTGCTTATATGAGAAGGGCTTGTTAATAAGGACACAGCTGGCCGTGATGCTGAGGCTATATAATCACAGGCCTCAACAACAGAAGGTTGTTAGAAATTTCTGATGCTACTGGTGGTGATTCTTGCATTCTCTATCTGTGTGCTTTGGACCTTGACACTTTGCCTGGATTATCAGTTTGGCTTTTGGATTTTTCCCTTTCTAGACTGTTGCTTTTTACTGAGAGTTTACTTCAGTGCTGAGGCTGCTTTGCAGAGCTGCCATTATCTAGCTAATTAGGCAGCTGAGGAATCTTGGTGGGCTGCTAAGCTCAAGACAAGAGTGTGTGTGTGTGTGCACGCGTGTGCGTGCCTATTGCATTTGGCCAAGGCAAATGGCTGAGAATTTCATGTGAGTTAATGTATGAGAAAAATTTACTAGAATTTTCAAATTTCTGCAATAATGGAACATGCAGAATTTGAGATTTAATTTGAGATTAAATCTTGAGATTTAACAAATTAGAATGTGGAAGAGAGGGAAATTAACATATTTGTCCATTGCTACAGAAAATCCCAATCAAGTCACACCATAGCAAATTGACTTAATGAAGATTAAAAGACTGAAAAGTAGTTAGCATGGATGACTTCTTCAGGAAGAGGTGTTCAGAAGGTGAAAACAATCTTTAAAAATAAAAAAAAATCTTCACCATCTGTAACAGTAGCTATAAATCAAGATTTAGCATTACCTTAAGGTCATTCTGAGATAAACTATCAACTGCAAAGTAAAGCTGTGCAGGCATAATTCCATTGCTGTTACCACTGGTGATAAACTCTCCACAAATCTATTTTTTTTTTAACTTTGTTGTCCTCAAACGTTTTCCATATGGAATGGAGCAAAGGGCTTGTGTGAGGACACATGCTGCAGTCTCTTTGCTGAAGTTATAAGGGTTTAGGTCTGTTTTGTGCCTGGCTGGGATACCATCTAGGTATCTCATGTACTCTGCGCATTTTTATAGAAGAAATGCATGCTATCAATTCATTAAAATAAAATATAAATATTATATAAATAAAATATAAATGTGGTAGTCCAAAGACACAACAGCATCCCTAATTTATACCAGGTCTATCCAATGCAGAGGTTCTACACTGGATATCAGTATCCAGAGGGTTTAGCGTTCCCTTCTTGATTGTCTTCTTTAGCCGCAAAGGGTCTTCTCTAGCTGCAAAGTTCACACAGTTTCAGATATATCAAGGGGCTAAACCTCTCAGGCTGAAGAGGCCAACTGAAATTTTAGAGCCTTTTATGATCACATATGTTCAGTACAACTACTTTTCCTTACAGTTGGTAGAGGAATATGGGATTGTTCTTTCCTTTGAATAATTTCCCAAGCAGGTAATACTAATGCTAATACACCAGAGGACAGGATCAAAATTCAAAATGACATTGACAGATTGGAGAGCTGGGCCAAAGCTAACAAAATGAATTTCAACAGAGAGAAATATAAGGTCCTACACTTAGACAGAAAAAATGAAATGTACAAATATAGGATGGGAGACACGTGGACATGGATAACAGTACGTGTGAAAGGAATATAGAGGTCTTGGTAGATCACAAGCTGAACATGAGTCAGCAGCCAAGTGATGTGGCAGCCAAGAAAGCCAACGTGACCTTTGGTTGCATCAATAGGAATATGGTGTCTAGATCGAGGGACGTAATGGTACCACTCTATTCTGCATTGGTTAGACCTCATTTGGAATACTGTGTCCAGTTCTGGACACCTCAGTTCAAGAAGGATATTGACAAGCTGGAACATGTCCAGAGGAGGGCGACCAAAATGGTGAAGGGTCTGGAAGCCATGCCCTGTGAGAAGCAGCTTAGGGAGCTGGATATGTTTAGTCTGCAGAAGAGAAGGTTAAGAGGGGACATGATAGCCATGTTTAAATATTTGAAGGGATCTCATGTTGAGGAGAGAGTGGGCTTGTTTTCTGCTGCTCCAGAGACTTGGACAAGGAGCAATGGATTCAAGCTGCAGGAAAGGAGATTCCACCTGAACCTCAGGAAGAACTTCTGATGGTCAGAGCTGTCCAGCAGTGGAATATGCTGCCTCAGAGTGTGGTGGAGTCTCCTTTTTTGGAAGTTTTTAAGCAGAGGCTGGATGGCCATCTGTTGGGAATGCTTTGATGTGTGTTCTTGCATAGCAGGAGGTTGGACTCGATGGCCCCGAGTCCCTTCCAACTCTATGATTCTATAGGTACAGTGGCCCCTCGACTTTTGCAAGAGTTTGGGGTGCAGACCCCTCACAAAAGTAAAAAAAACTATGAATAACTCCCCACCTGAGTGGACCTCCCCCTCCCATTCACTCCCAGGGCTCCCCACTCCATTTGCCTGCCTGTCACTTGTGCACTCTGCCGTCTTTCTGTGAGGTGGGCAAAAGGCAGGCAAATGGAGAAGGAAACATTTTCCTCCTGCTTCATTCACCTGGCTGTCACCCATGTACCCTACTTTCTTTTTGCTCATGCAGGTGACAGGCAAGTGAATGGAGGAGGAAACACTTCCATCCTCCATTCACATGGTTGTCGCCCGTGTACCTGCCTTCTTTCTGCTGGCATGGGTGACAGCCAGGTAAATGGAGGGAGAAAGGCCTGAAGAAAGGTTTGAAGGGGAAGAATCGGGGGGGGGGGGCAAGCACCTACCTTGCAAATAATCAAATTCACAAAAGTCAAACCTGTGAAGGTGGAAGGAATATATATTTCATTTATATCCCACCTTTCTCCCAGTAATGGCCATTTCTGCACTACACTGTTATAGTACTATTATTCCATTTTCAACATCCTGTGGAATTCTGGGGTTTGTAGTTTATTGAGGCCAGAGTCTTTGGCTGAGAATTCTAAAGGCCCCTCTCTAAACTGCAAACCCCAGGATTCCATAGGGTGTTGATAGTGGAGTAATATCACTATAACAGTGTAGTGCAGAAATGGTCAATGACATTTAAGGTGGCTAACAACATATTTTAAAACAGTACAGATTAAAATGTATTGTTAACATTTTTTAGCTATTATAATCTGCAATGATTATGTAGCCTGTCTGAGATCTTGGGAAAAGTTGGATCACAACTCCCACAGCTCCTCAGCCAGCATGTACAGTAGATGTTCTGGGTCTTGTAGTCTCAAAAGGTAACATTTCCAGAGTCTGCAAAAATAATATATGGCCATGTTCCTCGTCTGATTATGAATGAGGAGTTCACTTTTCGATATTGCTCTAGGAATGCAAAGGGGGGGGAAGCCGTTTCAAATAAAAAAGACAGAAAGATGCAATTGTGAAAGCTAATCAATATCTCTAGCATCAGGGAATAATATCTGAGCCAATGTTCAATTTATTTTTCTTGAGCATATTATTTTCTTGTTTATCAAGTGGTTGGAATATCATTGATTGAATACTTGCAGTAGAATACAAGAAAGGTCCATTTTCTTTTTCCCCCCAAAAATGAAACAAAACAAAAAGTTGCACAAAGGATATTGGGTGGAAATGTGAGGTGATTTGGTTATATGGGCAACCTGTGGCCTTCAGCCTAATTTCAAAAGCCCTGTGAAAGTAAGCAGTGAACACCTCTAGCAGGAATTATCTCCTCCAGTCCTGACAACATGAAAGGGAGAGAGAGAGAGAGAGAGAGAGAGAGAGAGAGAATGAGAAGAGGAGAGGGCAGAAAGAGAGAAAAATGGTGGTTTGTTCCACTTTA
This sequence comes from Ctenosaura bakeri, assembly GCA_948474755.1. Classification (NCBI taxonomy): domain Eukaryota; kingdom Metazoa; phylum Chordata; class Lepidosauria; order Squamata; family Iguanidae; genus Ctenosaura; species Ctenosaura bakeri. Next base: position 483,921 of record CAOLHI010001152.1, on the reverse strand, counting down.
GGGTTTGGCCTTATCCAGAAATTGTTTTTTGGCTCCTTCCACAAAAAGGGTACCTCCCCTCAACAGACTGAGAGCATTTGGCATTTAGAGAAGAAAAAAGTACAAATGCATTCAACAAGAACTGCTGTAATTTCTATAGCCCTTTCCACATGTGGGGCGTGAATCGGGCAGAAATGGGACTCACCGGATTTCTTCTCCATCTGATCGAGTCCGCCGGGGCGAGGAGCAGTGCAAGCTCCGCACTGCTCTGGCATCCAAATTGACGGCTTCCAGTTGGTGGAGGCTCTCCACCAACTGGAGAAGCTCGCCAGCCTAAAGCCTGCCCCCGGCAGATCTGCAGGCACACACTAGTGCGCGCCTGCAAATCTGCACCGGAGCGCAGCGACGGAGTGACACGGGGTCACGTGCTCTGTGCTTTTGAAAAACTTCTTAAAAGAGGTTTTTAAAAAGCACGCTGTGCGACCAGTTCTGGTCGCTCCAGAGCGGACTGAGGTGCGGAACTACAAAAAGTAGTCCTACCCAGTCCACTCCACAGTGCAGAAGACCTCCGTCAGAGGTCGCTCTGTGCTGTTTTAATAGTCCGGTGTGGAAAGGGCCTATGACTACAATATTTTAAATCTGGGCAGGATATGGAATTTGTGATTATTTGTGATGTTGTGGCAAAGCCACCCTCCAAATCCAGAAAAGTTCTGATTGCAAATCTCGGACAGTCCTAGGCCGTTTCTGCAGCTTACCTCTGTCCCAGCAGTGTCAAGTGACGATGGCAGCAGTGGCTGTCCTAGGAGAGGAGCGCAATGGAGCACTCCCCTCAGCACCTGCTGCCTGCAGAAACCAGGAAGTTTTGTTACCCTGACTTCTGGGGGTCCTGTGGGGGACACCTTAATTTGCTCCAAGTTATAAAGGTTGGGGAAATTAGCAGAGCACTGGCAATAGCAAAACAAGGGGCAGGGTAACCCAGCAGGATCTTCTACCCAACTTTACAGGGTCAGGCCAACCCAAAAAGCCAGACAAATGTATTGAATAAATGGATTTTATTGGATGAAAATGTTCTCACACACCAACGCATTCACTCACTCACATACACAAGGCCTATTGAGAAGGAAAAGAGGTGAAAAATGGATAGAGGATATAGCAAAGATTGTAGAGGTGGTGATACTGCACCTACCTTGAAGTCTTTGGTCCAGGAAGTGGCAAGTCGAATGGAGCTCAGCAAAGAGACAGCTGAGGGGATCACTCAACTAACAGAGTGCTCAAGAGACCCTCAAAAACTAGGACTACTTATAGGACAAAATGTAACTTGAGGGCAGGCCCTCTCCCAGGGAGAACAATGGTCACAGCAAAGGAAGGAATGCCAAACAATGGCAACTTTGTCGTTTTCATGATTGGTTTATGCTGGGTTGCAAGTGTTCAGGGTTGTGGTTGGAAAGGTTGTAGTGTAAGTTTATGTAGATGGACCTCTCTTTGTAGGATTTTTTCCAGAAAAACAGTTGCTCAACCTGGGGAAAACATGTTAATCCCCCAAAGCTGGCTACTCTTGGCTGAGGACCCTTTGTCTATGTAGATGTGTATTGCCTTTGGTCTCCTTGGTCTACGTGACTAGGCATTTTTCTGGTCTTGACCTGTTTTCAGTTGTTCGACCTCTTTGCCTATGTGCCCATCTGGGCAACCTCTCTGGCATAGTGGGCATATCTGATATCAAATTTGTAGTCCCTGGGATAGGGTATGCCAATGGGGTAACTTTGATGGCCATGCCTCTGCTGCAGCACAGCTGGGTATTGTCCCAGGCTGCACTGGGCCTCCACAGGACCTCCAGCACCTCCTCAGTGAATAAGTGCAGGCACACGGCAGAGGGCAGCGCGATTGCTGGTCATTGATGGGGAAAACCCATCAATTATTTGCGGCATGATCGCACTGCCTAGGGACAAGAGAAGAACAGGTCCAGGACAACATCATGCATAAGTGTCATCCCACCCACATCCTCCTCTCATCCCCATGGATGGATCGTGCAGAAAGGGCCCTATAGTTTGTTATAATTGTGCTGCTGAGGTTAAATTAGTGATTGACTTGTTATGTCTCTCAAGAAATAAGAAAGGAAGAAAGGAAACAAACCATGAGCTGAGAAAAGACATTTATTCAACACACTTGAAATGAAATTCAAAACAAAGGTAGTCTATTGTCAAATTTTTATTTCAGGCATACTAGCTTTGACTTTGATGGGTTGGGAATTTTAAAGCAGCAAATGCCCCCTTGCCACTCCATGCTATTGAATGTTCTCCTTGCACACTGTAATTAAAGTAAATAATGTGTATTACCCTATCTCAGCTTGTGTATCTCCTGGTATTAAGCATATCCCACTATAAGCCCAAATAAATCAACAAGCTAAAGATAGAAAGCCCTTCTGTGAATCTGTTGTCCGGAGTGCAACCTGAGCCAAGTTTTGTTCACAGGGGATCCAACAGAGCATAAAATATGGCCAGCGTGTGTTGCTTTGCTCTGTGCTGTTATTATCTCGTGCACATTATCTGAGGCTCCCCATCTTGCACCGTGTGTCTCTCAAATAGCCCCCTGCTGTCAAGTGGATTCATGCCTGCTGTTCATTTTTGAAAAGTCATTTCATACAATTATCCTGGTACATATTGATAGCTTTCACCACTCCAGCCACACTAATTAAAAGACATACTGTGTAAAATTTTAATTAGGATTTGTGTTAGGCTAATGCATTTTTTTTAAAGAAAGGACAAAAGTGCTTTGCATTGAGGGAAGGGTAGGGGAGGAGTAGCTGTTTATTTATGACCTGCTCCTTTGACATTTAAAGCTTTTTGTCTCTCCTGCTATCTGAAAATAATGGAAAATAACCAAAGGACTAATGAGGGAGGGTGGCAGTCTGAGAGCTGTGTTATAATAATGGCTTTGGTGTAAAGAGAGAAAGAGAGCAAGAGAGAGAGAGAAAGGGATTGATTTAGAAGATATATCTAGATTTTATTGCAGAGGTGGGAACTTGTTGCTCTCCAAATATTGATGAACTCTTCCAGACTGATGCAGAGAAGTGTGAATTCTTGAGTTATGGGTCCTTGAGTTTTGCCAGTTGTTGTCATCACATCCATGCCCACTTCTTCCATCCTTTTTGGGCCTGTTTGTAACGATTTTTGAATCTGCACCTCAAAGGCCATTTCCCTACAACGTTGCTATAGTGCAACAGCAGCAGGTTGTTTCTGGTCCAGGAGTCATGCTACTGCATGACATTGTTGGTATCCAATTGCTATCACCTCCAAACATCACCACATTGCCTTATGCTATTTCCAGAAAAAAATCAATTAAGAGCCTCCTTTAGCACTTCAATTCTGTCAGCTGGGTCAGCTTCCTGTCCTCCTGGATGCAGGAGTGGGAGAGGAATGGACATGCCCAGCTGGTCCCTTCCCCAGCTAAACCCATGGTGTGGTAACTTCTAAATCTATCATCTCTCTGTGCTTATTTTAAATTTCTCCTTTGAGTTAAAACTTTTTATTCCTTTAAATACATTTTTAAGCATGACAATGCAAAAGTGAAATAGTGTACTGGCATGTCATGCTGTTACAACATTGCTACACTATTACAGCTTTCAAAAAAACCCACCCCAAACAACAAAAAAGCCCAATGAGGGGCTGTGGGGCAGGGTGAAGGGGGGGCAAGGGAGTGACCAAGGATACTGTAATGTGAAAGGAACATCGGTGGCAATACAGCTACGGTACTCATCCACTTAAGGTGGAAGGGTGTGGAAAAGAATATTCGTAACCCAATGGCATTGTGTGAGTGGCAATGCTGGGATTGTAACACAACGCGCTAATGATGTCTAGTGTGGAAATTGCCAGAGTGTTGTTTTTTTAAAGAAAGAACTGGGAGATGGTTTGAGGAGTGGCCCTATAATATGAAGGGCAAATTCTTTTTATCACTGAATTTTTAGTTTTTAATTACATTCTTTAAATTACATTTTTTCAGAGTTACAGAGTTGTAGTACAAAGGTGTAATTTCACTGACGCTCTATAGCAGTGCTTCTTAAGTCATCTATTGTGGAGACTGACAAAAAAAAAAAAAATCCCCCAATATGCCAGGCACTAGTGTCATATTTGTGCCCATTGACTACTGTACAACTGTTTTCAGAGACTAGGGCCTTTTCCGCACCGGGCTATAAAAATGGTGCAGAGCGACCTCCAACGGAAGTCTTCTGCACCGTAGAGTGGACTGGGGCGGACTACTTTTTGTACTCTCCGGAGCGACTGGAACTGGTTGCGCAGCATGTTTTTTAAAAACCTCTTTTTAGAGGTTTTTAAAAAGCACGGAGTGCGCAACCCCACATCACTCCGTTGCCTGGCTCCAGAGCAGATTTGCAAGCGTGCGCAAGTGCGTGCCTGCAGATCTGCCGGGGGCGGGCTTCCAGCTGGCAAGCTTCTCCAGTTGGTGGAGAGCCTCCACCAACTGGAAGCCGCCATTTGGGACTCCGGAGAACTGCGGAGCAGCGAACTCGTGCTGCTCCTCGTGGTGACAGACTCGGCCAGCTGGAAAACAAAGCCAGTACGCTCTGTTTTTGGGCATTCCCCCCCCCACATGCAGAAAGGGACTAGGACAAAAAGCAATGGATTCAAACTAAAAGAAAAGAGGTTCCACCTCAGGAAGAACTTCCTGATGGTCAGAGCTGTTTGGCAGTGGAATATGCTGCCTCAGAGTGTGGTGGAATTTCCTTCTTTGAAGGCTTTTAAGCAGAGGGCTGGATAGCCATCTGTCGGGAATGCTCTGATGTGTGTTCCTGCATGGTAGGGGGTTGGACTGGATGGCCCCTGTGGTCTCTTCTAACTCTATGATTCTATTATTTATTTTCTCAAAACTCACTATGGACCAGCGGGCCATAGCTGCCAGTCCTAGTCTCTGAATCACCACTTTGAACAGCAGTATTCTATAGCACTACAACTTAGAATAAAATAGAATAAAATAAGATGGAGAAAAAGAAGAGAACATATTGTTCTGGTATGTCTCAGAAAGCAAAAGAAACCCACTTGACAACAGGAATAAAATATTGCAGCTGGTGCCAGGAATTCCTAGAAAATAGACGATAGAAACATCAATCTGGTAGAGCCCTAGGCCATTTCCACACTTCACTGTTATAGTGCTATTATTCCACTTTCAACATCCTATGGAATTCTGGGGTTTGTTGTTTAGGGAAGGGCATTTAGAATTCTCAGCCAGAGAGCTCTTTGGCCTCAGTAAACTACAAGCCCCAGAATTCCACAGGATGTTGAAACTGGAATAATAGCATTATAATAGTGTAGTGCGGAAATGGCCCTAGTAATATCATAATCCCTTACCACAGAGAAGCCTGGCTGGGTCTGATCAAGAGTACAGCATCTTACAAAGGACCACAGTTTCCCTAGACATGTTTTACTGTACATGATATTTATAATGCAAATATATTTAACTTATTCCTCCTATAGAAAGCTTAGAGCAATGGTTTCTGATACAAGCACTGATTTGTTCATCTTTGATAAGAATATAGCAATGGACATTCTCAAACTATTATCTTGGTCCTTCAGAGTTGATACTGTGGTTTATATTACAAATTTACAGAGTAGATTCAGCAACCTGCATTATATCAAAGCTTTCCTATCAATTAGGGAATAAAGACAGCAGCACACAGCATTTTCCTGCAGCTGATGATCAACTAGGCAGGTTGATGATCCACAGCATAGGCAACCATCATTAAGCTCAACTGGACATTAATTACCAAGGAAGCGTCTTACACTCAGCATTTTATTGTTTTTATGGACCATTAGTAGTGAAGAAGAGGGGGAGAAAATTCCCTTTCCACCATTGAGCAAATATATTTATTTCATAGCGATGGCTGCAAGAAAATCATCCCTTTTGACAATGGAGAAAATATTCATTTAGAATTTAAATATCAGACCAGTTTTCTTAATTCTTGAATATCTTAATATTTTTTTCTTAATTCTTGAATCTCTCAGCATTTTAAAAAACTGATTAATGAATCACCAGACTTGTTACAGGTATACCTTACTTAATGAACTAGATAATGTATGTGGGCATTACTTCTTTAACTGAAAAACACTGGTACTATAGCTAGAAATAACATGGAAATATAAGGGTAGGTTCCTATACCACAAAAAAGAAGATCAGTTCAACAAGTTTCGGCAAACTTTTTATTCAGATATAACCATATGGACATGGGAAATGAAATAGCCTGTCTCTTTGTTCTCTGTTAACACACACATTTTCTAATACACAAGGCTTTTTGCTTTCTATTTTAGACCTTATAGTGGTTTGAGCATTGGACTATGATCCTGGAGACCAGGGTTTAATTCCCTGCTTGGTAATGAAAACCCACTAGTGGGAATATGGAAAAGGGCCTTCTCAGTGGCTTCTTCCATAAACTACCGCCTTCCAAAGGTGATGTCACTGGCACCTTTCTTGCTGTCCTTTCATAGGCAGATGCTTTGGACTTTGAGGATGGACTCTGCCATGTTGTTCATATTTGTTGTTCTTTTTAATGGCTATGACTTTAATAACTTTTACTTTTATTGATAGTTTAATTGTATTTTTAACTTTTTATGGTGTTATTTTGTTCAGCTGTGTCTGTTTTTATCTTTTGTAAATCCTGGATTGGGGAAAAGGTGGGATGATGATGATGTGGATGATGATGACAGTGGTGGTGATTATGATTTTCTTTACTTCACAAGAAGGCAGGTAGCAAGGAGATGCTTCTTCAGTCCACCCAATCCACCCAGCACTATGTGTTATTTTGCATGACAGTGCTGTGTAATTTAGAAGATACAAAATAACACAGACTGCTGGTGGATTGGGGAGGACCATCCCCATGGTACATGTCTTCTGGCTTCTTGTGCAGTGACAGAGATAGGTTCAACAAGACATGGACTGCAGACACCTTAGCACTGCCCGTGAGCTGTGATGGTGCTATGAAGCAAACCAGACTGAAAAGGGAAAATAGCCTTTTAAATTTTCTATTTATCTTCTTATTAACCTTTTGTTTTAAGAAATAAATTGCTTCTGGTTAAAGCTCATATCACTAATTACATAAAAACCTGTTCCGCACTGACATTCTATTTTCCAGCTATACAGAATGCATCCAGTTATCCACTAAAATAATGCCAGCAGGATCCCAAATGGATTTGTAGGTCTACCATAGTGGGATGGGACCAGAGATGGCCTGAAGTAGGTAGAGTAATTTTCCCCACATTCAGTCTTGCATTTGCATCCCTCAGACATGTCATATGAGTAGGATATCTATCTAAACTGTCTGTCTGTCTATCTATCTATCTATCTATCTATCTATCTATCTATCTATTCAGGCTATAGCAACTGTGTCAGAAGTAGGATGAAGGCACTTAATAAGCATTGAGGACCCATTGCTTCAAGAATGGAGCACGCTTATTTTTTAAATACCTTATTATAATAAATGTGCTATGTGAACTATAACATAATGCCCACCAATGCATCAGTTGCAGAAGGTATACTAGAAACCAATAATGTAAATGTAAGTTTTGTAAGTATCTTTAAGGAAAGAAGTCTTTGCAAAAATATAGCAATGCAACTGCTGGCCTAAATAATTCATTTCAATAAAACATTATTATTTTAACACTGAGCAATAAATAATTGAGAAATATACATGCATTCTAATTTAGTACATTGAATGATAAATTTCTGCTTTGTGTTACCATCCAACTTTTCTGCTTACAAGAGCTGCTTGGTCAGGGTGCAACATACTTTTTGTTTAAAAGCATATCTGATCTTTTATTACAGTTTAAAATATTTTTTACCTTGTAATTTCATAGCCCCAATAAACATTTTTAGAAATATCTATGGCAGCTAGGAATTTGGTTTAAAACATTTTTTAAAGAAAAAGTGAAAACATTGATAAACAATAAATCCCTTCAAATTTCACCTCACTTTCAGTTACATTAGGATATGTTAATTAGCTAGATGAAAGTACAAAAAAAACCTCTGGATATGTTTCATTGGTTTATGGATTGTAGAGTCAATTAGCTGATGTATTTCTTAGCATGAATTATAATCTGGGAAATAATGTTAAAAGGAGTAAAAAGAATGACTGCACACAACAATACTACTTAATGGGGAAGGGAACCCATTGATTACAATTATTGATATACCATGGATGAATCTGTGGCATAATTAAACTGTGCCAGCAATGACCTGTTTACCTTTGGGAGCCTGTCCTTGTGTACCCATGTAGAGTGTAATCATAACTGGCTAATAGCTGGCTAAGGGCCAACTGAGCTGACACTAAGCCAAATGAAGTCGTGCTGAATCCAATCTTTTCCCAGCCTAGCAATATGAAGATAGGAATTATTTAAGACTACAGGTATGTTCTGTAAGGCCTCGCTTTGGGGGTCCCCAATATCAGTATGGTTTGAATGGACACCATACCTAATTGGCAACACATTTCATTGGCTCTGATATCAAATTCAAGCCCGAGAGGTGATGCAGAGGTCAAACTGAGTGAGGGAAAGAATTTGACTGTAAATGTGAGGAGGATAGGTCAACTTGAAACTTCCTCCAGGTAAGACTGAGTCATTTGTAAGGCAAATACACACCATTCCTGTGGATAATAGGTTTAAATAGAAGCTGGAATTTTCCAGGGAATCCAACTGTGAGGAGCTCACCAGGACACTGATTGACAGATATCCAGTCCCTTGTACACCTGGACTCTTTCCTCTGTCCTCACAGCACCCACAATATTCATGTTACTGCGATCCAGGCCTACCCGGAGATAGCACTTGATATCACTTTGATAAACAATTTGGCTTTCCTCTGCCACCCTACTCCATGTGTTTGTGAGGCCACCAGACAAGCACGTAAACAGGCATGGCCGATAATTGCTGGACATTCCATTCTCCACCCAAGCAGGTCAGACACAGCCGATTCGTCACTTCAGGGACCTCTCCGGCAAACACCTCATTGCATATGTGCAATACTAACAAAGGCTCCTTGCCCCGAGCAGGCAACCTAACAAAGCTGTACTAAGTACTCCGCATTTGCATACTGGCTACACTATTGTTAATTCAGCTCTAAGTCAATCAAGCTAAATTCTGACATTTCCAAAGCTTTGTCCTGCTCTTAAATCACATTGTTCTCACCGAGTAAGGTATGGCCTGCAGTCACAATTCACCCTATAAAAACTCCTGATTCCGAGACCCTCCTCGGATCGCTCCTGAGTTCCAGACCGCCTTGCTGCCACTTTACCTGGAGAGCCTTCCCCTCAGTTCCGATAACTGAGACTGCTCAACCCCGGATCGCTCAGACCACTCCGTCGCGTTGAGTTTCTTCATTGCACCCCCAACTTCGCTCTCAAGGTCCAGGACTACGAGACAGGTGTCGTATCACCCATTTCCCTCTAAAAATCCCTATTTCAAGTCAATCTCTGATTCTTTAGTTAGCTGTGTGACTGTGATGTCTTTAATATTTGTCTGTACTCAATAAACATCATTTCTGCTATTTTAACCCATCTGACTGCTTGACTGACCTGACCCCGTAGACGCTGGCTTACAAGATCCTGCTAAGTTACCCTGCCTCTCGCTAGCTTTAGCGAGTGCTCCAGCTAATTTCCCCCAAAGTTGTGTTGTTGTTTGGTTATTTAGGTGTCCCTCCCGGGACCCCCAAAGATCAGGGTAACAGACAGCTATTACAACATTCATCATGTCTTTGTCAATCAAAGCACTAAGCCCATCAACAGGCAAAAGACCCATTGTCCACAACAGGTTCCCTTTGTCTTGCATCCGGAAACTTCACAGCCACAAACTATTTTCAGGGTACAAACACCCCTGATTTCAGGATGCCCAGTGCAGTCTCTCGAAGGTCTACTCATCACTCTGTCCATCTGGCTCCTGAATGAGAACTGTCCTTGGGTCCTACCTAAGCCAAAATACATTTCTGCTCTTCACTACTCTTCTGGACTGGTAATTATAAATCCCCCAAACCACTCAGCCTCTCTATGATTTCTCTTCCCTTTCTCTTTCAGTTAGCTCTTGTGTGAATGTGTGATTGTGTGTATCTTGTATACATGCATGAGTGAATTCCTCTCAATAAAACACATTTTTAGCTTACTTATGAATCTCTGGCTGGTTCTTTTCCTGTGTGTGCCCATAAACACTGGTAGAAAAGATCTTGCTAAGTTGCCCCCCTCTCACAGCCTCCTGATTTTGAGCTAATTAACTCCCCACCTTTTTAAAGGAGGTATTTGGCATTGCAGGGTGGCCCTTGTGGCACCTACGTTTTGGAATAACAGTTCATCCTAAGAGAGCCAGTGTGGTATAGTGGTTTGAATGTCAGACTAGCACACTGGGAGACCAGGGTTCAAATTCCTGTTTGGCCATGGAAACTCACTGGGTGGACATAAAGAAATCATACTCTCTCAGCCTCAGAGGAAGGCAACAACAGATTTTAATCCCTTTGAATCCCTTTGAACAGATTTTGCAGAGGAAACTCTGTGAAAGGGTCATCATAAATCGGAAATTGTTTGAAGGCACACAATAACAACAACACCTTAGCCAGACTTTGTGGCTGCATTTTGTCTGTGTTCCTTGGCTGGAGGAAGTTGAATCTGGAATAACTCAGCTCATCCCTCATCCCACTGTTCTTGGCAACTTTGCCAACAGATCTTACTCAGCAGTTTCTCCAGCTGATTTCTCTTGTTGTAGATATCTAAAATAAGCCAGCAAAAAGAGTTCTGCCATAACTTTTCTGCCAGCAGAAGAAGATTTCTGGCAATAGAGGTGTGAGCCTAATCCTAACCTACTACAGGCAATGCATGTTTGGGTTAGAACTCAATGTTACTTTTCAAGTCCAACGAGCAAAAACTTTAAAAAAGGAAAAGCAAAAAAAGAAGACACTTGCAGTGGTGCCATAATTTCTCTTCTGCATGGAGGCATTTCAAGCTTCTAAACATCCCACTCATCTGGTAATAAGAGTCTAAAGTTGCATATTTCACGAAATGGGTTGGAAAGCAGGGGGTTTAGGCCAGTAAAGCCGAGGTGCTGAAGCATTTGATCTGTGACTCATTCTGTGTTGACTTTGTATGATTTGAACTGAGCCTGAAATCTTGACAGTGACTCAGAATAATACAGGCAACTAGAATCCTTCTCTCCTGCCCTATCTTTTCTACTTGCTCTGTCAGCAAGGGAATATTATGGACAGATATGATTATTGTACACAGAAAAAAAAACTGTACTGAACATAAACACAAAGAATGGTGGTGTGTTTATTATCCCTGTAACAAACCCGTATATTGTTGATTTCACAGCAGAGTAAAAGTCTCTGTTATACCTATAAAGTCATATTTACCTTCCTGCACTAGGACTTCAAGCTCATCTTGTTTGTTCCCAAAACACTGTGCATTAGTGTATAGACATCTAAAGTAAACATCTAAGGTAATATGGGTACTCATCTTTTATTCTACTTCAAGTTTTACAGCTCCCATTCTCTCCCTCAGCTTCTCTTTTAGAATTCACATGCTTGTGTTTAGAGATTGTGTTTGGACTGATGTTTAAACTATCATCTCCAACTCCCCAAGGATTTAGTTTAAAGCCCTCTTGATCAGATTCTTGTCTATTGTCAAAGACATTCTTCCTGGTCTTCATGAGGTGTAGCCCATCTATAACCAGTAGTTTGTCATCTAAGAAGCAGAGATGATGGTCCCAGAAACTCACCTCTCACATGCACCTTCTATGTAGCCAGTCATTCATTTGCAGAATCTTCCTGTCCTGGTGTAACGTTCTATCTTTCAGTGGTAAAATTAATTAATGAGAACATCATTTGTGCCTCTAAACTCTTAACTTTCCTGCTCAGGGCTTCATAGTTCACAGTGATCTGCTCTAAGCATTTTTTTGCAAAGTCATTGGTGACCACAGGAATCAGAAAAAAGGGGTACTACCCTGGGCTCTTGATGAGTTTTGGCAACTTATTAAGGGCATCCTGGATATGGGTGCCAGAAAGAAAGCACAGTTCCTGATTCATTTTGTGCAGCTGGCACACAGTGCACTCTATTGTTGTTGTTCACACTCTCTTCCAAGAGAGCTACCAGTCTGTACTTGCTGCAAGTGTGGTCAGTGAGTTTTTCTGGAACAAAGACAAACATTGCACACAGATTGAAGAGAACAAGGACAGATCCTTCTTCCTCCATCCCTGCAGTTATTTTCCCCCTTTCAGACTGTAATAACTCTTATCCACTGGCCCTCTGAGACAGATCTCTAAAGCCTGTTTGAAGTTCAACAACAGATGCAAAGCCTTCCTCACCCTGATCTACACTGACTGAAAGCAGTTCTCAGAACTTTTGCAGCCTGTCTGGAGATGCAGGGAATTGGGCCCTGTGCATACAAATGATGGCTGGCATGCTGTTAATGATTCGATGTGTTTGCAAGTCCCTTTCTGGATGGGGCACAAAGGGTTTTTCTCTTGCCCTTACACTCCATCCAAAAATTTTCCATGTCTAGCAGTTGTACAACACACAAGGGGTTGCTGATCCTCCTTACCAGAGAAAAGGGGAAAGAGCAGCATGAAGACCCAGTCATTCTGAGGTCTTAAGGGAAGGAAACAGAAGTACAATATACCTCTATTTCTTCCACACTTCACCGAGTTGTGATCAGTTGTCTTTCTTGGTTTGAACGCCCACTTTCCTTCTTTCCCCACCAGCAAGTAAAAACAGCAGGGGCCTCTCCCAGGGCTTAACAATTGCTGGATAGTAAGAGCGTATGAAGCTGCATGCGTGGAGGTACATACATATGTAGGATCTCAGACTACGTGTACTGCAACCCTTGGAGATGAGAGCCAGTACCATCATAGCCAATGGTAAGGGATGATGGGAATAAACGTAGGGCTATCTCATCCATGCTCTGTTCCATCTAGGTGTTATTATATAGCTCGCCTGACTTTGCAAGTGCTCTCAGTTTTGGAGGAAGCTGGCTATAACTTATCTTTGTAATACATTATTATTGCCACGGAGGCAGTCATTTTTCACTAAACAGGGCCGAGTGATGTGTGGCAATCTTATGAAGAAACGAGGATTAGGGACTTGGAACTGTACTCATTTTCCTTAGAGTCACATATTGGCCTTGAACCATGGTTCATGGACCAGGCTGATAAAAAGCAAATGATTTCATTTCATTCACATTAAATTCAAGCATGAGGCTCTGAAGAGCTCCTCCACCCTACCCCAGTATTAACACTTATCTTACAGAGCTGAATTTGACAAGGAATAGTCGTCCTTCAGCCAGCACATGAAGAAGTGTGGAGAAGTGAAAATACTATGCCATTTTAGGAGTTTGAAATCTGTATTGTATTAGGAATAAAGTGAAATGAAGCGTTAAAAACTTAGAAAGTGTAGTTGCTAACAGTTGTAAATTCCAGCAACATTGCCAGTAGTGCTGTATATGCTCCCCAAACACACCTTTAAATACCAGTCCGTCATTTGCTATCAAAGGGAGAAGTGACTGTCTTGAGAATTTTTTTCATTGACTCCAATAGATTAAGGAGCAAATAAAAATAACATTTACATTTCTGTGTATTGCAAAAAGATGTGCAGTGGAATATAGCATCACTGCAATGCTGATATTTACTCTGTTAGTAGAGAGTCTTCCCCCTTTGTGGTTTCTTACACTCTTCTCAAATGCACATTAAAAAATTCAACATCATACAGACTCTAGTATAACATCGTGTACGTCCCTGTGTGATAGTTTAAAATGAAGAGGTGAATACTGAATCGTTGAGTGAATGGGAGAGGAAATGCACATTTTCTCCACATACCCAATTCTTGTTCTCTTGGCCTTCTCTTAGCCTTTCACATCTGTTGTCCCCACTGCCCAAGCCTCCTGCCTCTATATGCTGTAGCATTTGACTACATTCATGTAATGGCATCTAGCACTGATAAATGATAGCAGTGACCTATAGGAGGTAGCAGAGAACTTACATTTTATATGTGATGTCTATCGAAATGAATCAGGAGATGCTAGTAAGTCTAGATCTTGGCATTTAGAGCTGGGAATTTTATTTTATTTTGACTAGAACTGTTAATATCTCCCAAGAAGTATGGCTGCTAGTGCTGGCAAATAATGTTTTGTTTCTATAAATATCCTCTGTGATCTCCTATTTTCTCTGCAAATGTCTGATTTAGACATTTCTGATCTCAGACTTCTGAGATCAGAAATGTCTGCTGTCTGATTTAGACATTTCACATCATGTCTGATTTAGACATTTCAGGTCAATCCTCTTTAGTCCTTTTCAGACCAGCAGTAACCACGAGAAGAAAAACTCTAACTCTCAATTTTGTTCCATTTCTCCAAATCCAACCTTCCTTCCCTTCCCACCCTTTGTCTATGAGACTTTGACTGGTATTCTCTTAAATTAGTTATGATGTTGTAAGCTAGATTTAGGACACTATAAATGCTTTGCATTCTCATCTGCTATCGTGGCAGTGTTGCCACAACCACACTGAAATCCACCTTAAAAGCAAGTCAGCTGACTGGAGCAATGGCGATCTGCTGGCAAGGGGGATATTGCAGGATGATGTGACCAACCCCCTCCCCCCAGCAAGCCAGGCTGCAAGTAGATGAAACAAGTCTTCATTGCAGCATTGGTTGCTGATGGATGAGGCTGGTTGCACCATCTTGCTGAAAGCTGCTGAGAGGTGTATTTAAAATCTTGCATGAAAAACTCAATGAGATGGATGGTAAGAAAAGAGTCTGGCAGGTAGGAGAAGATTCTATTTAAAGTACTAATTCTGAAGTAATAATTTTCCTTGTATAAAATACATCCTGCTATATGATCACTAGTTAAAATTTCTGAATAGAATTGTTAATTTGTACAATGCCTAGTCACAATGAAGAGATTTTTTTTTTTTTTTTTTAACATATGCAATTTAAACTGCCTCCAAAGCAAGCTGGACAGATGCTAGCTCATATTACATGCATTGCAGCTGGTATTCTCTTGAACTTGGTACTCACAGTATACAGCTCCATCTGTTTTGTGTGTTTATTTTCCAGCCCAGCTCTTCTGATGTCTGAATTCCTAGGCCTAAATCCAATTGCTAGACCCAGCTAGGGTAGATCCATTAAATCAATTGCTCAGTGGTAAGTCAACACATACCAGTACACAAATCCCAGTAAGTCAATGAGTCTATTGTGGTTAGGACTAGAAATTGCTTTTAGGCCTAGGAAACAATCCAATTTAGGCTTGTGCACAAAGATATTATGGTATATTTGGACTAGTTTTCCTTTCCTCCTCCTTTGGAAGCAAATGTGACCACTTGTTAGCAGCAAAGCTTTTAAAATTTGTTATTCAAATTTTGAAAACATGAAAGGATAGTCAAAGGAGAACCTTACACTCATCTTTATCAGTTTCTTGCTCTGACTAGGGCATAATAAAAACCCAGCTGGGGAGGAAGGGATTGCATGTTAATCTATCTCCCTCATCCATTCTCTCCCCCATTACTTTCCACAACCATGTCACACAATTCAATATACCGGTACAAAGGAAAGAGTTGTGCTGAAGTTTTCCCACAAGTTGGTGCACATAAACTTTGTTGTTATCCTCCTGGGTAGGAATG
Source organism: Ctenosaura bakeri (assembly GCA_948474755.1). Classification (NCBI taxonomy): domain Eukaryota; kingdom Metazoa; phylum Chordata; class Lepidosauria; order Squamata; family Iguanidae; genus Ctenosaura; species Ctenosaura bakeri. Next base: position 468,305 of record CAOLHI010001152.1, on the reverse strand, counting down.
AAATACTGTTAGTGTGATTGCTATGGAAATTTTATAGGGGAAAAAAGGGAATAATTTGTTTTATAAAAAAACAAAAACAGGCAGGTCAGTGAAAGGACAGCGAGAAGTTGAGATCAGAAATGTTACAGCTGAGGGGTTACTTGCAGAATGCTTCCTAGTAGCATGAACACATACATTTTGCGAAAGGAAGCATGATAGGATCTCCTTAGGATTGCCATAAGTTGGGAATGACTTGAAGGCACACAACAATAACAAAGCTATTGCAAAAAGCCAGCACGGTATAGTGGTGTAAGTGTTGGACTCAACTTAAAATCTCAATTGAGTTGCAGAAACCCACTGGGTGACCTTGGGCAAATCACACTTTCTCAGACTAAGCAGCAAACCTCCTCTGAATACATCTGCCAAGAAAACACTATTAGAGGATTGCTGTAAGTCAGAGTCAACCTGAAGGCACATAAAACAACATGGCTATTGCAGAAAAACCAAGAGAAAGGTCTATGGCACTTTAAAGATTAGCAAATTTATTATCACAGAAATAGATGATGAGTGTGCTGATGTGTCTATTTGGACAAAACAACAAAAGCCTTCCTAAGATGGCAGCCATGGGGAAATAACATCCTGTGTACACAGTGTCAAAACAATGTTGCATAACACAGTGGAAGATCTCATGTTGGTTAAAATAAAAAAGCAGAACTTTGAAAATCTAAGCAGGTAAAGAGAATGAAGTTCTTTTTTTTTTTTTAGATGCATCTCTGAAGTTGAGCAAGAGTGAAAAGTTTATGGTGTTTTTTTATTTTTTAACCAGAAGCTTTAGAGATTTAGGCAATTCTCAAAATGCAAAGTTTTCTTAGCTTGTTAGCGGTGTAAATAGGAAGGAAAAGATATTAATCTATCTTGCTGTTCCACCACTCAGAGCCAGTATCGAAAATGGTAAAGGATCATGGAACTGTGGCCCTTCAGATGTTTTGAACTAAAGGTTCCCATCCCTACAATAATTGAACTATTTGTCTATATATTTATAAATACTATAGCCGTGCTGCAGCAGGCCCCCTTTTACACAGTTACATGGATTTGTAACAATTATACTAAGCTGGATCCCACTAATCTAGAGTTTTTAAGGCATGTGGTGTCTGAGCCAATGACACAGTGCTATGATATAATTTCTGCATTATCATGGTAAAGTGACAGAGGGGGGATCTGTTAGCTCATTCTCTACCACTCTATAGCACCTCCATTGTGAATTGCCACCAATTGCTCTGTAGCAACTAACATAACAAATACCAGGTAACAGAAGCCCCCACTCAGATCCAGCTGGTTCTGTTTAGCTGCTAAGCCTGTCCTGGCTTCTCTCACATAATTTTGGCACAAACTGGACTGTTCCCACATTCCTAACTACTCCATCTTCTTACTTGTCCCTCCCGCCCCTTTCTTCCCTCCAGACCATCAGTCCAGAACCTATGTACTCTAAGTACTCTTGGTGAGAATGCAAATTCCCAAGCAAGGATCGATTCATGTGTCTCTGCACCACAAATCATTTTTAAGCCAGTTTCTTTATGAGTGTATTTAACTAGCACGTTAACTGCATCATAAAGTGAAGCTTCCTTTGATCAAGACACATGCATGTCCTGGAGACTATTCTATCGTGTTAAATACAATTCTGTGCTAAAATCTTTTTTTCGGTTTGTTTGCTGCTAACATTTCCTTTTCAGGGGATGTTCCATTTATTTCCTTCAGCTGAAGGAAGGTAAATGCCATTCAAGGCTTCATTGTTTCTGTGCCCACCAGTTTTCAAAACATAAATGTAATTTACTGATTAAATGTAATTTAGGTAAAATCCATTAAAGGGATTAGAGGGGCTACCTCAATCACTCAGTGCTCCCTTTTTCACCGAATGCTCCCTCATTTCCATTGACCATTGGTACATGCTCACTACTTGTGTAATTATCTTTTATTCTTCAGTTCTTTAATAACATAGAGTGGGTTCAATTCATTCTCAACAGAGCATGACTAGAGATAATGATGCTTAATAGCACACTATTGAACAGTTACTTTACAAATATTTTTAGAAACCACCTTTTATTGCAATTGTAATAAGAAAGTGCAAAACCATATTAATGGCCTGACCTTGAGGTTTGCTGCATCAATATGTAGGAGTTTGGAAATGGTGTGTGCTAGCAGTTATGTTTGCATTGTTACGGAACATTACACTTTGCATGAAAACTGCAGGGCTCAGAATGCCCCTACTGGCTCAGAAACCAGCGGTACGGCAATCTATGCCCTTGGTAACTTTGGCTACCCCTTTTCTTTGGATATTTAGCCTGTATTTCTAAATGTTCAACTGAAGTTTTAAGTTACTTCTGTGCTTTAAATTTGGGAACGGAAAGAAAATTTCATTTTTGGGGGTGGGTGGGGAGAATTCTTATTTGGAGGGCAACCCCTGCATTTTGCTCCATTCTCCCATAGCTAATATCCTTGTCAGAAACTGACAGTGTTCAGCTTTGTGCTTTCCCCAGTAGTCACCAGGCAACACTGCATGTTCTGATCTGTCCAGGACAATAGGTCCTGCCTTCTTTGTACACTAATACCTGGCTCAGAACTTTAAAAAGTTGCTTTTTGGACTATAATATCCAGAATCCCAGAGCTACCACATACAAAGACATTCAGGAGGTTGTAGTTCATTAAAAAAAATATCGCCAAGCTCTGAAGGTAGTATAAAAATCATGGAAAGAAACCATGAACCTGGGCTTGTTTCTGGGTTATAGTAGCTTCTAAAGTTTATCTCAAAGCCATTGAGGTCGGCAGCTTTCATGTCAGAGAGAATGAACCACACTGGTTTTCAGTCTGAACTTTAACAGAACTATCCAAGCACTGATCCTATTTAGGGATCAAACTCAATACCTTGAATGCTGTTGTTATGCAGTGGCGGAGCTTGGAGTGTGCGGAGGGGAATGGGTGGAGGGGCAGGCAGGGGCGTGGCTAGAGTGCACAGTAAAGAATTACAAAACTGTTATTCCACTTTAACTGACTCAGTTCCATTCTATGGAATCCTGGGATTGGCAGTTTAGGGAGGGGCTCAGCCAGAGTACAAAGCCCAGGTTTCCATATTGCAAAGTCCAGGTTTCCATAGCATGGAACCCTGTCAGTTAAAGTGGAATAATACTGATATGATTGTGTAGAGTAAATTGGCCCCTAACAAGGACTGCAAAGCCCAGCATCCTTTTACAGCATGGATTACTTTCTGTGAAGAATTCCCAGCTGCTCTCTACTCACCTTGGTAGCTTTCTCAGCCCCCTAATTAGTCTTCCTTTCCCTTTAAAGCCTTACCAGTTGAAGTGATAGGAGCAGCAGGAAGAAAGAGGGAAACTTTCACCCTTCCTACTGTGCTTCCCCCTCCGTCCCAACACTGCTATGGTTTTTTGAAACAAATCTTCAAAGGTTAAAATAATTTTGTTTATTTATGCAAGGGTTATGTTGGGTTTGAATGCAAAGTTACACATTATGTTAAGTTACATTATGTTGAATGTTTGCATGTAAAGTTTGCTGATAGATGTTGAACTGCTCTTCTGTTTTGTGGTGTAGGACCTACCTACCCCTCTTCTTTTCATATTATTTCTGCCTGTGGTTCCAAATTTTCTGTTAAAGAAGTAACAACCAGGAAAAAATATATTGTCCTCCCTCCGCATTTACAGGTTTGATGTTTGCAAAGGTGCTTGCCTCCCTGCACCCCTCCATTTTCCTCCTCCCATTCCCTTACATTCCTCACCCCAGGCTTGCCAGGCTTATATTTAAAATGGCCCCTTCCCGACTGCTGGAGGCATGGCTGCATCTTCTGGAGTGTAATGGCTGCTGATTGGTCAGGTGATCTCTTTGCTCCTACCCCTCTTTTCTCAAGATGGCTACTGGAAGTAGCTAGAACACCAGAACTCTGCTCTTCTCCATCTGCGGGAAAGTACTGGTAGGTCCTTTACCGTGTGTTTTTTCTTTCCCCAGGAATACTGGGGCTGGGGACAAGGGAATGGAAGGGGGAAGCGGATGAGGGGAGTTCCAGAGGAGAATGGGAGGTGGATTATGGGGAAGGGAGTTATTTGTGGTTTTTCTACTTTTGCTAAGGTTCTGTGCCCTCAACCCTCACAAATGTGGAGGGGCTACTGTATTGTGTTAAATGAAGTATACTTTATTCCTACTATTGTTATTGTTATTACTGCTGATTTTATTCATTTATTATTTATTCATTTATTATTATTCATTTATACCAGCATTTGCCTGGTAAAATGTAAAAACCAAAAGCAAAGCAAGAGCAGGCAGCATCTCCTGCAGCTGTTATCTGTGGTGTGGATTGGCAGGGAAGGGTAAGGTACTGTCATGGGATGAAACTGAGTATGTGTGGACGGTGGGGATAAAGCTTTGTCCTTGCTGAAATTCTCACCAGGTCGATGTGTCTTCAGACGTGCAATACATGCTGCTGAGAGAGCAAAGACTGCTCCCTCCCCCATATAAACCTCTGTGGCTTTGAAATCATCACAGCTGTGGCAGCTCTAAATTTTGAACAGAACTCCCTCTCTTTAACAAGAAAGGAATTATAATAATATAGTACAAGCTGCCAGATGGATCGTGCTTTCTGAGAAGCTGCATTAGGAGGGATTCATGTAGGCAGCATCTGGCAACATGCAGCTGTGAAATCACCTCTGAAGAAGGGCAAAGGCAAAACTTGCCTTTCTCTGCTTTAGTATTTGCTGGATCAGTGTGACACATGAGTCTGGACAGATGAATCTATTGCTCTTCTTGAAATAATAATAATTATTGTTATCATCATCATTATTTAGAGATGGGATGAATCCAGAATTTTCCAAATCTGAATCCGAATCCCTGGAAGGTTCTGTGAATCCACGAATCTCATGAATCTTGAATCTTTTGAATTGTTTTTTTACAAAAGGGTTTAAAAAGCAAGGGAAACAAAGCACTTCTACTGGAAAGTGTTTTGAAGCAGAATTTGACATCTTTGTTTAATGAAAAACAAATAATAGTTTTCACTTTCAGGAAAACATACCCATATACTTCTTATTAAGAATTACATCTAATTTGGAAGTAGCTCCAGATGTTGGAGGATGCTCAAGATGATGCCATCTCCTAGGTTGACTATTACAAAAAAAAGGAGGGGGAGGGGCAAGGATTAGCAAAAGTCTAGGCAAAGGCAAACCTCCCTCTGAAGAAATCTGGCCAGGTTAATTGTCATCATTTTGCCTCAGGATCTCACCAGATTGAATATGAGATGAAGGCCCTTTCTATACAAGCAGGAAAATGTGGATTATTAATCCTACATTTTCCTGCCTGTGTAAACAGGATCACATACTACAGTACAGAGATAATCCAGGTCAAAACTGGATTTTTCTTTGCATAGCTCCTTATGGAATCCTGGGGTTTGTAGTTTGATGATGCACCAGCACAGTTTGAGAGAACGCTCTTGTCCAACTACAAACCCCAGAATTTCGTATGAAAGAGCTTTGCAAGGGAGCCAGAAGGAATCTTCTTCAGCTGTCCTTGAAATCTCAAGAACACTGTACTTTCCAGTCGAGTCTCAAGTCTTGCAACAAGGAAGGCACTTTAAAAAAACAAAAAACAAAACACCAGCCTCTAGCCCAGTCTCAATTCTCTACCCTGATGTCCAGTCTCAAGTACTAAAACAAGGAAGGCACTTAACAAAAACAAATAAACACCAGCCTCTAGTCCAGTCTCAATTCCTAGCCTCCAGTCTCAAGTCAAAAGAATAGGAAGAAGAGAATAATTACCCTACAGAGGGAGGCAGCCACAGGGGGCAGGCAGCAGGAGCAAGCTTGATCCTGGGCTCTTGCACCAGCTCAAGCCTCATGGCATGCAGGAAAGCGACTCTCACTGGCCCTGTGCGCCTGCACAGGCCTGATCTGGACTCTCATGCTGGCTCAGGCCTCCTGGCATGCAGGAAAGTGACTCTTCTTGGCCCTGTGTGCCCATGTGGGCCTGATCCAGGGCTCTCGTGCCAGCTCAGGCCTCTGGGCATGCAGGAAAGCGGCTCTCACTGTCCTTGCACGCCTGCACCGGCCTGATCCAGGGCTCTCGTGCCAGCTCAGGCTTCTGGCCATGCAGGGATTTGAAAGATTCAATTTGCCTGTTTTGGCCCAGGGATTTGGATTCACGAATCTCGAATCCTTCCCAAGGATTCACAGATTCAGTTGGCTCATCCCTATTATTATTATTTCTAACTATAAGTCTGTCTAGGCCTGTTTCTGCATCAGTCTGAACACTATTTTGAGTGTACTTCACCTAATATATACCATTTTTGTGCACTTTTCTACTGTGTGTGCTTCAGAGGGTGATTAACCCAAAATATAATATAATATGGTTCCCTTACCTACTTTGTTTCCCTTATCTATTTTGTTTTGAGCACACTTTCCCTTAAATATATGTCGCTTATGCACATTTTAAAAAAGTAACAATCCACATCACAGCAGCTTGAAAACTGCAGGTTTGGGCACATTTGCACTTGTTCTGCTTCATGTATAGGTTCAGGAGGCATGAACTGGGCTGATTTATGTAAAATTTAAAACAAAATAGATATCTTTTCCATCTTTTATGTGAGGAGTGAATAAAAGAAGCTTGAGCCCCTCATTGTTTGAGAGATTTTTTCCCACAGATTTCAAGGCTTCTGGCCAAATAAGAAGTTGCCCTGAGCTTAAAGCAGAAGAATCTGCCCCTAGTCTCTGAATCATTAAAGTTTTTACTAGTTCAGCCCAGGATAGCTGTACTACTGGCAGGGCAACTGGACTGGCCTCTTGATACTGAATTTATGGCTAGTAGACTGATGGTTTTCTGCACCCTAGCCAGGATCATTCTTGTCTGAGGAATAAAGGCCACTCTGTTCTAAATGGGAGGAGACTGTACCAGAACAGAGCCTGTAAAGAGAGAACTCTTTACTGCACAACAATAATTTGGTTCCTTAATTCATAGGCCTTTTCTGCACAACAATGTTCTCCCACATTGTCCAATTACAATCCTGGCAGTGCTTTTGCCAGGATGGGAGCATGTTCCCAATGCTTCTCTCCAGTGGCAGAGCTTGGAGTGTGTGGGGTGGATGGGAGGGGGCGTGGCCATGGTATGTGGGGGCATGGCCGTGGTGCGTAGGGGTGTAGCTACGAGCCGGGACAGCTCAAAAACATTGCTGTTGGAGCGAAGTGCCCCCCCCCGTTTCTATGAGAAACAGCTCCTCTCTGTATGCAACCAGCTGCCTGAGGAAGGGAGCACAAGGGACATATTCCATCCTTTTGGACTGCAGATGGCCTTCTTCCCATGTTTTAGTAGGGGAGGAAGTGCATAGATCGTGCTTCTGACCCTTCTGCATGGTGAGCTGCAACAGAAGGCTCATGTGATCAAGGGGTATTGACAGAGTTTCTATGTCAATGATATAGCCTGTGGTCATGCTGGCTGGTGACACGAGAAGGGTGGGACTGTGATGATGTCGTGTGGAAGTGTCATCGCAGTCCTGCTCCTCTCATGTCCCTATGCCGGGATGCCATTGTCATGTGGAAAGGGCCATACTTAAAAGAGAGATGGGACTTATGAGGTGTTATCTAGATAAAAGGACTTATAAATCTTGTCTGCAGTAAGTGACTTATTCAGACTTATCCATGCTTATGCAGACACTCCTTTACCTTGCCAATACCTGCTATGGGTGGATCACAGAAGACAGAAAACAGATTCTGGATCACAAAAGAGAGTTCCTCAGTCTGGTGCCTCCAGATATTTCTTAAAAAAAAAAACTGTTATAGGATAATAACTGTTATAGGGTAATAAGGGTATAGCATTGTAACTCCCTAACACCATGCCAGCCCATAACATTTAACTAAATTGACCTTTTCATTAGAAAGTTTTTAGCTTAATTGTTAATTTAATTTATTTTAATTAGTTTCTGTCACTGGTTATTAATCAGTATGACATTTTGCATGCACTTTTTGAAACTGTAAGATGCTCTTTGTGAAGGGAAGTGCTTTTTAGAATAACTACCACCAAGGAAGTTCAATCCTTATAGCAATATGAAAATTTCTACACTCAGTCCAAATAGTCAACCAGCTCTAAATTGCTAGCAAGACACCACTACTTCAAGCAGTTTTAACCTTTGTTGTCAGAGTAAACAGTGAATCCAATCTGAGATGTTGAAAATCTACTTTGCAGAAGCAAACTCTGGCCAAGAGGCAGGGAAATGTAAATACTGGCAGAATCATAGCAAGACACAAGAGGGCTCATTGATAGAGAGAACAAAAACAGGGAAATAAGGTGAAGGCCCATGGTGAATGGAAGGGCAAGGCTTCATCCTGAGAAGCAGGGGATTTAGAGAGGGTAGAAACACAGGAGAAACTAGATGGGTGAGAAGAGCTGTTTGGGAACTGAACTTCAGGTACAACAGATCAAAGGAAACTTTCCAGGGGTGAGGCAACCTTCTATCTAGCTGCTGATTGCATTTATATCCAGGATAACTAAAACAAGCTAAACCCAGTCAGGTTTTTGGTTGATGGCTTCCCTATCCATTTTCCTGCCTACAGAGTGCTATGTTCTGCTCTAGGACTAGCATGAGTTGGGAACCTCCAGGCTGTGGGTCAAATATGGACCCTGAGGTATTTTGGTCCAGAGATCTGAAGTCTCCTCCATCCACAACCTCCAACCTTACTTTCAGTTCCTAATATTATATATTAACCCCTTCTTGCTGTATCCCTCAGTTACAAAGTTGCTGGGGTGAAGTTGTGCAAGTTGGGTAAGATGAATACCTGGATGCTAGTTTCTCTCTTCTCTCCCATATTGGACATTAAACAAAGGTAAGAGTTATATTAGAAACTCCATCTCTTTTTGGCTCTGACCCCATTCTGTCTTGTTTCTCAGTCAAAGAAGTTTTGATCAAACTAGTGTGGCTCCCCTTAGGAAAAAGGTTGTCCACCCACCCTGCCCTGGCTAAAAGATGTAACTACGGTCCTCCCTTTGTGTTCACAGGTTTGACCTTCGCAAATTTAATTATTCATGAAGCATATGCTTGCTTCCTTCACCCCTCCTCTCATTCCCTTGCATTCTTCACCCTAGGTTTGTGAGATTTGTGTTTAAAATTTATTTTTTTCCTCTTGGGTGGGCAAAGCCCCCTTCCCATTGCTGGCGGGATGTTCTCTCTGCCGTGTGGCTACACATTCTGCTATGTAGTTGCTGCTGATTGGTCAGGTGCTCTCTTTGCTCCTACCCCTCCTTTCTTAAGATGGTGATCAGAAGTATCTAGAACACCAGAACTCTGCTCTTCTCCATCTGAAGGGCAAGTACCAGTAAGCCTTTATCTTGTCTTTTTTCTTCCCCCTGGGAACGCTGAGGCCAGAGGTAAAGAAATGGGAGCGGAGAGTGCCGGAAGGGAATGGAAGGGGGATTGTGGAGGGGAGGTATTTGCAGTTTTTCCATTTTCACAAGGGTTCCATGCCCTGAATCCTTGTGAATGTGGAGGGGCTACTGTAGTTGCAGTGGAGTCAGAGGATCCAATGTGAAAGCTGACTTCCCCCATTACCTTCATAAAGATAGTGTTTGCCATCTTACTTATCCATTCATTGATTTTATCCAATTTATACATATGTTGTGGTTTACATTATTGGAAATTATCTTAATTGGATATAAATAGTCTTTAAGTGTTAAAAGTTTTAATCTACTTTTAATCTTTTAAAATTATTCTTATAGGTATAAACTGTTCTAGACTGATGTTATTGTATGCCATCCTGACAACCTTAAATATAGGTTAGAAATATTTCAATATCAATCAATCAATCATCATCAATTTAGGACAGTTTACTATGTGAACGTTAATACAAAACAAGCCCATTTCACATATATCTAGTGATTGCTCCATTTTGATCCAAGCAGCATCAATAGTTTTGCTTTTTGCTTTTTGAAACTACTCATAAACTCCCTGACCAGGATGTTGGCTAACATTAGAACTGTAGTTTTGTTGAACAATAGCATACTGGCGCTTTAAAAATAATTCATTCATGATGGTGGTGGAGAACTGGCATTGTGAAATTTAAATTGCTTCTGTGACATGAACTAATTACAGTGCCCTTTTCATGTAAAGTATTGCCCTGTCATGAAATTCCTCTTCAAAATATTCTGAAAAGCTTCAAATGCCATGGGCTGACCCAAGCAAGCTGCAAAATGACTAACATCTTTGGCTTTAATCACTTGCCCTGTCTCTGGAGGAGCAGCCTTGTAGCTGCAGCTTGGTGACACATCAGAGGAAATCTGACCCACTCTAACTATCTAGGACTTGGAACCTTTTTTTTTTTAAATTGCATCAACATGAATAGAAATTTCTTCAAATAGTGCCTCATTAAGAACCTTGTGAATAAGTGTTCTAGTATCTGTCCTTTTAACTAGATTTAGGCAAAGCAGAGAGTTTAGATAATATAATGTCATAAGCCACCAAATATCTCATCGATAACAAATAAAAAATGCGCAGATAAAACATTCCCACTAACCCCCCTCCCTGCTAAAACACATTCTGATTTTTAGACATTTCCTTGTACTACCTAGCAACCCATATTGGTCCCTTTTGGATGCTGTTTGAGCACAAAGAGTAAGAAAAGGGGACAATTCATATCTGACTTCTATGCATCTAGTATGATGTCTGCAAGAGAAAGAGAATCAACATAGTGTAGTGGTTTGAGCATTGGTTTAGGACACTGGAAGTCTAGGGTTCAATCCTGCTCTGCCTACTGGGTTACCCTCAGAGGTTACCCTCAGAGGAAGGCAGGTCTTAAGCTCCCTCTGAACACATTCTTCCAAGAAAACTCTGTGATAGGGTCATTGTAGGGTCACCATACATCAGAAGTGACTTGAAGGCGCACAAGGAGAACATCTGCAAGAGAAAATAACCAGAGTGATGTAATGGCTAGACTATTGGGCTGGGGTATGGGAGATCCAGATTTAAGTCTATGCTGAGCCATGGAACTCACTAGGTGAACCAGCTCAACATATGTTGTTGGAGTATACAGTAAACAGGAGGAGATCCATATATGTTTGTGTGTGTCTTCAAGTCATTTCCAAGTTGTAGTGACCCTAAGGCAAACCTATCATAGCAAGATTTGTTCAGAGGAGGGTTTGCCATTGCCTTTCTCTAAGGCCAAGACAGCGTGATTTGCCCAAGTTCATCCAGGAGGTTTCCATGGCTGAGCAGGAATTCGAACCCTGGGTTCCCAGAATCCTAGTCCAATACTCAAAATGCTATACCAAGCTAGCTCTCATGTATGCTCACCAGAGAGAGAAGGAGAAAAAAACAGGAATATCAATGCAACAAATAGAATTCTACATTGCACAACTGTGCAGCCAGAAGTCTCTGGCCGTTTCCACACTAGACTGTAATAGTGCTATTATTCTACTTTCAATATCTACAGAATCCTGAGATTTGCAGTCTAGTGCAGAAATGGCCTCTTTCTCTTTGGAGTTATGATTTTTGTTTCTGTGGGGTTTGTGGAGACATTATTCTGAATGTCACTTACTATTTCTCTGTCTGACCTATTTCGCAGGGTTGTTGTGATGATTAAAGGCAGGGGGCAGGTCAGAAATCCTTGCCAATCTACTTCAAATTGTCCTGAGATCTATCAGCACCTTGAGATCTACAATCCGCCCCATGCCTTGATATAGAAGATGGGTTACCCCCCCGTCCTGCTTTTTTGTATGCTAATAGGGAAGACATTGGATGGTTTTCAGCCAATCACCAAATACTAATATTAATACTAATACTAATAATAATAGCAATAATAGCTGCTGCTGCTATTATTATTATTATTATTATTATTATTATTATTATTATTTTACAGTCCTTGATAATAACTATGGTGCGAGGTTTTTTAAAAGTGTTTGATCCGCAGCTTTTCAAAAAATGTCTGAGCAGCCGAGAGCAGGCTAATAACAAACCTGATGCATTTCTTATCTTTACGAAAGGAGTTCTGCTCATTAGTTCCTTCCTGCACTATCTCCTTGTCTTTCTGCCTGTCTGTATCTAGACATTTGACTACCTTAGTGTCTGCTTGTCTCAGGATATACAGGATACATTGAGGTGTCTCATTATCTGCACTCTGAACTCACAGCTAAAAAAGACGCACACACACACACACACACACACAAAATCCCCCCTCCTCCACACCTCCTGTGTTCATTAGTTTCTTGAAAGGACTCAAATGGAATATATGGGGCAGCACAAGCAAAAATAATAAAAAAATGTATTTCTCATTCATTTTCACATGTATTGCTGAATTGACTGGGCCAGTAATAGCAAAAGAACATTTTTGCAAGCGCATAATGGCTTCTGAAATGATTCCCATGTGTGCATAAATGTGAAAACACGCAGAATGGATCGTTTATGCTACTGTCTTGCAGTTTAAACTATGAGAGGAAGCTGCATTAATAAGACAGCTGCAGTTCATTGCATCCATTTCAAGCTTATCATGAAGCTGACCCACTTGAATTAATGGAATCTTTTCTATGTCAACAAGAAGGTTATGCACATGGCATGGCTTTTTTCTGGGCCTATGGCTGTGCTTTCAGCATACTTATGTTTAATTTGGAGTATATGAAGGTGCCTTGAACCAGGTGAGGCCCTTTGCCTAGACAGAGCAATTCTGTCTATTTTGACAGTGGTTTTACCAGGTTTCTTACCTTCCTGTCTTTTTAATGGGAGCTTATCTTTTTAATGGCAGATGCTAGGAATTCAACCTAGGACCTTCATTATGCTCTGCCATAGTCTTTATCCCAAATGTCCATATAAAGTAACAGACTGAAGCCCAAGCTGGATGACACAGTTCACTATTAGAATGAGAACTCTCTGAAAAAATGAAAGACATTTGCTTATTCAAGCACAAACTTACCTCACTCTGCAAGTTGCAAATTAGCTTATAATTGTTTTGCAATTGGTCTTTGGGAAGAAAACACAGAATTTTTTGCAAGTCTGATTCCCGAGACATATAATTCTGAAAGAATTGCAACTTGGAAGATAAAAAAGACTATAAAGGCAGGATGTATGCATTTCTCTTCATGTGTTATTTAAGCCCAAGTTTCTTCAGCTTTTAAGATATGACTCCTCTACAAATCATGAACTCTTATGAATCAGTCCTGAATAAGTTTCTTCCTGATACAGCTCTAGGTATAGATTTTTATACCTTCTGTTCAAGGTTGTCAAGGTACTGACCTTGGATTACCTCTCACATCTCATGTGTTCTGGGAATGGGATTCTTTATTTATTTGACTATCATATATATCACACGCCTTTCCACAACAAGTTACAGTGAGTCTAAAATTACAATTAAAGTGCCATGCAAATCAATTTAAAAGCTCAGATGCAGAATAGGGGAGGGAAACATTAAGCAAAGAGTATTAAAACTGGAAAGAAGTTGAAAGAAAAGCCAGCAAAGCTTAGGCTGTGTAAGGCTTTTTTTTTTAAGGGCACACTCTATGAACATCAGAAACAAAGAAATTGGCAAACTTTCCTGATCAGATTATTTCATAGCAAGAGTGCCTCTATGCATTTAGTATGTTATTCTGGGAGAGAACAATTTTTTATGCAAGCACACAGAGTCTAATTTTTTTTAGGTTTGTTCCCCCCCCCCTTTTTCAGGCTTTCCTAAGCTTGCTTCATAAAGTCCAGGGTTTCTCTGCTTAAAATAGCAGTTATATGTGTTCTTCCTCTTTAATAACTTTTACTTCTTTTTGTCTGACCGCATCTTTTTGACTATACTCTGGAGCCCTTTCTGAAAGACGTTGTGGTCCTGAATTGGGGACGGGAGAAGGATGGAACTCAGATGACGCTTATGCACAATGTTGTCCATGTCCCATACTTCTCCTATCCCAGGCAGCACGATCATGCCACAAATCATTGACAGGTTTTACTGGTCAATGACGGGTGAGTGCACAGCCCTCCCAATGCCCGCTCTCACTTACCTGAGCTGCAAAGGATCAGGAAGCACGATGTCCATGCATCCTGCCCTAGAGCAGCCTGGAATAGTGGCCGGCTGTGCTGCAGAAGGAAAAGGCGTGGCCATTGTGCCTCCTCCATTGCCGCAGGCAACCAGTGCAAAGAGAATGCTCCTGTCATGCTCCCCTTACAGAAGAGGGTCTACTGGGATCCCCGTGGGACACTGCCGGGATCAGGTAGACTGTGGAAAGGGCCTGGGATTGCTTGGCCACATGTGTGCCTAGTTTTTATCTGTGAAATGTTAGAAGGTATCCAGTGGGTTGCTACCTTTCTTCTTTCAAAAGATGAAATTGGATTGATCATTTTCAGCTTCTTCTTTGTACTTCTATAATCAGATCTCTGCCTGCCTACCTATCTGTCTTAGCTAAAAATCACTGTGGAAGTTTGATATTGCAGCAAACTGTCATCGTCTAATTCAATGTACAGTCAAATCAGGATAGAATGAGGGAAAAGAAGACTATATAACAGCTTTTAGTGGTATAATGAAGCCAGCTAATATTCTAGGTTGCGTCATCAAAACCAGACTCCAAAGTCTTGTTTGGTGTGACAGAAAAATGAGGATCAAACATCTGTGGGCAAAATACCAATGACAGAGCCAGAGATGAATGCAAATGTTATTTATTCATTTCTTTTTTGTGATGTTACTCACTAGAACTCTTAAAATAAATTTAATGTGTCAATTAATAGATTGCTACATAAAGTGCAGTATGAGTTTTTCCTGGAGGGTTGTTGTCATGCTTAGAGCAGACCAGCCTTTCCCAGCTGGATGCCCTTCAAATGTGTTTGACTAAAACATCCATCATCCTCCACCAACATAGACGACCAGCTGAAATCCATGGGATTTAGTCATGTCTAAATCATTTCATTGTGTCTATATTAGAAGAATGGTTAAGTCAGTATTCAGCCCAGAGTTTCCAAATGCTATTTATTTATCAGTTTCAAGGCTGCCTCCAGGCCGGGGCTTCTAGCGCTACCAGTCAAAAGGCATTGTGCAGCAATTCCGATGTTACGTTCTTTATGGATTTCTATGGAAAAAGAAAAGAAGTGGAATGAGTAGTCTGAAAATGTGGCAGGTGACAAGTGAAAGGTGTCATTGTGTAAAAACCTTCCCCCTTCCATACTGTGACAGGCAGGACAATTGAGTGATAAAAGTCTTATCTGAAATCAGTTCCCATAATTTTTGCAGGAATAGTATGCCATCCTTACAAAACGTGAACTACTCCCTTGGCGTCAGTATCAAATTCACACAGCTGTAAGGCTGCAGTCTAGTCCCAGTCTAAGCATTCTATGGAACTTTCATCCTACATAGCTGTTTAGGGCCAAGCTAGACAAGACATTAACCACATGTTTTGATGTAAACTTTATTTTGCAATGCAAATTGCAGAAGTGTGTTATGGGGGAGCAATTCAGATTCATAACTCAATGATAGCCAAAGGGTTAAAGCCTCTAACCACCCCCATCCCAAGGCCCCAAACCACAGCCGCATCCCAAGGCCCCCAAACTTGATCAGCCACATCCCTCATTCTGCAGTTCACATACTTGCTAGCAGAGAGATCTCTTCTAGTTTGCATCTTTGCACAAGAGAAGGCATGCTTATCACAGTGCAGTGTTGATTACATTAACCACCCCTTACCACTGCCATTTTATTGTCCTGTTCCATGTATAGAGTATGATGTTCTGAAAAGGAAAGTTCTTCTAAGCAGAAAAGATATTCAGGGGTAGCTGTGCTGGCCGTGTAGCAAAATACAACAAATCCAAAATCCGCATGCAGTAATACCTTTATTGGGCCAGCTCCAAAACATGAAATACATTATGCAAGTTTTCAAAGCATCACTGGCTACTTCATCAGGCAAAGATGTTAAAAATTATACAAGAGAAATCATACAGGTGATGGTTAGAGACACAGGCCTATACTCTCAGATGTTACTCTGTTGTTAGTTAAAATGGTATTGGGGGATTTCAGTTCAGGTCATGTGAGGACTAGGGCCAAAGGGCAATAAAAAAGAAGTGATAAAATTTCACCTACATTAACAGCAGAAAAACAACTTCCCTTGATGGATCTCTCTACTCATTGATTTTGTAAAAGTAATTAACCTAGTTGTTTTTGTTTACTAAAAACAGCTTGAACTCTACAAGCTGGTGACCTGTGGTACAAAACATGCTCTTCCTCAAGCATTGGGCTGTGTTCCTGAAATTTGTCACAAAAAAGTACAAGTCAGAATACAAGCCAGAACTTGATCTCTGAGATAACCCTCATCTGCCATTTAAGGAGGCCCTACTTCCATAACCATGCAAAGTAGCTATGATAGGTCCATTACAAAAGAAATGAAATTATTCCTTGTTACATTATAAATATATCACATTATAAAGATTATAACAATCTTCAGTATTGTGAAAAAGAATCAATCACGAGTAATTTGTTATTCATAGCTAGTTACTTCAAAGCTATTCTGGGAATGTTGTTTGCCTTCAAAGTCATTTCTGACTTATGGTGACAATAATGTGAACCTATCATGGGCTTTCTTTGGCCAGATTTGACCAGTGGGGGTTTGCCTTTCCCTTTGCCTTTTTCTGAGACTGAAATAATGTGGCTTGCCCATGTCACTTAGTGGGTTTCCATCTCTAACCTAGGATTCAAATCCTGGTCTCCAGAATCCAAGTCAAATGCTCAAGTCACTTCATCATGCTGGGAATAACTGTTATGGTTATGAGAAGTGCACTATGGCATCCCATAGTGGCACTATGGCTGGCTCACTGCTGGGGTTGATGGGTAAGCTAATTTTAACTGTACTGATTCCTGTGTGTGTAATTCTCCCCAAATATCTTTTGTCCCCCTAACCTAGAACATATTATAATCACACAATATGACATATCTGTTCTTAACAACAGTTTAGCTTTGGGAAATTTCCTGTGCATCTAGCTACATTAAGAATAAATTAGAAAATGTTTTTGCTTGCAACTGCAAACCTTATAAAGTATCCATATTTGGGCACTCTGCAATAAAAGAACCTCTGAGTGAGGATGAAGTTGGATGGTTATTTTTGCGATGTCAATTACCATTTTAGCAAGGTAAAAATTGAAGCACAAAAGCTGTAATTAGGCTACTTAATTACTGTACTTATGAATGCAAGTGTTTATAACGTGAGTGCAAGTGTTTATAATTAAACTTGATTCAAACCTTGGAGAGTTTCATTGGAAAGACTCAGAGGCTTGGAGCAAAAGCAATAAAATATAGTTTAAGAAAAATCTGCACTTACATGAAGTATGGCTTCCCCCCCCCCTTTTGCCCTGGTTGGCTTTATAATTAACTAGCATATTTACCTGGCCTTGCCTGGGATTTTATTTTCTCATAGGTAACACTTGTTAGAAATATATTAGGAATTACCTTACCTTACCATAGGAATTAGATGCGGTTGAAACACACAGATTTCAGATCCTGTGTGTCCACTACATTTAACTTTTACCCATATTCCCCAATCCAATCTGTATTCAGAGCTGCTAGGCCTCGTCTCCATAGCAACTGGCCTGAGCTTTCTGGCTGAGAATTCAAAAGCCCCCTCTCTGAACTGCCAACACCAGGATTCTATAGAATCTTCACAGCCAGCTGATCATATGAGATCTTCACCTCACACAGCCAATCATATGAAGTCTTCACCTGCCTGACATGGACAAACACACAAACTCACTCACAAACTTTGACTTTTATATAGTAGTTAAAATGTTACAAGAGTAAAATAAAGATATATATTAGTAGAGCCAGCGTGGTCTAGTAGTTTGAGTGCTGGACTATAACTCTGAAGACTGGTGTACACTTCCCTGCTTGGCCATGGAAACCCATTGGGTGACCTTGGGTGTGTCACATTCTCAGTCCCAGAAAACCCTGTGATCGGTTAACCTTAGGGTTACTATAAGTCAGAAATGACTTGAAGCACACAACATCAACAGCAGCAGCAGCAGCAACAACAACAACAACAACAAAGCTGTTAGGATTCAAAGTATCAATGGAATATCTGCTGTTTTATCCCACTGCTAAAAGAGGCTTGTCTTTAGGAAATCAAAGACAGGAACTTTTTTGTGGCAGCACCCCAGTTTGTGGCAGCACCCCAGTCTGATGCCATCCCAAAAGGAGTTAGGCAAACTTGGTGAATTTTGAGAGACTAATAAAAACGTTTTTATTTCATCTGGCTTTCAGATGAAATCTGAATTTCTTTTTCATTAAGATGTTGAAGTTTGCTTTTCAATCTCTTTCACTTTTGTTTAAAACATCTAAACTAGATTTTCTTTGTTTGGAGTTTATTGTAAACAACCCTGAGAGCCTTTGCAGGCAATCTAGAAATGCTTTTTTAAACAAACAAACAAACAAAGGAAAGAATGAATGAATTGGTGGCATAAGAACATTCACATATACAGTGCTGTTTAAACACACTGTTTAAACTGTTTAAACACACCTAGACTAATCACTGGCACAATCCAGCATTCTTCAGACAGCTAGCCAATGGCTTATAAAAGAAATACATTATTTAAGAGTGATTTAATCCTGTTTCATACCTACCAACATTTCACAAGTGAAAGACAGGATGTATGTGGCCCACCAATATCAGAATGTGGCTGAAAGGGTATGACCAGGTGACAACCGGGCAAAAGTTATTAATAAGGAAGAGCACACCAAACTGCTGTTTTAATCAGAGAAACCTTGGAATTTATGTATTGGAGCAGTAACTGTAGTAGTACAGCAGTAACTGTAATGTGTCCAAAAAAGTGATGGATGGTGGATTCCATGTCAGTAGTGCCCTGAGTTTTAGTATAAACTTGAAAAGAGCTATTCAAAGTGTTGAACTCTATCATCGAATTTAAGATGGCCTTGGAGAGAAAATCACAGATAAGTCTACTGGGAAGGGCAAGACAAGGGTATGCACTTAGGAAAGAACCCAGCAGTAACTGTAATGTATCCAAAACAGTGATGGATGGTGGATTCCATGTCAGTAGTGCCCTGAGTTTTAGTATAAACTTGAAAAGAGCTATTCAAAGTGTTGAACTGTATCATCAAAGTGGGTTTGGCCCATCAGATGGTTTCTAAACTGTTATCCTCCATGTGTTTTGGACTTTAGCTCCAAGAAGCCCCAGACAACTTGACCAACATTTAGGAATTCTGGGAGTTGACATCCAAAACATTTGGAAGGCCAAAGTTTTGGAACCACTGAGATAGATGATTTAAAGTCCAGATTAAAACTCCAATAAGGTTAACTACCCCACTGCCATGTAGTTCACACTCAGCCTGATGTCCTCCTTTTGGGGCCTTACATAGCTGACTTCTCACACAGCCCAGTTCATGCTTCTGTCTCATATCCAGGTCACATGAATTTTTATCCCCTTAGTATTCAAAAAGAGCTTTCCCCCTCTTCCAGACACTCAGTATAATCTTATCTTCCCCATGGATATGGAGTAAAATGGATATGGAGCCATCAGTAAAAATTTATAGAAATCCAGTTAGAGACATAGGAGTGATTTCTCCCTTACCCTCCCCATTGCTTTTCAGGGTTACACTTATCTGCAGAAGTCATTTATTACTATCACCACCCTAGCTGTCTCTTATTGCTGTCCAGAGTCACTCCTTCAGTATTGTTTATCACTTTCGCAGCTATGTTGGATGGCAAGTTTTATTATCTTAATTAGATGATACAATCTAGAAAGCAACTCCTAGTAAAACAGGAAATATGCTTCATATTTGAGTGACATATTATGTTCCTTAGCTTGTCCAGCAATCCAGTAAGCAATACATGTGTTATTGGAGAGTCCTGTTTATGTAACTTTACATACAAATAAATAATAATATATCTGAGGATGCCTGTATGTCTGTGTTGTATACACATGTCTATCTGTGTGCATAATGTAATGGATATCTAAAAATTATACATTTATGGATATAAATGTTTCATTCTTAATAACCCCCTGGATCTTATATCACTAATATTTCAGTTTTGTTAATTAAAATTAAAATTTAAAGTGGCAATTTGTGCCATATTTCTGAGGGATGGTGGAGAGAAATAATTTGTTTTATGGCTCGTTTTGCAAAAAACTCATGTACCCTTCAACCATCCTGATTTTGCAGGAACAGTCCTGAATAACCATCTGTCATCTCACTTTCTCAACTGCTTTTAAAATGTCCCAGGTTGATTCTTTTCCTGCTAATTTCCCCATTTGTCTTTAACTTCCTTCAATGACTGCAAGTTGAGTTCAAAATATAAAAGCAGTTTGCATGCAACTCAGCAGGAAGTAGAGGAGAGAAAGGAGCAAAATCTTACTGTTCCCACTAGGCTCAGGCAAAAGGCTCTCCTAGCTTGTTGGTTCTTCCATATTAATAACTTTTGCCATCTTGACTACACTGATGATGCTTGGCCACATATGTCAGGGTTTTCATCTGTGACATGTTGGAAGGTATGAACACAAGGAGGATATCTACTTTTCCTCTCTTCAGTCTCATTCAAAACCAACAATAGTTTGGATTATATCAGAGATGGATAAGTTGATGGAGCTGGGGACCAACATGTGACTTCTGACCCTTGCTACAAGCCACAGCAGGTCCAGAAGTGCTAACTATGTAGAGGATCAGAACTGGAATTGATCAGACACTCACTTCTTGTTTTAATGGGGAGCTTGGGGAAACCTGTGACTTTCCATACCAAAAAAACCACCACTCCTGCAAGCCCCCAGGAGTAGTTTCATACTACACAATTGTAGCACTAGGATTCCATTTCAGCTTCCATGGCTGCATTCTACAAAATCTCAGGACTTTCTGGTCCCTCGCTAAACTGTAAATCTCAAAATTCCCCATGATAGAACCATGTGTCCTTTCATGCTACATAATTATAGCACTATGGTTCCATTTTAACTGCTGTAACTACTTCCCATGGAATCCTGGGATTGGGGTTTTGCTGAGGCACCAGAACTCTCGAGGACACTATTCTAAATACCCCTTCCTAAACTGAAAATCCCAGGATTCTGTAGTATGGAATCATGAACTATAAGTCTAACTGCAGTATAACTGCAAGCACTATTGCAATACTGCACAGAGCCAGCTGATGGGATTGAAGCACTACAGGAGGCACTTAATGGATTTTTTTCTAGAAATAATATAAGCTGCTTCAGCAATACTTGGGGATAGTAGCTGGATAGCGATGATGTTGTGTGGTAGCCTGACTTTTAGACAGGTAACTACCTGTTGCTATGGCGGGATAGCCACATTGTGCAGAAATGGCCCAAGACTCTCCATTGTTATTAGTTTCTTTTAAGGTCATTGGCAAAGCTAGTCTTATCTGCTCAGAAGTCATCACCATTGAGTTCAATGAGACTTGCTTATAGCTAAATAGGAAGGAAATCTGCTTTCCCCAATCTAGCATCTTCCATATAATTTGGACTACAGTTCCCACTACCCCATCACTGTCAGAAGGTGGGGGAGATTATAGTAGAAAACATCTAGAGGATCCCAGACTGCAGAATCTTGGTGTAAAAGACTGCAGCCTTAGACAGCCATTTTCAGAGGAAAGAGGACTGTTGAAAGGCCTTAGCCACTGTGAAATTCAGGAGTTGATTAAGAGGGAGAAAAGCTAACAGATTCATATCCCGTGTTCTTTTTGTGATGCCAATTTAATATTAAGTACATTTTGCCCAGCCTCCTGAGCCTTTGAAGTGGCTTTATTTTGAAGCCATGGCTTGGAGTCTTATGTCTCTTCCTTATGCTCTGATGGAAATGATTGCCCAAAGGAGTTGCGTTACAACTAGTCCATGCAATGTGCAGCTGAATTTTCTCCGTATCTGACTTCTGTCACCAAAATATTCTAGCATGAAATAGTGTTTTTCATTCCCCCTCGATTACAAATTCTGTGCAGGGTGCTTTCATCACAGCCCAAGAGAAAGCAGATGTGTTTATACTGTTTCTATGGAGACACAAAGCAAAGAGTGCATTTCCCACTCATATTCTCCATTCTTCTGAAAAAATGGGTGGGCACATGATAGAAGATCTGCTGAATGTTTCTTCCCCAAACGAAGCTAGATATCATTTTTCAGAAATTTGCTATCCTCCTATCTTTTCTGGGAGGGATGCTGCGTGCAGAACTTAAGTGTAGATGTCTAATGGTTCTGACAAGTGCTTACTGAGTCATTATTAAAGCTCTTGATTTTAAAGGTGGGGCTTGTGTGTGGTTTTTCAAAGTCCCTGAGTATAAAAGGCCTGTTTGTGCATGCAAGCTTCCATCATGTGAAGCTGTTGCACATTTTATGCAAGCTAAATCCCCATTTGCCTCTGAGTGTTTGATTGACTACAGTCCTTATCTCCAGTATTGACATCATACCCATGTTTGCAAACAAGCATTATCACATTTGTAGCTAAAGCAATCAATTTCCATTTAAGGGATATTTGTTCTGAATAATTTATTATGCTACTCTTTCTGTCTCAAAAGACATATCCAAAACAGCTTACACAACTTAATCAAAGGCAAAGCAATCCCCTTGATGCAACATCTGTTTAAAAAACTGTCCTCTAGCTACCCTCAGCAATGAACATGTCAGCTACCCTTCCCTTTTTGCTCTTTCTCATTCATCCCCTTTTTTTGAGCTCTGTCAGTCCATTTGCCTCAGCAAGAAATAAAAGCATAGCTTAGCTGTAGTTCAGCTACAATCCACCTGGCTAAGGTCTGTCTGAATAAGAGGTTATTGCCTGTCAGCAGAAGGACCACTGAGATGTGACCAGACTATTCTCCTGCAGTGGGCAGTTCCAGAGTCTGTGAGCAGCTAGATGAAGCCCTCTCTCATGTCCCTACCAAGTATGCCTCCAATGCCTCTATGAGGCCTACAAGTGCACTGGGGCTTACAAATTTAACCTTGGGCCTTCATTATATTCAATTGCATGAAGAAGTAGCTCACTGCTCCTACAGCTTTATATTAATGTTCCCATGAACACCAGCTAGTCCTAAGCAAGTGTGATTGTATCCCCTTCCAAACACGGCCAGCACAATAGGAAGGAGTTAGGGAAAATGAGTCCCCATGTCTTCTCTTTTCCCTGACATGGGGGATGAGAGGAGGAAGCCTTCAACAACAGGGACTGTCCAAGATTCCACAGCCTGAACATTGGAGGTCATAATGGGAAGATGTCTGCTTTAATAATACAGCCACTCCATTCCTAGCCAAAGCCTATCCACATTAAAAAAGTGGTTATGGAAACCTTTGTCCTAATTATAGAAGTTATCCAAGGGTTCAGGACTTTGGATATCTCATCTAAAGTCTGAACTAAAACCTTGAGCAGACACAGAAGCCATCATCTGCTTCTGATCCCAGTATTAATACTTACTTACTTTACCCTGTCTCTGTTGTATGTGTTTTATAAACCAAGACATGGCAACCTTCTTTCTACCTTGACCACTAAATATTGCTGAATAAAATATTCAGGGGCAAGCCTGTTGGCTGTGCAGCAAAATGCAACAAAATCCAAAATCTATAATCAGTGATACCTTTATTGGGCCAACTCAGAAGCATAAAATATATTATGCAAGCTTTTGAAGCTTCACTGGCTTCTTCATCAGGCAGAAGTTAAAAATGATACAGAAGGGAAAAGGTGATGATGTTGGAATCACAGGCATACATTCTGTCTGAGATATTGTCAGTTAAGATGGTATTGAGGGATTTCAATGCAAGCAGAGGCAACTTCCCTTATTGGCCATGTGAGGACTAGAGACAAAAAATAAAAGACGGATAATAAAATTTCAACTCCTGTTAGTAACAAAAATGCAGATGTCCCTGTCCTGTGCAAAGCTAATTGCTTCTTTCTTATCCAGAGAACACTGACTTTCTCGAGTCTCTGTATTATTACATCTGGAAAAACCTTTAGGTGCTGTATATGTAAAGCTATCCCAAATTGTAGTTCAGTGAAAGATTTTTATCTTTGCTGGAGGTAGAAAACCCCAAAGAGCTAAGTCCCAGTCCTTTAGCTCTGCTCTTGTTTAAGATTCTCCTTTTGTGGCTAAATTTGTTATCTTGAAATCCACGGGGGAAAAATTGTATTGGTATTAGGCTATCAGTGGTTGTATTCATGTTCCTCTGTCTCACGTTTCAGAAGTTGTAAATTACTACTATACGCAAATAAGTGGAAGAATACAGAGACTCCAGTGGGAGAAGATTGGTTGATGAAAAGGTTGGACTTGGCCAGCATGGACACATTGACAATACGGACAAGAGAAAAATCAGTGGTGACTTCTATGAAAGATTGGGAACCTTTAATATGCTTTTTGCAAGAAAAAGAGTACTGTAAGATTACAATAGGATTTGTTAATTAGGATTTCTGGAAAAGTAGCATTTGAAGCATTTGAATGGTATTTGTAGCTAGAGAAGATTTTTTTTTAAAAAAAATACAGAACTATTTTTTTTTAAAAATACAGAATTGTGTTAAAAATAGCCTGTTTCTTGAGAAAAACAATCTCATGCTTTTTGTAAATAGATACAATGTTTGGTTCTCAGAGTTTTTTTAAAAAAATCCTAGCCCTGTGATTGCTAAATGGTCAATTATTCTGAGAGGAAAAGAGGTGAGCTGAGAGTCTCTGCTCTTATCATGGCTTCATAACAAGATATCATCAACTCACTTTTCAGCTACATCACCCCTTAAATAGGTTAAAGACTGAAATGAGTCCAGGATTCATTATCTCAGCATAACTGCTTGAATGATTGTGTGCAATTTCACTTTTTTGGTTGCGATGTAGAAACTGTGTCAAATCTCACCTGCAGAATATTCCATAATAATGAAGGGGGAGGAGCCAGGCACTCCTGAAGCTCTTGGCATTTTGGAAGGAGGTAAAGGAGTTTGGCAAGTCCTGCATAATCACATGGGTTGCTAGAATCTCTCTGTAGTTCCCACCACATGGTTAACCATATAAGGTGGCAGTTCTGTCGGTGAAGAAAGCCCTAGACATAGCTGACTCCATCTGTTCAGTATAGATGCCTATGGGATTCTCTTAGGCCAGATGGAATATAATCAAGGACTTCCTTTTCTTGCTGAGCCTTGCTTGAGCAACATGGACTTCCTGAACTCTGTAATATTCTCAAATTCTTGATTGTCCTTCAGTCTTACCTGCTAGTTTGCCCTTTACTTCTGCTTTCTGGTTTATCTTGTATCTCTGAGTTTTTCCACACAAGGTTTTTTTTCCCTAATCCATCATGGAATGGGACTTTCTCTCCCATTTTTTTCTAACCACAAGACTGTTTTCACAGCTTTTCCTGATGTCTGCTTCACATCTAGACATTATCCAGCATATTCTTTCACAGTTGCCACCTGGGAAATATTTTGTCCTTCTTCACCAATGCTCACTTCTTATCACATCAGCCATCCCTCACAGTACAGATCCCTTCCCCTTTGCAGTGATGGGCAGGCACTAAACAATCAATCTGTGCACACTTAGAGAAGAATAAATATAAGGTACTATATATAGGCAGGAAAAACGAAATGCAAAAATATAGGATCATAACATGTGAAAAGGATTTAGAGGTCATAGTAGACCAGAAACTAAATATGAGTTAACAGTATGAAGCAGCAGCCAAAAAACCCGATGCAATTTTGGGCTGCATCAACAGGAGTATAATGTCCAGATTGAGGGAAGTATTAGTGTTGCTTTATTCTGCTTTCATCAGATCTTATCTGGAATACTATATCCAATTCTGAGCACCACAGTTCAAGAATGATGCTGTCAAGCTGGAACATGGCCAGAGAAGGGAAACCAAGATGATCAAAGACTGAGAAACTAAGACTTATGAGGAATGACTTAGGGAGCTGGATATGTTTAATTTGCAGAAGAGAAGACTGAGAGGTGACATAGCTATTTTTATATATCTGAAGAGATTCCTGTAGAAGATGGAGCGAGCTTGTTTTCTCTTGCTCCAGAGACTAGAACACAAACCAGTGGATTCAAATTACAAGAAAAGCATTAGGAATAACTTTTTTTAAAACTGTAAGAGAAGTTCAACTGTGGAATAGATTGTCTTGGAGAGTGGTGGACTCCCTCTTTGGAGTCCTATAAACAGAAGTTGGATGGGCATCTTTCAGGAGTGCTGTAGCTGTATATTCTTGCATAGCAGGGGACTGGACTAGATGTCCCTTGTGGTCTCTTCCAGCTCTAAGTTTCTGTGATTCTATTCAAGCTGATGACAAAATATGCCAAACAGCTATTGCTCCAATTTGTATACCTGGTGCTTAAGGTGTAATATTTCAATATCAGTATGATTGTATGTTTGATATGCATTGGGAATATCGGTTAGCTAAAATACCAGATTACTGGAATGGAGGTGCATCTCAAAACAATGAGGCAGTAAGAGGTTTGAGGAATTTACCTGTTCTTGTTTGCCTTCCTGTCACAGCTATGATGTTGTGTCTGTGCTGTCTTCCTCATCCATTTAGGCTGACTTTAGTCAGTTTCGGATTTAGTCATACTGAAGTAGATCCAATTAAATCATTGCTAACTTGTCCCATGAATTCCAATGGGTCTAGAATTCTATGGCTGTGGGTTGTTACTACATTTAAATTATCCATTTTCTATGAAGCACTTTGGTTTTGCAATTTATTTAGGATAAATGGACTACATTAGCGATTTGACTATAATTGTATGTGAGACACAGATGTTTCTGGGAGGTTCACAGGCAGGGTAACTCTTAACTGAAATGAGAACCACCTGCAACTTCTCTTTCTTGTATGCAACATATAAGTAAGTACTAAATAGGTAATGTCACTAGGAGACCAGAAGATGATTTATGATTGTGTCATGGAAAAACATAACAGGGGAAAATGGTCTATATTTGCTTGTCTTCTAAAGGCCCCTTTCTATAATAGGCTGTAGTTGATCCTGCACTCATGGAAAATCATATGTGCAGCCATTCCCAATACGTTCTCTCAACATCTGAATGAATTCTCTCTTTAGGACTGGGCAGCCCTCAGGAAAGTCCTGGGATGTAGGGTAGGGGATTGGTATGGGCAAACAATGAGAGATGAGTGTGAATGTGAGGGTCCACAGAAGTAAAGAGGGCAAATAAATTTGTTTGGCTCACATTTCCCTATGAAAACATCCTCCTAAGATTATCAGAGGGACATAGTGAATCTTGCTTCATAAATTAGTTCATTTCTTCTGGGGTTTCTGGTGTGTTTTTACAAAGAAAAAAATATCAAACCATGCATCTCATACCCACCAATTCTCCTGGCAGCAAGTTTTTTTGTTTTGTTTTTTGGCAACAGCAAGAGAGAGAGAGAGAAACTAGGACATTTTAAAGGTAGCTAAGAAAATAGGATAGCAGAGGATTGATCCAGACTGGCTCTATCAAATCAGGACAGTTGGAGGGTATATTTTTAATAGAGTGTACTGTTTAAATGATGCACACTTATGCTTTTAACAGTGTATACTTAATGTAAAATATGACCATGACAACCCATCCCGCTTTGGAAATCTGAGAATTAAGCTTGTCACAGAACTGAGATAAACAAGTAAGTTTTCAAAGCTCTACTCTGTGTTACAAACTTCAGGTTCATACCCCAGTGTGTGAAATGCTCCTAGCTCTGTGTCCAGTCTATTGTTTGCTTTGTTCATCATTCATGATTTAGTCGAAGTGCAATTCCTCTGCCTCTCTCTGGCATCGTCAAGCCTGTACCTGGCATTTTCATTCAGGCCATTAACTGGAATGTTATCTCCATCAGTTTATTTGCCATTTTGCTGTCAATGTTTTCCTTTGGAAGTTAGGGACTATATGGAATGAATAAATCTCATGCTTGGCAGGTTTTGATTACATAATAGCTCATTTTTCCATGCTTCATGCCTGCTCCAGGAAAGGAGAGGGAATTTAGCTTGAAGTCCTTGTCGGCTCTGTTCTGGTGCTATCCCTAATCAGAGTGGAAATGAAGGGCCCTTACACAAAGGAAAGACTGTGATTTGGAATGGCTTTCTATCATCTCGCAGTAATTTTCCATCAAGTTTTCAATAGGTCTCCCACTGTTTTTTTCATACAAGTTTCAAATTGTTGCACAAAGGGAGGTTGGTATGTGATTTTTGTTTCCTAAAGCTTCCTGTAAAACCCTGCACAGTGTGTTTGTGTATGCATGTGTGTGAGAGAGAGAGGGGGTGGGGAGAGAGAAAGGAATCAAAAGCAGTTCCTTCAGTCTTGTACTGTGAAGTAAAATGGAAAAAAATCTTAGAAGTATGGTATATTCTCTGATGTTCTAGACAACACACAAACAGTCTGCATGTTTTCTGTTTTATAGTGGGTGTGCACAGATATTTAAAAGTTTGGCAATTTTTATGTCATTTATTCATTGCATTTTATTTGTAAAAGCATTTGAACAACTACCCTTCATTTTCAACAACACCAAGACTGCATAGGCAGGTAATTAAAACAGAAAATATATTTGAAATAAAAGTAAAATAAATATCTACTCTGAGGTAAACTGGAAATGTTCTCCTGCTTGCTTCACCTTTGTTGCTCCCATGCTACATACCCAAACAACCAACTGACATATGACAACTCCTGATATCTACTTGCATTGGTTCCATGTCTGTGAGGAGCTGGCTATGAGCTAGTGTTACCATGAATTTGTCTTTCTTGAACATCACAATATACTACCTGAAATGATGAGTGGCAATGCTGAGCCATTTTGTCAGAACTTGGGGTCTTAGGAAGCCAATCTGCATGGTGAGATATCAGAATCAAAGCTTGCTCAGGTACTGGACTAGCTCCATCTACCCAGACTAGTGCTTGAGCCTGCATGGTAGGACTGACTATAAAAGGCTTCCACTTTGAATTGGGATCTTTCTTAAGCAACTAACTCTATATGGCTCAGGTCCATGTTGTCTGAAGGACTATATTCTCCCTTGCAAGTTTGCCTGTGTTTTGCAATTATCTGTGGAGATCTTTCCTCCTGTTCTATCATTGTCACAGGTACATCTGGTGGCAACACAGGAGACAGTCTTCTCCATGGTTGCTCTCAGGCTCTGCAACTCCTTTCCTAGAGAGGTTAGACTGGCACTTTCTTTGCTGTCTTTCCATGGGTAGGTGAAGACTGACTGCTCAAGGGGAACGGGCCTTCTGTAATTTGCTGCATTGCTAATTTGCTGTTTTCTTTTTAATGTCTATATTTTTAACTGGTTTTAATTTTTTATTAACAGTTTAATTACATTTTTATCTTTTCGATGAGGTAAACTTTTTACTGTTTACTTTTTACTGTTTGAGTCTCCGATTCAGAATGATTGAGATGCAAAAGGTAGGGGAGAGCATTGCGATTATACATGTGTGTATGTCACAGTCACATCATGGTGACTTCTGGGGTGATCACATTTCTAATCTACCTCCTGGTGCAATCTCACCTCAAATCCCCCCCAGCTTTTTCTGAGTGTAATTGCTGCCATCTGGATCCACACTCCATCCAATTCCTATAACATGTGTACAAGGCTGTTCTTAGTATAATGGCTTTAGATAATAGCTTCCTTGGGTCCTGCACAAGGAGTAAAGCAAGAGATAAATTAAATAAGTAAGGCCATGAAAGCATTGCAAAACACAACTATAATATGAGATCTCTGGTATTGCAGTTACTTCTGACAATGCCACACCCCCAAACCTAGCTTTATACCCTAGCAGCACCCCAACTGAAGGATTTCCAAGGCTCTGAATATCAGGGTACTGGGAGTGGCCTGCAGTGGTTTCCTGGTGCACCAAGAACAGGGAGCTAGAAAGACCCCTCAGGATCCTGCCACAACTATGCCACAACTACTTGTCTCCATGCATGCCATGGTCAGGAAAGTACTACAAACAACATTTCCCAGGGCCCTGATGTGCAGTCCCTTGGAAACCCTTCAGTTGGGATACTGCCAAGTTGAAAAGGGTTGGGGGTCCTGTTCAGTTGTTAACAACTGTAAACACAGAGCCCCAGTATTTACAAGAACCTGCAGTTACGTGCAATCTCATAACTACGGAACAAGATGACCACTTAAATAAATAAATGAATGACCTCAATCCTGATATGTTTGTAATGTGGCCACCAGGGAGTAGGTATGATAATGTTAAACAAATAATATAATTTTATTAACTACAGTGTCATAGGTTATGTGGCTCTTATTTCACTCTTTATTTTTCAGCCCATAAACACTTTCAGATCTTAGTTCTTTTGTTCTAGCATACTCCTAAGATTCAAATCTTCACTACCAAGCAGTTTTCTTTCACAAAATCTCTCTCACTCTGTCCCTCTTTTCTGAACTCTGACTCTACCCTTTTCTTTTTTTTGTCAACTTAACCCAAATTCTATCTGTCTCTCATCCCCTTCTCCCTTTTCACCTCATCCTTATAGCTCCTTATTTTCCAAACCTGTCTCCCTCTCAGCAAATCACTGCCTGTATATCAATTCACTCTCTCAAACAATTACTCAAGCTTCTGACCATCTTATACTATAGTAGGAAAAAAATTTTTTTTTTACATTATGTAACCTCACAGGGAGGCTGTTACCTTTCTTCCTCTTGAAATACTTTTTAAAGCTCTGGCTTCTGCCACTAGCATTATTCTTCACAGAATATTCACACAAACAAACACACTTTGCTGATGGCCTTGAAGAATGGTAGTGGTGGCAGCCAGAGTTCCACTGTTGTTATATCACTGAAACCACCAGCAGAAAGATTTTAAAGGAAGGAAAAGGAAAGAACATAAAAAGCCTCCTGACATAATTGAGCCCCTCTTTCCCACCCACACACGCAAAATAACTGAGGTATCAAAGTGCTGCCTGCCAAACCATACTGTAACAGTTGCCCTAAGCAGGCCAACTGAGAGCAGGGAATAAATTGAAGCCCTTTCTGCGCCATCCCCCCAACCCACCATAGGGACAGGAAAAGGATGGGACCACAATGACAATTCTGCCGGACATTGTTGTGGTCCTGTCCTTCTCCTGTCCCAAGGTGGTACAATCAGAGTAAATCACTGATGAGTTTTCTCCATCAATGACCCGTGATCGTGCCATCATCGTGGACTTACCTGGTCTGCAGAGGGTCCGGAAGCACAATGGCTGTGCTTACTGCCCCAGCACAGTCTGGGAAAGTACCCGGCTGTGCCTCAGAAGGAAGAGGCAGGGCCATTATGCTTCCTTCATTGTGAAGGCAACTGGTGAGGAGAGGAGCGCTCCTGTCATGCTCCCCTCCTGGCAGAGCCGCTGCTGGGGTCCCCACAGGAGAATATCAGAAGAAGGTAGGGTGAGGAAAGGGCCTGAGAGGCTGGCTGTTTAGTCCACTCCTAGTCAGTGTTATTCAGCCAGTTCATATCAGTCCACTTGAACCAGTTGTTAAAATTTGTTGAGTTTGTTGAACCACGTGTTTCCCTGCACCTTCCCCCTGCTTTGATTCATTCCCAGCTGCCCTGTCAAGAAGCAGTAGTAGGAAGCCAAAAATATTTTCTGTTCACGCTTTGCCACAGTGATGCACACTGCTGAAGAAGGGGAAAGGAAGGAGAGAAAAGGGAGCTGATTGCTGTTTCACAGGCATCCCTTACTGGGAAAGGAAAGGCAGGCTGGGAAGAAGAAAGGAGGGGGAGAAAGAGGGAGGACAACAAAGATGGAGGGTGGGTCAGCTGAGGAGCATCTGGAGGTGTGCTTGTACAGCAAACTTTGCCAATGATGAATCACACAATAATTGCATTTTTTTTGTTAATGTGTACACATTTAAAAAAATAAAATAGAACCAGTCATTTATTATTTTGCATGACCTTGGCTCTAACATCCTGGGTTTGTACCTAAGCACTGACTCCACACTCAGTTTTGTGGCTCCCAGTAAATGTTTTAAATCGAGTAGGAATGATGTAACTTTCCAAATGCTGATGGACTGCAAATCCAAGCAATCCTAACCAGCATAGTCAATGGTGAGGACTGCTTGGGGTTACAGTCCCAACAACTTCTGAAGGGCTACATGATTTTTTTCACCTCTGCTTTAAATAAGATAGAGAGACATGCAGTTATAATATGCACAATGGTTTCACTGAATATACATATTCTGTTTCCAGCACTCATCTCTCACCTTTTTTTGAAATGTAGTGATGGCTATCAGTCTGAGCAGAGACTGGACCCTTTTCTCTCCTTACTCAGCCTTATGTTTTTCTCCTCCAACCACTATGTTTTTCTCCTTTTAGAAAACAGCAAGAGGAAATGATCAGCAAGAGATCTCTGTTATCAGTGTGTGAATGTGCAGTGGTTATTAAATGCATATAGCCCTCTGAAATATCAGAATACTTTCCAAGTGCACACTGGAAAGCAATCTCACTGAAACTCTTCACTGAGCAAAATAAGAAAGTTACTATTTATTTAGGTAATATATTGTGATAGGAAGGAACAAAGGAATCCTTAGTTCCATCTAAGCCCTATTCAGGCATTATTTAAATTTTGACATGACACATGAAGAGAGCAGTATCATAGTCACACCCCCTCCATTTTCAGTTCTGTTGTTCTCATCACATGGAAAGTGATGAGTTGAAACAGGAGAGTCTGCAATAGAGGTTCTCTGTACAATTGAGAACCCTGACATTTCAAGCTGATTATGCACAGATGCTCCAGAACTACAGCAGAGGTTCTCCTGTTCATACTCCTCATATGTAATGTGAGGAAAGCAACAACAGATGGAGGAAGCAGGGCTAGCATGTTATGGTCTATATGTATTAGAATCACAGAATCATAGAAATGTAGAGTTGGCAGAGACCACAAGGGCCATCCAGTCCAACCCCCTGCCATGCAAGAACACCCTCAAAGCACTCCCGACAGATGGCCATCAAGCCTCTGCTTAAAAACCTCCAAGGAAGGAGACTCCACTACACTCCGAGGCAGCAGATTCCACTGCCGGACAGCCCTGACTGTCAGGAAGTTCTTCCTGAGGTTCAGGTGGAATCTCCTTTCCTTCAGCTTGAATCCATTGCTTCTTGTCCTGGTCTCTGGAGCAGCAGAAACAAGCCCTCTCCTTCCTCTACATGGCATCCCTTCAAATATTTAAACATGGCTATCATGTCCCCTCTCAACCTTCTCTTCTGCAGACTAAACATACCCAGCTCTCTAAGTCTATCCTCATAGGGCATGGCTTCCAGGCCTCTCACCATTTTGGTTGCCCTCCTCTGGACTTGCTCCAGCTTGTCAATATCCTTCTTGAATTGGGGTGCCCAGAACTGGACACAGTATTCAAGATGAGGTCTAATCAAAGCAGAGTAGAGTGGTACCAGTACCTCCCTCGATCTAGACACCATACTCCTATTGATGCAGCCGAGAATTGCATTGGCTTTCTTGGCTGCCACATCACACTGCTGACTCATGTTCAGCTTGTGGTCTATGAAGACTCCTAGATCCCTTTCACACGTACTGCTATCCAGCCACGTGTCCCCCATCCTATATTTCTGTATTCCATTTTTTCTACCTAAGTGTAGGATCTTACACTTCTCTCTGTTGAATTTCATTTTGTTCACCTTGGCCCAGCTCTCCAATCTATCCAGGTCATTTTGAATTTTGATCCTGTCCTCTGTCGTATTAGCAACCCCTCCAAATTTGGTGTCATCTGCAAATTTGATGAGCATGCCCTCTATTCCTTCATCCAAGTCGTTGATAAAAATATTGAACAGCACTGGGCCCAGGACAGAACCCTGTGGCACCCCGCTAGTCACTTCTCTCCAGGATGAAAAGCAGCCATTGGTGATCACCCTTTGGGTTCGGTCGGTCAACCAATTACAAATCCAACTAACAGTAGCCCTGTCCAGCCCACATTTTACTAGCTTCGTTGCAAGAATGTCATGGGGAACTTTGTCAAAGGCCTTACTGAAATCGAGATATGCTACATCCACAGCATTCCCTTCATCTATCAAGCTAGTAACTCTATCATAAAAAGAGATAAGATTAGTCTGGCATGACTTATTTTTGAGAAATCCATGTTGACTTCTCGTGATTACCGTGTTGCTTTCTAAATGATTAGAAACTGACTGCTTAATGATCTGCCCCAGGATCTTTCCGGGTACTGATGGCAGGCTGACTGGGCGATAATTATTTGGGTCCTCTTTTTTTCCCTTCTTGAAGATGGGGACAACATTTGCTCTCTTCCAGTCTGCTGGAACTTCTCTTCAAAATTTCTCAAAGATAATAGCAAGCGGTTCTGAAATGACCTCTGCCAGCTCTTTTAATATCCTAGGATGCAATTCATCTGGCCCTGGAGACTTGAATTCATCCAATGCGGCCAGGTATTCCTGTACCACCTCTCTACCTATTATGTGCCTCATTTCCTCTGCTTCCTCCCTTGCTCCCCAACCACCAGGTTGAGTGCTTGTATCCTTCTGGGAAAAAACTGAGGTAAAGAAGGTGTTAAGTAGTTCTGCCTTTTCTCTTCCCCCTGTGAGTAATTCACCATCTTCTCTGCGCAGCGACCCTATCGTCTCCTTCTTTTTCCTTTTGCTGCGGACATATTTAAAAAAGCCATTTTTATTGTTTTTAATGTCTCTGGCCTGCCTAAGTTCGTTCTGTGCTTTAATCTTTCTAACCTCCTTCCTACATCTCCTGGCTACTTGCTTAAATTCTTCTTTTGTGGTTTCCCCTTTCTTCCATTTCCTGTACATGTTTCTCTTAACACTTAGCTCGGCTGAGAGTTCTTTAGTCAACCATTCTGGTTTCTTCAGATGCCTCCCATTTTTCCTCCTTATTGGCACAGTTTTAGACTGTGCCTTCAGTATCTCCTTTTTAAGGAACTCCCATGCCTCCTGAACTCCTTTCCCTTTCACTATTCCTGACCACGGAATTCCAGTCAGCTGCTCCCTAAGTTTACAGAAGTCCGCTTTTTTAAAATCTAAGATGAGTGTCTGGCTACCCTTATCTTCTCCTTCCCACTGAATGCCAAATTCCAATAGGGCATGGTCACTCCCCCCTAAAGATCCAACCACTTCTACCTCAGTAACAAGGTCATCCCTGTTGGTCAGGATCAGATCTAGAATATTTGATCCCCTTGTGGCCTCTTCCACCTTCTGGACCATGAAGTTGTCTGCAAGACAAGCAAGAAACTTGCTGGACCTTGCTTCTTGGCAGAGTTTGACTGCCAGCATATGTCCGGGTAATTGAAATCTCCTATTATTACTGTATCTCTCCTCCTTGAATGTGCAGTCATTTGGTTGAGGAAGGCGTCATCAAAGTCCTCAGCCTGGGTTGGAGGTCTGTAGTAAACCCCCACCAGAATATCCCTATTGTTTCTCGCTGCCTTAATTCTTACCCAAATGCTCTCGACCTGGCTTTCTGGGTTTAAGTCCTGGATCTCTTCACAGGTGAAAACATCCTTGACATACAAGGCTACTTTTTTACAAAATAGGCTATACCCCTCTATTCCTATATTCCAATCATGAGACCCATCCCACCAGGTCTCAGTGATGCCTATCAAATCGTATTTATTTTGTTGTACTAGGAGTTCAAGTTCATCCTGCTTGTTTCCCATACTCCGTGCATTAGTGTAGAGACACTTATTGATACAGCATGAATCATAAATGAGTGTAGCTCTGACTAAAGTAAAGATGTGTAGAACCATGCTTACTCCCAGCTTCTCCATTGAGGGAAACTGTCTTCTATCTACCGAGAGAAGTTTGAGTCTGAAGGAGAAGGCAAAAGTGGTATCAGCAACCCTGATACCACTAAGACTATTAGCTTAGGAATTAAAGCATTTGGGGGCGGGGGGTAGGGATGGAATTGTGCAGAAAATATTTTTGTACAAAACTGTATTCCACACATAACAGTGTTTTCGTTTCTCTTTCTCTGACAGGGTGCATTGATTTATTGAGATGCCCTTTCTCATTAAGGATAGGAAAAACCATGAGTATTCTCTGCATTCCTGAAGAGCAGTCTAGGGAAGAAGAGGGGTTTCTAGCTATCTACCTCTCCCCATGTCTCACATCTTAAATGCAACCTGAATTTCACCCTGTCACTTCAAACAATTTCCCAGCTTGCCATTGATTTCAAGTGAATGTGCTGGTTTTTTGGTCCTGCATAGAATTCGAATTATGTAGAACCATTAACTAAACCCCTGCCTGTAGAATGAGAAAACAGAAATCCCAATACAGTGATATTTTCATTACCTTTGGAATCAAGCACCCCAAATGAAGTACCTACTTGGTGTGCAGCTCACACTCTCTCTGTCCTTCTTTGGGCTGGAAAATCAATACAAATGCCAAACAATCAAAATGCTATTGGCATTGAAAGAGCTTTTCTAAATTATTCACCTTCTATTCCATGTGGATAACTCAATTTATTTACAATAGAATGTGTGATGCTCAAGGGAGAGGAAGAAAAGCAGGACTTCATAATGCAGGGTTAAGTTATGTCTCTTGCCAGCAATGCTTTCTAGATATTAAACTTTTAGCTGAATTCATTCTCTCTCTTTCTCTGTGTGTGCACACATTTAATACTGTGGTACATATAAGTTCACTGCTATGGCAGATCTTGGGAAGATTGGGTGCCAAGGCAATCAAATTACTCAAAATAAAATTTTTCAAAAGTTTTGGCCTTCTTTGTGATTTCATCTGTTGTTCAGAAGCATGAGGCATATACAATGAAGCCTGCTACAGCTGAAGAAGTAGAAGCCACAGATGTTAAGAAATCAGCTGTCCATTCTCAACAAAGCACAGGGGTAGGGAGGAAATAATAATCGATCTGCACCCTGAGGCAGGGTAACTATACCTCCTGGAATAACATTTAACACCACTCTCTATGGGAATGATATTACTTCTTTTAAAAATCATGGTAAATTCAGTGTAGTTTTAATAAAAGTGGAATGCTCCAGGATATATAGTGTAGTGAAGTGATGGTTTCAGCACTGGACTACAACTCTGGAGACCAGGGTTTGAATTCCAGCTCGTCCATGGAAACCCACTGGGTGACCTTGGGCAAGTCACACTTTCTCAGCCTCAGAGGAAGGCAAGGACAGCATCCCTCTGAACAAATTTCACCAAGAAAATCCTATGATAGGTTCACCTTAGTGTTGCCATAAGTCAGAAATGGCTTAAAGGCACACAACAACACAACAACAAAAACAACAGGTAGGCTACACCAAATGTGTTTTGCTTTATGGAGTAAACAGGCTTTGAAAAAGCATGTGTGCATGCATCTGTCTCCTTGATTGGAAAAGTCAACAAGCTGCACTTTCCCATATTCAGTGACTATGTGAAAAAAAGTTCACCTAAAGTAACCAAAGCTACTAATGTGAAATTATAAACCAAATTCTTTATACTGAATGTTTTAAAAAATACCTTCCAAACTTTTGGTACCTCTTGCTGAGACATATAAGGAGAGAGGACATACTAGATGGATCTTATCTCTGATGAGTGGTGAATGGCAAATTATGGGTTTTCTAGACGGAATGACTGTGCAGAAGAGCATGGTCAAACTGCTGACTCTTGCCTTTAAGGCTGTTGTAATCTAAACAGTGGTAAGAAAACTTCTGAATTTTTTTTTCTTACATGTAAGAATTATATAGAGATTTACATCCTTACTTAGAAACTCCTTGGGGAGAGGAAGGGATACCGGCCATTTCTGCACTATACTGTTATAGTGCTGTTATTCCACTTTCAACATCCTATGGAATCTTAGGGTTTGCAGTTTAGGGAATTCTCAGCCAGAGAGCTCTTAGGCCTCACTAAACTACAAACGCCAGAATTCAACAGGATATTGAAAGTGAAATAATAGCACTAAGACAGTGTAGTGCAGAAATGGCCAGAAAGAAAGAATGCTAGTGGAACAATTAGGAACTGAGGTACTGTGAACGGGTCTTTCTATAATTACCTGTGTGAACATGCAGTAATAGCCTTAGGTTGTTGTTCTGCGTCCTGAGTCAAGAAGACACTCAAAAAAGCCAAGAAGGGAACATAAGAATGAATCTCTCTCATACATATCTAATCTGTATTCTAGCTACTTCCAAAATTAGACACTGATCCTGATTTTTAAAATAATACTTCTGATGGGAGTTATGGTTGTAGAGAAGAACTATGCAATCAGACATGATTTTATCTCCTTCCTTTTGAAAATGCACTTCAAGTGCCCTTTGAGTGCAATGGAGAAGCAAGGACCCATCCATCACTTTTTGATTAGTATAATGCAGTGGCCTAAATACAGTTGCAGGTCCCACTTAAAGTAGACCCAAGGAATCAACTACTGAATGGGAAGTCAACACTTACTTCATACCTGTGGATTTATTTGGGTCTAGAACATGAAGCATTTCAGTTAAAGAAATCCAATTGTTTGTCTGAAAAATGTTAGATTCTTTGTATTACAGATACCCAGATATTTTAATATATTTTGATCCTATAAGTCAGTTCTGTTTGGATTTAGACTGATTTGCCCTTCATTTAAAGTATATTAAAAAGCATTGCTTTCATACTTTCTTCTTTTAATGTGTGTGTGTACATCTTTCCTATTGAACTGATTTTTTCTGTTTTGTTTTCAGTTTAATCCTTTAGTTACATATCAAATGCAAATATACATGTGGTTTATTGTGCCTTGTTATGCTTTGTTCTGTGGCATTGTTATATAAATGAACATTTCTATAAATTACAACTGTTTTTTTTTTTTAAAAAAATAGCACTGCCTTTCATAAATGCCAAGCAGCCTGCCTCTTCTTTTATTTATGCCTAAAATGTTACCTGGCATGAATCTGTTATCTCTCTTCTCATGCTTTTTATCCCTAGTGACCTAATTACGGTCCTCTTAACAGAAGGCATCCAACCAGGCAGAAGCGACGAACTCAGGATTGTGCCAACTAGGGCTTCTATGCTCCACTGCTCTGACTCATTCTCATCTGCTGTGCCTGGATGAATGACAGGAACCCTCCAGAAGGCTCAGCCATGGTCCAAAATCTCTGTTAATTGTACTTCTAATGTGAAGAAATTACCCTCACATTAGCTCTCCTCTCATTGACGGATACCAGTCAAGGGACTTGCAACAAAACATTGTGATGGGGAGCATGCTTGTTCAGGGTTCCAACAAGTCATGCCACTTCCTAGGATACCTTATTCCATCTCTCCTAGCCCCAGCTTTCCCTCCTCTCCTCCAACAGATATTGAACACTCTGTGCCCATTGAATATCTTCATTAGGCTCTTAAGCAAGAAGTATCAAGTGGGGGAGATACCGTACCTTTCCTTTTCTCCTATAATACTTTTCTGCAGTGATGTAGACTCGAGTTGATAGATTCAGACTCAAGTCAGACTTAAGTCACTTCAGTGACTCAACTTGGACTTGACTCAGCAAAAATTACACACTAACTTGACTCAAATTGAGACCTGCATATTTTTAGTGACTGACTTGCTGCACTTGGTTCAGTAACATAACCCATTCATCTAGAAACTGTACAATTTAGTGGTCACATGACAATCTGTTTTAAGCCCAAAATATGGGTGCATATCTCAGAGGGGAACAGGAAATGGGCTAGGCAATGGGCTTGAGGTGAGGTTGAGGTCTGCTCAGCAGCCTGTCAGTGCTATGTATGGGAGGAGCTTTCTAAAACTTTTCCTAAAAGCATAGGGCAAGACGCATGCCCAGAATGCAGGGCGTGTATCTCAAAGGGGAACAGAAAATATGTTATGCAGTGGTCTTGAGAAGGAAGGATCCTTCCTTCTAAAGCTCTTGAAGCTTCAATAATGGGGAGTAAGAAGGATCCTGTTCTCCACTTCTGAAAAAGCCTTCAGCTTTGCAAATAGAAAGTACTTCCATTGTTTAACATTCTTTATATTTTTACTTTTTTTTAGATTATTTGTAGCCTTCTTAATCATTCTTTTCCTTGGATGATTCTTATTTGATTTAGCAAGTAGACAAGAATTGCCTGCTTTATTTAGTTGCTGCTTATCGGCATTTAAAGCCTTATCAACTTGCTTGTCTATATTCAATATTTTATAAACCTTCACAAATAAAGTCAATAACTCAGTACAATCATTTAGGAAGGATTTAATAAACTGTATATCTTTGGACAAGGAGCAAAGCCATTCTTCAATCCACATGATGTCTCAAATAGAAAGTAAGAAGGATCCTGTCTCCACTTCTGAAGCTGCAGATGGCAACATCACAAAAGTAGAGGACCAATGTTACTTAAATTGACTTTCGACTCTGTCCAGAAATTCTGGAATTGAGGTTGGGGTATAAAGTTGGCTCCCAGACTTGAGACTTGACTCGAAAGTATCTTACAAGGACTTGGGATTCACCATGAGACGTGAAGGTAGAGACTTGAGACGTGACTTGAGACTTGGAGTAAAAGACTTAAATACATCACTGCTTTTCTATTCTATTCTATTCTATTCCATTCTATTCTATTCTATTACATTTTTTCAGAGTTACATGTAAGCAAATCCCATGGGTTGAGCTGGTCAATTTTCATTGGGGCTCTAACAATAATATCTAGGGCATCATTTGCTGTTAGTTGGGGATGCATAATTTTATTGATTCATTGAATTTATATCCCACCTTTCTTCATGCATAGGACCCATGGTCGACCCAACTGTCTTGCACTGTCTTGCCCTGGTTTCAAAAATGTTAAACATCAAGTTATTTCCATTTGAATAGGAAGAAATCCTATTCATTTTGGTGAACATTTTTTAAAAAAATGAACGGAAATGAATTTCTCCCCCATCCCCACCAAGCACATTCAATGAGGAGTATGTGTATCTGCCTGCCAAGTTGATGATCCTATCAGAAAAAAGAGAAGTGGCAACCCTAATTCAACACTCAGCAGATAAAGCCCTGGGCATGGATGAACAAGCTTGTCAGTTTATATTTCTTTCTTATTTGAGAATTTTTAATGGTCAGTTCTTTCAATCCTGAATATTTGCATTTTGATTGACTCTTATCTTATAAAAATAAACCAACAAGAACCTGTAATGAAATTTTTACCTGTCCATCTATAAGTATATGGAAAGGGTAGGAATCATGTGGCCCTCAAGATGTATTTGTCACTATTGTCTATACTGCCAAAAGCTGTTTGGATTTGCAGTCCAATATGTAGGAGTATTTGGTATTAAGCAAAGAATAGTATGTTTAGTCTGATGAAAAGAAGGTTAAGAGATTAAGTGGTAGCCACTTTTAAATATTTGAAGAGTTGTATGTTGAAGATGGAGCAAGCTTGTTTTCTGCTGCTCCAGAGGCTAGGACACAGAGCAATGGATTCAAATTACAGGAAAGATGATTTCACCTAAACATCAGGGTATTTATAGGAAAGATGATTTCACCTAAACATGCTGTTCAATAGTGGAATATGCTGCTTTGGAATGTTGTGGAGTCACCTTCTTTGGAAGTTTTTAAACAGAGGCTGGATGGCCATTTGCTGGGTGTGCTTTAAGTGTGTGTTCCTACGTGGTGGGGGGCTGGACTCAATGGTTGTTGTGATTTCTTCCAACTCTATGGTTCTATAGTTCTAACGGTGCATCTAGTGCAACATGAGCTTCTGGTAGAAACAGAAGTAATTACCCTGGATGCCCTTGTAAGGGAAAAAGAAAATTTACATTTATTGTCTCAGGAAATCCATTTTGAAATAGGAAAGGAGAAAGACAAAAGAAGTCGAAGCTGACCTGTACTTGGTTACAAAAGCACTTAAAAGCTGGCTTCCATGTGTGGATATAAGCTAGTAGCCATTATTGGGGCTGGATCTCCATGGCTCTGTGTATGCTCCCCTCCCTGACAAAGGGAACAAAGAGACTAACTTCTTGAAGGCTTCAAGAGGTAAAAAGGAAGCAAAAGGCTTGAGAACATAGAACAAAGAAGGATATAGAGAGGTGAAAGACAGAGCAGGCATTCTCTAGGCTCTCCTCTCCCGCTCACCACTTCATACAACTGGTTGGTGCCTCTTTGCTTCCAACACAATAATTGATCTAAATCTTATTGTTAGTCCTGGCTATGGTGCTAGAGTAAAGCAATTGGATTTACCTATGTGTTAACTTGCCAATCAGCAACTGATTGCAGAAATCTTCTGTAGCTGGGAGTAACCAACATGACTGCAGCCATCAGCTGGATGACCACTTTTTTCCCACTCTAGTATAAGAGAATGGATATATGACCAGGGCCATTTCTGCACGAGTCTGTTATAGCACGATGATTCCACTTTCAACCTCCTATGGAATCTTGGGGTTTGCAGTTTCGGGAGGGGCTGGCAAGCCCCTCCCGAAACTGCAAACTCCAGGATTCCATAGGAGGTTGAAAGTGGAAGCATCGTGCTATAACAGACTCGTGCAGAAATGGCCCAGGATAGGAAAGTATAGCCTGTGGGAAGCACATGGCCCCTGGATCTCACTTTAGTGGTCCCTGAAGACCCTCACGAATCCCCCGATGCCCGCATTTTTTAAAAAAATACATATTGACCTGATTTGGGGCTGATTTTTTTGGGAAAACTTCACAGAAAGCTGATCCAGTACACAAAAAGCATGGAAAGAACACTTCTCAAAATTTGAATACCTTTTTATTTTCATCAGAGTTCCTCTCAAAATGGCAACAGAAATGATGTAAGGTTACTTCCAGTCACCACTTTCTGAGGGACTCTGAAGAAAAATTGAGGTATTTTGATATGGGGGGGGGATGAGGGCAGCCTGCAAAGGGCATGGGGGGCAACTGGCCTCTGTTCCTAATGCAGTTGCCTACTCCTGACCTATGGAGTCTTAGCCCACTGCAGTCATTCTAGATGTGTGTATATGTGAGAAAGAAGATGGAAGATAAGTATGGTAGCTCCTCTATTGCATTCATATTCCCTTTCATGTATAGAGGACCATGGTCTGCTACAGGGAGTGTATTCTATCAGTAGAAGCTCTATTTTCTAATAATAATAATAATAATAATAATAATAATAATAATAATAATAATAATAATAATATTTATTTCTATCCCGCCTCTCCCAATGGATCGAGGCGGCATTACAAAAATATATAAAAACATTAAAACATTAAAATGCACCCTATCCTCCCCACCCTCCAACCCTTCTATCCCCCTAAAACATATTAGTTAATTAAAACAAATTAAAAACAAGATTAACACAAAAGACAATGATGAGAGGCGGTGGAACACTAATCTGGGAAGGCCTGTCGGAAGAGAACTGTCTTGACTGCTTTTTTAAAGCAGTCAAGAGTGGTAATGTGCCGGGTCTCCTCTGGCAGGCCATTCCATAACTTGGGAGCGACAGAAGAAAAGGTCCTCTGGGTAACCGCAGCCAACCTAGTTCTGATTGGCTGCAGTAAATTCCTCCCAGAGGACCTTAGTGTGTGGGGCGGATTATATGGGAGAAGGCGATCCCGCAGGTAGGCTGGCCCCAAGCCATGAAGGGCTTTAAAGGTAAAAACCAACACCTTGTACTGTGCCCGGAAACTAATAGGCAGCCAGTGTAAAGACTTCAGAATAGGTGTTATATGGTCAGTTTTAGATCTTCCGGTGACCAACCTGGCTGCCATATTCTGAATTAATTGAAGTTTCCGGACTAAGCACATGGGTAGCCCTATGTATTTTCTAGATGGTATCTAGACCTTTGATTTTCCAGGTTTGTACATTATGCAACAACCTTCTACGGGCAGAGTAGGGTCCTTGAATCAGTAAGTTGGCCTCCACAGAAAAAAAGCAATGAGGATTACTTCCATGCTACTCAAGCCTTCAGCTGTTTAGAATGACTATACAGCAAAATTGGGAAAAAGGGTCTTTTTGGACTGTAACTCCCAGAATCCCACAGACAGCATTTCCACCATCTGCTATATAGCACTCTTCCACTAAGGCATTCTGCTTCCAAATTCCTTTTGCTAAGGGTAATAATGGTTTGAGTCAGGCCATTTCTGCACTTCACTGTTATAGTGCTATTATTCCACTTTCAACATCCTGTGGAATTCTGGGGTTTGTAGTTTACTGAGGTCAAACAGCTCCCTCGCTGAGAATTCTAAATGCCCCTCCTAAACTGCAAATCCCAGGATGCCATAAGATGTTGAAAGTTGAATAATAGCACTATAACAGTGTAGTGCAGAAATGGCCCCAGTTGCCTTCATTAATCTGGATGGCTATTACAGGAAGTAATAAGATGTGGCAAGGGGTAGTGGTTACTCAGTTAGGGTTCCCTGGAACTCTAGGGTTCTGGGAGAAGTTGCTGGGGATTTCATTTTAAAGCTGTAGATATAATTTTTATGCAGGAGTTCCTTGAGGCCTGAAAATTATTTCAAGGATTCTTCAGGCTAAAAAGGTTGGGAAAGGCTATATTAGAGTTTTGAACTGGTCCTCACAGAGTCACAAAACCCATGGGATAACCCTGTACCCCACACGTTTTCTGAGCCTGCTTTGCTTTCAGAGATTTGGATGTATGTGTGTGTGTGTTTTGATAATAATACCAAAAGGACAGCCCAATCTTGAGTTCATTGAGCTCAAAGTAGAATATGAATGGAAGCAATAAAGAAATCAGACTAGATGGACCCTGGCCTAATTCAGTCATTCCCATTCTGTTTGACTTTGGCTGTGTTTCTTCAGAAATATGGGAGGAAAGTAATCCTATTTGTGAGACCTTGCCTGAGGCCAACTTGAATACACGGTTGGATTTGGAACCCATAATCTCTGTCAAACACTATAGCAAGTTATATTTGCATTGTTTTCCACCCAAGTTTCTTTTATTTGTTCCTTTGTTGATTTATTTATTTATTTGTTTGTTTAACTATTTTTATAATAAATCACTTTTCTATTTAGGAATACCCAAAGCAGTAAACAATAAAAATACAAAATATAAGCCATAAGAGCAATAAAACAAAGCCATAAAAACAGATGCTATAATACACAGTCACACAATAATAGCAGCAGCAAATCTATCGAAAGCCAATATCAGCTACATATTCCCCCAAAGGTTTGGCAGAAGAGACGTTGTTGTGCCCAGGCTAGCCTCTTTTA
Organism: Ctenosaura bakeri; assembly: GCA_948474755.1. NCBI lineage: Eukaryota > Metazoa > Chordata > Lepidosauria > Squamata > Iguanidae > Ctenosaura > Ctenosaura bakeri. The sequence continues at coordinate 423,380 of CAOLHI010001152.1, read as the reverse complement.
AAAACATGCTTCGTTCTGTTTTAATGTTTGTTTATTCACATTTTACTGAATACATTGTGGAAAGGCGACCCATAAATCTCTCCGTAAATGAATACATGAATATAAGTGAGTGAGTTCTGCGGCTATGGAAAAGAGAAGGTTCTAGTATAGACTAGCAAAACTAATTTCGTTGAGATATGGAATCTGCTAGGGCCGGGCTTCCTGAGAAAATCAGGGAAGTTCAGACAAAGTGTAGCTACACTATATCATTGTAGTAATTTGATACCATTTTGATTGCCATGGTTCCATCCTAAGGAATCCTGGTATTTGTAATTTGGTGAGGTGCTTAGAAGTCACTAGTGCAGCCTCTAGTGCGGTACCCAGATATGTAGCACCAGAACTCTCTATTAAAGAATTCTAAGTGCTTCATCATATTACAAATCCCAGGATTCCATAAGATGAAGCCATGGCAGTTAACATGGTATGCAACTATTGTAGATGGGTAGTTTATATAGGCTGAAAGACTGGACAGAGAGATTACCATGTCTGATATATAAAAAATTGCTTCTTCTGATTGCCTGATCCATATTAAGGACCTCTTAAGCTCCTAGATCAGGGGGTGAATATCATGCAAATCCTTGATGAGGGCCTTCCCCCTTTTCCCGACAAACTTTACTGATTCTTGATCTTGGATGGAATCACTAGGAGAAGGAGACTAAAGCCAGTAGGGGTATAAATCTTCACATATTTCATTCTCAAAAATAATTTTTTAAAAATCAAATATTTTCTCTCCACTGATGAGATTATAAGAGATTTTGGTGTTTTCTAATGATTTCTTTTTCCCCTTCCTTCCTTCGTTCCTTTTTTGCATTTTGGGATCTTAAAAAAATCAAATTACACAAAAGTACACTTTTTTTTTATGCAAGTGGTTTGCAAAAAGGAACAAAATGCAAATCAACCTCTGAAAAACAAGGCAAGTTTCTTGTAATATGTCAAGACACATTCAGGGACAATTTCTCATCAAGGACGAGAAAACTGTGAATATTCTTCACATCCCTCAAAGTAGCTTAGCATGGCTGCTTTACTACTGGTGAAAGCAAACAGTGGAAAGGAGAGGTTGTGAAAGCTTCTTCTGCCCCCTTTTGCTGTCATCCCTTGTCCCCATTAAGATCTCCATACTGATTACTGGGGTGAGTGTGGGTGATGGATGCCAATGCCTCCTACAGTTACTGATATGCATGCAGCCATTTACCTCCAGCAGCCCCCTAATGATATATAGATTTCTGCAGACAGAAAGAAGAGGTTTATGTCTCCCATCTCTTCCTACTAAGATTGTATATGGGGGCATGTATACGTGAGGAGCTATGCAGGCATGTATGTACAGACCCTGGCTACTTTGCCAATGCCAGATACAGCCCCTGGGGCCACAATGTTAGTGCAATTCCTCTCCAGACTACAGTCTGCATTTAATGTTGTTACAGGATCAGCGTTTTCCAGCTTGATGCCCTATGTGGGACTACAGCTCCCATAAGTCTCACCATCCCCTGGTTGTACTGGCTGGGAATGATGAGTTTTCATACCCACCAACTGTTCCAATTTGGTAGAGACAGTCCCATTTGATCCTCTGTCATTCCATTTTTTCAGCTGCTTTTAAAATGTTCCATTTTGTCTGTTCACCCACTTCCCCACTTTGTCCTCTGCTTTCGTCAGTTAGTGCAAACTGAGTTCAAAGTGCAAAAGTAGTTTGCGCTCCATTAATTCAGCAAAGCAGAGAGGAAAGTAGAAATTAGAATCTTGTCCTTCCCAGCAGACTCAGAAAAAGCAAACTGCTGCAGCATTTCCTAGTTTCTCTATTATTCCTCATTCATAGATTTTGTCATCCTGACCAACACTCTGATATCGCTTGGCCACATGTGTGCCAGTTTTCATCTGTAAAATGTTGGAGTGCATGGGCTTTTAGTCCAACACATCTATGGGCAGCTTGCTGATTGGTAGCATGCGAGGGCATAGAGACCTTGGGGGGGCAGTGTAAGTAGTCTCTTTCTGACACATTCTGCATCTTTCTTAATTCTTCATTTCCTTTCAGTCTGAAAATACCACCCTTTTAGTTGAACCTTTGGTTACATTTCCTATTTCCTTTACTGTAAACTGGAGAGAGAGAAAAATCTAATGCAGAAATGAAAATTCACTAGTACCAAGGACAAGGAGATCTCCACTCCACAAAAGCAAATGGAGGTTTGCCACAATCAAGTTATAGACCTTGGTCGGCAGTCACGCCTCTGACTTGCCACAGCTCTTCTTCTATTTCTCATCTGGTTTTATTTCACTACTGTCCCAATCCTCATCTCTCATGTAAAGACTGGCCATCTTCTCCACACATAGTGCTTCTGAATGCTAACAATCAAAAGGTGTGATGGAGGATTTACTTTTTTCCTGAGAAAATTAAAAAAAGGGGGGAGGGGAAGCAGGGAAAAAGTGGTATGAAAACATGAAAGACACATAGAAGATATGGTTCCTCAGTAAAATTCTATATGTGAAATAGTCTGATGGCTCAATATTCCATAGACTCACAGTTTTGACAGTACATAGAAAAAGACAACAGGTTTAGGGACCATTTCTCTCTCCTCCCCACTCCAAACTTGCCATGGGCCATGTGCCCTTCCAGCCATGCACTGCCAAAGTGGACTCACCAAAATGTGATCTAGACCACTGCTTCTCAAGCTATCTGATGTGGTGGACAAGCTTTTTTTTTTTTTTTTGCAAGATGCCAGGGGCTACTACCATATTTGTGTCATATTATTGTTGCATTTGCATGGTTCCTTGGAATCTCACCATGGACTGACAATCATTGGCTCATGGCCTGGCTCTGGTCCACAGATCACCACTTTTGCATCTCATTGATTTAGATCATTTGTCATTGTTGTATGCCTTTAAGTTGTTTCTGACCTATGATGACCCTAAATTTAACCTATCATGAGGTTTTCCTGGCAAAATTTGTTCAGACAAGGTTTGCCTTCCTCTGCGGGTGAAAGAACGTGACTTGACCAAGTAGGTTTCCATGGATGAGTGGGGATTTGAATTCTGCTCTCCAGAGTCTTAATTCCAACATGCAAACCACTATACCGCACTGGGTCTCTAGAAGAAGTCTGATCTATCCCATAGCCATTTATTAAAATTCCTTTGAGCCTCTAAGGCTCTTGCAAAATTAAACATTATATCCATTCTTGAAGGGGGGAAATCAGATGGGAGTGTAACTGAATGTCATACAGACATAAACACACATTGCTGTTGACTTTTGTACTATTTTGCTGTCTTAATGAATGCTGTTTCAGCTTCATTTGTTTATAGATGGAATATCATATTGAATATTTTATTTTTAACAATTGGAGTGACTCATACTTTGTATAAATAAATAAAACAAAGTAAATTTCAGAAAGATATTTTCCTCCTCCAAATGTTTGGTCAATGGAGTTCTCCCTGCTCTTAAATTAATTAGGATATATTGTCAGTGCAGAGGTAGGAGAAGGGAGGGAAGAATATAAGGAGGAATTTAGACTTTAAAGCATTTTCCTTCTCTGTGATTCATATCTTAGTATGCCTGCTGCATCAAGAAAAGGTGATAAAAGGCTGGACAACATGAGGTAAGTGTTCAGAAAGCTCGCTGACATCCTTGAAAACAACCAGAGGCTCTTTCAGAATCTGCTCAGAGCCGTACTTAAGACTGCCTTTTATCTCAATTACTCAGGCTCTCTCCAGGAGCCAAGGGACATGACTTCTTTTTGGAAACATATCTGAAATCTGTCGTTTTCACTGTGGGCAGGTTTACATATACAGGCCGTGCATTCTTTCCCTCTGAGCTTGTAGAATGGAAGAAGTAGCTGTGGGAGTGAGAATTAATACAGTGAGGGAAATTGTTAACAGCAGAGACTTGGCCAAACAATTCTGCAACAAATAATTTTTGGATTTGCATTATTATTGCATCCTTCTAGGGCAGAGGCAGGCAACTTGTGGCACTCTCACTACCTACAACTCTCAGCATCCCTTACCATTAACTAGTTTGACTAGGGCTGATGGAAGTTGTAATCCAGTGGCATCTGGACAGTCCCCACTTCTGCTTTAGAGAATTAAGAGGATTGTGGGTAGGAAGAAAGCAATTCCTGTAAAATATTTTCCCCCTATAAAACCTCCTAATAAATATTTTAAGCTTTTTGGTGCCTCACAAACCAGTTTATTAAATTTGGTCAGTTTAAAGCTGCACTGAAAGTGTTATTAGAGCTGCACAACTTAAGCCCATACTTTATAAGCTGGAATGGTATGTGCGTTCTGCACATCAATAATACTCCCTCTTATACTTACAATTCTAAGCCAACTTAATTGAAAGTAATATCCCACCAATAACGTACTGCTGCTAAATTCTACATTGATAGAATATATCAGTATGTTAGACTTAGAGGGCCTGCCATCAAGGTTATACAAGTTCTCTTAATTGCAAGAGTATGGCACTTATCAAACTGAACTGCATTCCAGCCTCCCACAATGATCTAACTGCTTTTCCCATACCATCCATGTCTCAGCAAGCAAACAGTAGCCTGTGAGGCAGAGGCAGCTCTATTTAATACAATTAGACACAACTTAAATTATGATGGACAGAAGCAAACATGGCAATAAGAGAAGAACCCATGGGAAGACGTGGGGGATAAAAACATGAGAAGCATTGAGAAGTGTAATGGAGATCAGATCAGACAGGGCTGCATTTAAGACTTATACATTTTGAGCACTTTGTGTGAAAATGATGGCCAAGATCCTCTTTTCCAGTGCAACTATGCTGATACCAGAAGAGGCATAGCAGCATGGCAGCAGAGGTAATGCGGCCCATGAGTGATGCAAACAAGCAAGGGTAGGAAGCAAAACTAATCTTCATCAGCAGAAGAAGCTACCCTGTCAACTCCTAGCAACTTGGGAGCCAGCAGAGCAATTTCCTCTGCTCACAGACAGAGCTTTCACTGCCAACCCCTACTGGCTCTACAACCCTACTCAAGAAGGTGCTTATGTTGACATAATGGGTAGCTTAATCAGCACAAGTCACTTACAGGATCATGACCAATATATACTGGGTTTTTACTTAACTCAGTTTGATAGTGGTGGGATAGGCCATTTCCACACTACACTATTATTCCACTTTTAACATCCTATGGAATTCTGGGGTTCGTAGTTTAGGGAGGGGCATTTAGAACTCTCAGACTCTCTGGCCTCAGTAAACTGCAAACCCCAGAATTCCACAGGATGTTGAAAGTGCAATAATAGCGCTATAACAGTATAGTGCAGAAATGGCCATAAGAAACCGGCATAAACAAATTTCTGGGATGCGCCCAACTTCTTTCTCAAACAGTATCTGAACGCAGTAACCACTCCATTCAAAAGGTGTCTGTTCCTTCTGTCGATTTCAAAGGATTGTTTTCCAAGCATAGTCACTTAGAAATATTATTCATTTGTGGACACTTTGTGCAGTTTGACCTTTATGTGGCTCTGCTTTAGGATTTATTTATTTATTTTTTGGGTTGCTAAAGGGGACCTTTATAAAAACCTTCCAAAGATGCATGTTTGGGAATGAAAATTTATAAGTATTGTATTTCAAAGCAATAAAGACCTTTCTGCTTGTTAAGCCACTATTACAGTCTCTGGCCCACCACTTGATTTATCTTCTGTTGACAACAAATGTTTGATGCGGTAAGGGCTTGTGATTTAGAGACCTATGTGAAGTTAATTTGCCCTGCTGGTTGTGAATGTAACCTTGGGTCTCTTACAGAAACTTTTTTTTGTGTGAGGAGCAGCTATACAAACCTAAATATAGTAAGTATACTTAACTCAGAATCAGAACCATGTTCTACATACCACTCAGAGTTGATGCATCATCCCAACAATAAGATGGGATCAAAAGAATGAGTGGTTTCTTTTATGGTTTAATTTTGTTTGCTTTCACTACATCAGCCACCCCTGTTGCTGTTCTGAGCTTACCACCCACTCTGATCATGCTAGAGCTGGTGCAAAACCACATTCTTCCATTAACATTTTAAACAAAGCCTCCCATACTCCTTTCTCTTTTCAGCTGTCTGTGTAAAAATGCCACATAGTTGTTACTTTGTCTTCATTTGCCCTTATTTTCAAATGCATTCACTTGTCCACAGCAATATATGATGACACAACCATATCTTACTGAACATGTGACATTTTGATAGCTTCCGATTTACGATATGACATTTGATTGGATAGAATTGCCCATGTGATTAATTAGGGAAGAAAAGAAATAAGAGGGGACACACACACACACACACACAAACAGCTGCCAGTGGAAAGAATGGCACAGAACAGGATGGGGGGAAATGGGAAATGCTGGAAGGGAAGTTACTGGGAAGCAGTGGAAGGAGACATTGGCTGAAGATTTCCTATAGGCAACAGCAGTGAAGATTTTGCTAACTCTTGTTAGTACTGCACAAAGGAAGGCAATGATAAATCATTCGCAAATCAATTTTATTTCAAAACCCTATGAAGAGATAATGAAACATGAGATTGTGATGTAAGATGAGACTGCTGGTCCAAAGGCACTCAACATCTACTGGGGAAAAGTAAAAGACAAGTATTAATAGGTCTATTTCTAATGGCCCTATTGACTGAAGCCAAAAAGGGCATTCAGCTGCTGATGTGCTAAGTTCCAGAAGGAATGTCTTTAAGTTGTTCAGTACACTTAATACTAACAATAAACATGAGGAGCACGAATTAGGGAGAATTAGAAATGATAAAACAAGAAAGAAGATGGACATACCATGGGAAAGCACAAAGCACATTGGAAAGACAATATAATTCTAGAGAAAGGTGAAAGCAGTAAAGAAAAGAAGGAAGACTGCTTTACAGATGGGCAGACTCAACTATAAGAACCATGGCCCTGAGTCTACATGATGTGAGCAAGACTGTTAACGATAGGATTTTTGGTGGTCTTTCATTCATATTGCTGACATATGTTGAAGTCTAAGGGGGGGTGGAGCAGGAAGAGGAGGAGGGGAACAGCAACAACATTTTTTATTGGAAAAAACAAAGGCCAGAGAATGCTTAATACGACACTGAATTCTGCTATTTCAACTAGTAGCAGTCAATATGGGAATCAATGGGCACCATGCTTGAGAGTGTGAGGCACACAGATTCAGCACATGAGTGACTTAAAAATGCTCTGTTTGGGATAGTACTTAGGATACAGGATTATTTGCACCATTCAGTTAATAAACCTCCAGATGCAGGGGGAAAAGCTTGTACAGTTTCTGAAACTACTTTACCATTTTCTTTGCTGTCATAGGCTTGTGAATGTATTGCAAATTATGTCATTCAGCCATAAAACAAGCAGACATGAAAGCAAGAATAGGGATGAAAATTCTGCATTGTCTCATTCTTTGGGCTGACAAAAAGAAGGAATAACAGAATTTTCTCTTCACCTGCAAGATGGAATTTTCTGTCTCTTTTAAAAAACATTTTAATTTTTTAAAAATTACCAGTAATATTTTTATTTTCTTCTATAAACGAAGATAGTAAACCCAATGCTTGAAAAAAAAATTATCATCTCCATTTCATTGAACATCTCCAACCAAAATCATTGGACTTTGGGACAACAGCACCACCACAAAGACAGAAACCCAATGCTGGGGGGAAAAAGTTGTTGTCTCCATTTCATTTAACATTTCCAACTAAAATCATTGGACTTTGGGACAACAGCACCACACATGAACAAAAGTACCTGCAGTGGTGTAATTTCTTCAACATCTGGCAGGCGTTTACTTATTTATATAACTGAGTTAATTATACCACAGATAAATGATTATCAAACAGTTTTAACATGTTTTAGCTGGAACTGATTTTAGTGGTGAAGACTTCCATAAAGAGAACCATAAATCATCTTTAATTACCAACTCTAGATCTTTTACCTAGATCAGTTTTGAACTCATTACATTACTGTAAATATTGTCAATCAAGACAGAGTAGGCTTTTGAAGTTCATCCAGCAGATTCAGAGCTGCTTGGAAACATCAGTGACTCATAATTGGTTAATGAACAAATCAAAGCTTTACTTCAGGATAGGATAGGATATAAAACATAAAATCCTAGTGGGATAGGATACGATATAAAACATAAAATCCTAGTGAATTTGAAACCATGAAATAAAGACATCAGTTATTGCTGTATCTGAGTCCTGTTCATGACATAGGTTTTTAGTCTCCCAGTTCTTGAGCGGAGAAAAATTGTCTTCATCAAGAACTAGATAATGGCATAAGAATGTCATCAGTGGTGAGTTCTGAGTCCCACTCTCAGATACTAGGCTATTCCAAACTTCATATTTTGCTGATCCCTTTGTTAGACCAACCGTAAAGACATAAAATTGTTTGAGAGAGCTTTTAAAATAAAATAAAAGTCAGTGGGCAGAGTCAAAGATAATTTGAACATTTTAGGTTTCATCTGGAAAAACAGAAGGAAATAAAGTTTGGTTCTTCATTCTTCATTTCAGTATGATTACTGAAGTATTTGTATATTTTACTAGATATCTTTTTTTTCCTAATTACAGATCATCCTAGGTTTTCTATATAGCAGCTACAGAGAAGCAAATATGAAAGAACTAATACAATTTCTATTGTGAAGTTTCCAATGTCCAATTATGCAGTCACATTGTTGTTTCTTCTGCTTTCTGCAGAGACTCTTAATGACTTGTTCTTCAGAAATGTGAAACTGATAAAAAAAATATGTGGTGTTTATTAATGGCGTGTGGGTGGGAGTAATAATTTCCCATATATGCTTGAATCTGAAGGGCTCCAATCCTTTGCTGTGTCCCTAGTCACCAAACCATGCAACCCACATGAAAGTGAGTGTTGTTGAAGAAAATCATATCAGGGGAAAGTTTATAAGAGATGACATTTATACGGTATGTGGTTGACCCATCCTGCCCATGTCACTTTTTTCACATGCAAATAGTTGTTCCAGTGAAGATGTGCCAAACATTTTTGGCTTCTAAAAGGCATTTTTAAATGATTTAGATGAATTGAAAATAAGTGAAATAAGCTGTCCGATTTTATTTTTTGTTACTCATGCTCAATAATGTCAGCACTGGACTTCAAAGCCCTTATTAATTCTGTTTCTCTCATGTGTCCTTTCAGATGAAAAGACAGTCATGCAATTTTCACCTACCAGTTCTGGGAATTGTAGTTTTTTAAGTTGTACAATAACGACTTTATAACAGAATTCTCACCAAATAGTCTAACAGAAATACAAATTATAAAGCAATCTCATATTGGTGGAGAGATTCAGTAGCAATCCTGCCACCGCTTCTAAAGCTTTGCTTGCTAATTCACATCTGGGCAGGAGGAGGGACAATTTTTCCCTCCCATGAATTCCTATGAGCGGTGTAATTACTATGCCAGCTGTTCTGGATTGAGCCCCAGGTTTCCAATCTGTACCACAATGAAAGATCCCATTTGCTTCCTTTTCTAGCAATGTGAATTACAGGAGTAAGTTGGAGGTTCCAGGATGGATTGGGTCCATTGAAGGGGCAAAAGTTAAAATTCCGTTCCCCACACACTAGGGTCCTGATCCAACTTTGAGATGCCTGAGCTGGTTATTTCCTATTTGGATTTTTATGACTAATGAAACATGTGGTTTGGTCTTAATAGTCACAGATAAAATTGTCTTCTATCTGGTCCTTATCTACAAAAACTGTAGGAGACTCTAAAGCAGCATCTCATAACCTGGAGACTTCTTAGCACTACTCCCAAATGTGGGTGAGTCAGGGGTCCACCCACAATGCCAGTGCCTACATTGAAACAGTGGGAAATATCAGCTCAAAGAGGAGGCCTGCAAGAGGGGGATAACCTTACAAGATCTTTTACACCTATGTATAATGGAACTAGTGTAGGGAAGAACCAGCTGAACATTCAAAAGTAAGCTTGTTTGTTTTATTGGGGGAATTAACAATCACACACACAGAAGATCCAAGCAGTCTTGCAATCATACAAGGCTAACTGAAGGAAAAGGGAGGAAAAGTTTGGATAGCGGGTGTTATAGATGATGGCTCTGAGGTCAATGAGCAACTGACTGTGTGAGGAACAGAGCCAGTGATTGACGAAACCAATTGCAAACATCCTCATCAGTTGAAAGACAAGCAGAGGCAGAATTGCCCCAGCCAGTTTCAGAGGGAGAGGAACCAGCAGTGATTTGGAGGAATTACAGTCACTTGTACCCCTCAGCATCCAATCACAGAGAAGGCTGAAACAGATAGCTCAGAGGGAAGCTGCATTGGCTAGATTAAGGAAACAAAGACAAGTAACACCTGTTTTCAGTGGCTATTTAAGTCTTGTCAGCGTGGCTTGCTGTTTGCTTGTAGCAAATTACTATGCAAGCCTCTTGACCCTTGTGCTCCAGCTCCCTTGACCCCTCTGGACAGACTTCCGGCTTTCTGGACCTGTTGGATTAGACTGACTTGGCTCGGCTCAGCGTTTCTCTTGGTTGTTTGTGTTGGACCCTCCCCGCTGCCTCTTCTTCCTTCTTGGGCAAGTATCTTCACCTCCTCTTCTTTGCTGGCAGAGAGGCACAGGCAGGGAGTTGGACTCTGACAGCAAGAGAGTTTAGGGTGACATGGGTGATATTTACCTATCCAGAAGTGAAGAGATGAGGTGCTGTGGCTCAGACCAAAGGTCCTAGGGTAATACCTGATTGGCGATCAGAGTGGTAAAGCGATGGCCAGTATGCCAAAAGTACTATGAGTTATCTGGCATGAAGCCATGGTTTAAACATTCTTTTTCCACCCTGAGGGGGAAAGTGTTAATGGTTCTCTGGCAGAGTAGACAATGCAGTCTGTAGAGTGGACAATGGGGTCTGGAATGAGCTAATGGCTTTAACATTAGGTGACAAAGAGGCTGATGGGAATCGTTGTAGCTCCTTAATGGTGGGACAATCGTGTGGACAAAGGGGAATTCTAATAGACAAAGGGAGAAGGTTGAAGACAATCGGTCATTCTGTGGAAGCAGTTTTGGGTGCTATTGTTTCTAAAGGTCAAGTTGTTGAGGGACATTTGCCAGTCTGTTATCTCTGGACTTTCTCTGACTATGACTATGTTTTGCAACACATGTGCACAGCCAGTTCTTCTGCCAGAAAATTCCCAGTCATGGCAAGATAAAATTTATATTTCATGCCAGTTAAATATTTTGCCAGTTAAACTATATCATGGAGTAAGGGTGTATCGCCTGGTAACACTAGTGGAGGCTGTGGATGATGGAAATTGGATTCCACACTTTTGGAAGATACCATGGCGAGGAAGGCTCATGTAAAGCACTTTTTTTAAAAAAATGCTTGCCAGCATCATCCTCACCCTCATCATCATCACCATTATTATTATGAGAGTGGTGGTCATGACTATGATTATGACTATGTGAGGACAGAAGTAAATTCATTTTGTGGTTGGTTTACTGCAGACAAAGAGAAAATGCTGGAATCAGCAGTCAGCCCTTTGTGAACTCTTAAATTTTGTAACACCACTCTTAAACTTCACTGTTATATTGAGTCAGTAAATCAAGGTCATCTCATAGTCCTTGAACTTAAGAAGAAAGCCCAAGGATATTCTAGACATATTTATTTATTTAAGAAGAGAAAATATATTGCAGGGCTTGATCTCCTCCATCTGAGCTGTCAGCCTTTCTGTAGCACTCCAGAGAATTGCAGTTTCAAGACTGTCAAGCAAAATATTTCCCCACCTTGGGGAAATCCTGGGGAGGCAGCCAGCTGCTTTGTCACCCCAAGAGACATTTTGAGGGGTGTGGAAACTGGGCTGTTGCTTAGTTTTCATTGTCTGGTGGATGGCCCTTTGGCCTATGTCAATATAAATTATACTTTATTCCCAGAAATATGCAGCTACAAAGCAGATTGCTATTTTGTTGTAACTTGTATGGGAAGGGCTGGGAAAAGTACTGTGGAAGAAACCTGTCCCATAGGAACTTATTCATATATGTGTTTGGTTTTCTTTTTTAATCCACTCTATCTCAAAATCTCCAGACAGATTACAGCAAAACAGTACATAGACAATAGATGCCCCCCATTTCAATAGTTCTGCGTTGAAGTACAATGAGATGGCTACACCACAGACCTGGGTGCTGCTAAAAAGATCTGAATTCTAGTGGTAGTCATAACTAGAGTAGACCTGTTGAATCACTGAAGTTTACATATGTCTGGATTCACCATTCAACAATTTATTAAATGGCTCTAATGCATTTGAGATTACCAATAGCATTTAGGGTGATGATTTTGGATCCTGAGAGAGAGATGGAGGGGAATGTCTCACCATGAAATTGCCTTGTGAAAATCACACCAAAACAGCTATTGTAAATGGGGATCCTACAGGTGATGGTTTGTACTCCATTAGTAGGAATTGGAAAAAATAATTTGCATTTTTAACCTGTAACTAAATATTTCTGACCCTTGGTTCTATGACATAAGGATGCCTATGGAATGAGGAAAAGAATTTTCTATTTGTTTGTTTAAAAATTGCTACTCCTTTTGGCCCTTAAAAGAGCTTTCAAGGTTGTTTCCATAGAAGGGAGGGAGGGAGGGAGGGAATATAATTAATTAGGGTATATTAAATAATTAAAATGGCAGCATAAAACACCAAAGGTTTGAAAGGTTTGAACAGACTATAAGAATGGCAGTGTAAAACAGTTTTTTATGCCCTCCATAAATACAAAATTGGGGAGACCAAATCAGTGCCTTTTGAGAGGACGTTTCACAACTTGGACTAACAAGCCTCAGCCTTCTGTAGTCCTTTTTCCCTGCCCATTTTGTCACAGCCACAAAAAAGAAGAGTGGAAGCTCTTGCTCTCAAAATCAACCACAGGTATCTGCAGGGCTAATGAAAGAGGGGATGGGGATGGGTGAAAACCTCAGGACCTGAACCTCTGGAGTGAAACCCCCCCCCAATACATTACATAATACATGACACAGCTGTATAGCCAGAGAGTGTCTATAACATCTGAGGCTAAATTCCAACATATTGTAATCTCCTATAAATAGGTAGAAAGTTTAAGAGAGATGCCCCCTCACTGCAACCTTATCTCAGGCCCAGGACCTGCTCTCAGGACATAGCTGTCAGCTGTCTGCCACATCTAAACCCAGAAGAATCAAGGGGAGGGGCAGTTAACAGATGGAAAGATAAGAACAGAGTTCAGAAGGATCTAGATAAATTAGAAATTGGGAAGAGATTTATAAAATGAAATTCAAGACAAACAAATGCAAAATCCTATATTTAAGCCACAAAAACCAAATATACAGGTATATGATAGGAGATACATGGCCCAGCAGTACTACTTGTGAAAAAGACCTTGGGATTATGGTTGATCATAAGCTGAATGTGAGTCAACAGTGTGATGCTGCAGCAAAGAATGGAAATGCTATTTTAGCCCACCTTACTAGAAACATATGCCATTTCCTCACTATACTGTTATAGAGCTATTATTCTACTTTCAACATCTTGTGGAAGTCTGAGGTTTGTAGTTTACTGAGGCCAAAGAGCTCTCTGGCTGAGAATTCTAAATGCCCCTCCCTAAATTGCAAACCAAGATTTCATAGGATGTTGAAAGTGGAATAATAGCACTGTAAGAGTGTAGTGTGGAAATTGCCATAGTTTCCAAGCTGAGTGAAATAATAGTCCCACTCTTTTCTGCAGTAGTCAGGCCAGAAGTATTGTGTTCAGTTCTGGATGTGTCATTTAAAGAAGGAGATAGACAAGTTGGAGTAGGTTCAGAGAAGGGCAATGCAGATAAAAAGTATAGAGTACAAAACATACGAGAAGAGGTTGAAAGTGCTGAGCATATTCAGCTTGTTGAAAAAAAGACTGAAGGGTGATATGATTGATTTACCTAAATACTTCAATGGATGTCACAGAGAGGAAGGGGCAGGCCTGTTCTGTGCTGCCCCAGAGGATAAGACCAGGTCTAATTATTTTAAGTTACATAAAGGTAAATTTCAATTGAACATTAGAAAGAACTTCTTGACAGTAAAAGGAATTTGATAATGGAACCAACTACATAGAGGGGCAACAGTCTCCTTCTCTGGATGTCTTCAAAAGAGTCTGGACAGCTACCTGCTGGGGATGCTTAAGCTGAAGATCATGCAGTTAGCACAAATCTGGACTTGATGGCCCATGAGGCCCCTTCGAACTCTAAGATGAGTTGAAATCATAGGGAAAAAGTCAGGATCATCAACAACAATTTTTGACCCTGGCTAGTCTGAATAGACCACAGTTCAAACCAAGCACAGATGCTCAAGCTATGACACAGCAAGGTTTCATGTTCTGTTTAAAACTGAAAGTGAATATTTTAGTCTCCTAATTCTCTCCTCCTTGTGCTAATACTAGTCTGTTTGCATCTATTTAACACCAGGAGTAAGTGCACTTCCACATTGTTCTGATGCTTCAGTATCCCCCCAGGTATTCACTCCATTTGAATTCCATCAGAAATTGCATATTTTAACATGTCAGTAATAGAGTGTGCAGACACACCACAGCCCACTCATATATTCCTATTGAGAGGGTCTTTTAATAATAAACAAATCAATTTTCTTTAAAAGAAAAACAATTGTTCCCAATATCTTTCCTAATAAGTTATATGCCCAGTTCCAAAAATCCCGAAGCCAACACCAAAAATATTTCCAACACCAATTAGTGCAATTTTGTCCTAGATGTAAAAGGAAGTGTTTGATTTTTTTTTAAAACAAAAACCATAACCAAAATAATACTCTTGAAAAATTCCAGACTCATGCAGCATTCAGTCATTTTCAACTAATTTAAATGTACTAGCCTAAATGTTTTTACTTGCTGTGGATCATGTCATATATATTGTTGGGAGTCATTATACAAATATTTTAAATAAATAAAAATAAATATGTAAAATTGGGGAAAGATTCCAATAGAAATAAGTGACATAAACATCCCTAGCTTGGTTAATACATCTCCACATTTAGATAAAACAATAGCAATTTACTGTCATGTTCTATTTGCAGAAATCTCAGGTTTCAGTGGGAATTGTGTTAAACAACCCATCACTTTCCAAAAGTAGACAAATTACATACAGTTCACCCACCCACCACACAGGGGCAAATTTCAGTTACTAGGCAGCACGGGATGTGTCCATAACCCTCCATGCTGGCTTTAATAGCTTCAAATGGGAGAGAACAATTAAGTCTGTTCTCCTCTCACAGGGCACTTCAGCCAGCAATCCCTAGGGAGCGTTTTTCATTAGTCCTGCTTTCATCAGGGAAGGTTTAGCAGTCAGAAACTACCATCCATTATTAGAAGGAAAGGCTGACTTTAATAGTCCCTTTCAGTAACACAGAAGGCCCCAATTATCTCCAATGCAAACTGGTATATCCTTCATTTTGCATTCCCTCTGACAATTAAAATTAGGTACCACCAATTAATCATTTAAAAGTTCAGTTGATCAATTCTGCATTATATTGCTAAATGAATTGCAGTGGTTAGAGGGGTAGAGAGTTGTCAGCATCTGCCTGTGTGAAGACTGTGGTCATGAAAGCCAGGTGAGAAATTCACAAAACAAGAGATGGATGGGTTGTAAAATGTTGAATTAGGAATTTTCTTTGTCAGGGGGGAGAGGGGGATATTTTACAAATGTGAAGAAGGGTGGTTTACAGATAAAAATTCCAAGAGTAGGTAACACATTTGTAAAACTGTGGTCACCTGGCTTCATCCCAACAGCACAACGATAACACTACTCACATAACTATATTTTGTTCTTCCTCACACAGACTTTGATATGAACTAAACAACAGTTCCACCTCCAGAAGCTGTCTTGTAAAAGGTCATTACAGATGTCACATTGTCAGGACAAAAGCTCCAGGGAGTGAAAGCAAAGTACAGTCCCTTCTGGCTGTCATGCAGGATTGCTTAAGTCAAAATGAACAGCTGTATCGTGTATACAGTCTGGAGTTGTTGTTCATAAGTAGTTACCTCAAGTTGATATGGATATTTTCTTTGCTTATCTTGAAACTTAGGTGGTGCATCTATGCTTCTCTTTACAACACTTTGGCCATTTCTGCATGACAGGCCTCTGGCAACTCCTTCCGTTGCAGCCCTGGCAAGGAGATGAGTGTGCCAGGAATGCTCCCCTCTACACCTCGGTGGGTCACTGTGGAGGAGAGCACACTGGACCCACCTCTTCCCTTCCACAGTGCAGTCAGGCACTTGCCATTGCTACACTGGGAGGGAGGCACTGCCAGCATGCTTCCTCCCTTCTGCCTAGCTGGGAAGGGTGGCAGCGCGGTGTGATGGTAGGTGTAAAACAGATTTTTTCTGTTTTGCAAATATCATGCATGTTGCTTGTGGCAAGATGGTGGCAAGCCAACAACGACATCATGCACAAGCATGATCAGCCAACCACTGCCATCCTGGCCCCACAGCAGTATATCCCCCTTGTGTGGAAAGGGCCTTTCTTGCAGTCAATATGAGATGACTGGGGGATGCTGAGAAATAAAATACTGAAAGCAAACTCTGAGTTGGAGTAAGATTCTGGTTGGAGAATTCTAAGTGTTTTAGTCCCCCACCCCTCCCAAATTTATTCAAGCTCTGAGTTGGGTAATTTTTTTTTAAATGGAATTGTCAATTTCTGTTCAGAGGCCAGTGGGGTTATGCCAAATTTGGAATTCCCATATGAGAGAAGAAACCACTTCATTCACACTCATCTAGGATTGAACCTGACAAACAGAGAAGAAGGTATATTTTGGGAGGGCCCCTCATTGCAACTCCTCAGCTGTCTCTACTCTGATTGTGATAGGTGACGGAATGGGGTGTGTCAGTGATATATCAACGAAGATCTTAGAGTAACAGGATCCCAAGATCTACCATTGTTTCAGTACAAGGAAGGACAATTATGCTAGCCTTGGAGCTGGTAATAGCTATTTTCCACAAAAATAATGAGAGTTTTTTAAAGAAACAAATAGGATTACTATGCACAGGAAAGAGAAGATGGGGGAAATTATCTTTGCTAGTCAAAGCCAGCATTTCTAGCCCAAGCTGCAAGTGCTGGTGATAGTTAAAACCCGTAACAGCTTGGAACCTTGGTAGCTGAGGGATCTACTCTCTGTAGATATATCTAAGTTTACAGTGAAATTGAACACTGGCCTTAGTTTGGTGCCGATTACAACAGAAGCTATCTCTTACGTTGGACTTATCCTAATCCAATGACTCCCTTTCTGGGGTTAAAAAATGCCAAGAAGTCACAGCTGCATGATGGAGGATGTCTGAATCTTTGCCCATTCATTGGCTGGACTCTTATGGATAATTTGCACAAGAGTACAGTTACACTTTCTGGGAGGTTGCATAAGTAGGGGTGTTCTCATCTAGGTCATGCAAGTGATGTTTATTTATAACTAAACACTAATAGTTGTGGTTTGGGGGCAATTGCCCAATTACTCCATTTCAGTAGGTGGCTAGAGAATAACTAAATTGTTGTGTAACAGGCAAATGTGAGATATTGCTGTCCATTGAATTAAACTGCTGTGCACAGCTGGAATTCTATACAGCTCTATTTTAGCATAACTCTGACACAGTGGTGTAAATTTGTGCTACCAAACCATTGAATAGTATTTTGGCCATTGTATTTCTCTTCACTCCTTTATCATATGTTCTTCAACACACTTTACATCCTGCTAGGAACTCTAATGAATATAAAACAGGCGTTTCCCTGTTTCTCTTCTTGGAAGCTATTCCTGCCCTCTGGGATGGGGAGCAGGGTAAAGAAATTGGATAACTTTCCAGAAGTATTATAAATTGTTCAGTTTACAGGAACACATTGCATGAATTATCAATAACTCAGTATTAGATGAAAGACTTTGAGCAACAGAATTATACTGCTGTTCAAAATCATACATGCTTTTCTTAGCTGGGCTCTTCTGGAATGTGAGGAGCTTAATTGGAGATATATGGTAAAACAGAATTTCGGCCCTCATGTGTATGAATTTTTAAAGCTAAAATAACATATGATCAAGCCTGGGTATTAAAAAATGGGGAGGAAAGATCATTATCTGTATTTTGTTGATGAATCAGTATTCTATAACTATATACTTGCTTACCTTTCTAGTCTATTATTGGTATTATAGAAACTCAGTGGATATAAATTATCACTGTTATAATACTGATGATGCACAAAATTGTGCCCACTAATGTCATCTTTATTAGTCTATTAATTGCTTCCCTTGGTGTTACAACTACCCATATTCTACTCACTTTGCCACTGGCTAATGTCAAAAGATGACTTTTTGGCACCTTGCAACATTGCTTTTCAGGTTATCAAAAATTTATCCTTTTCTTCTACAGTGGCTTAGAATAGTGTTTCTGAAACTTTCCACCTTCATGGAACACTTGTTTTTTAATGTAACCTTGCCTGCCAGGGAAATCACATACGTCACAGATTGTTTCAAAGATGCATCTATGTTCTTTTCTATGGAATACTTGTCATTTGGCCTTGATAATCACTTTATATGTACTAAAAACATGCATATATTCAGCCTTTCGTGCCTCTCCATATTACAGGGAATAATTAATCATGGGGAGGAATCTTGTCCATTGTGCAGTGGCAGAGCTTGAAGTGTATGGAGGGGAGGTGGGAGGGGGCGAGGCTATAGCATGAGGGGGCTGGCCACTGTGTGTGGAGGCATGGCTGCACTATGTGAGGACATGGCCAGGGTGCGCAGGACTGTGGCTACAGGCAAGGACACCTCAAAAACATTGCTGCCCTGGACAAATTGTCCCCCCACCCCCACGTCTCTATGTGATTGCTATTGTGACTGTCTTTTCACTGGAAAGATCTACACCTTAGAACACAGTTTGTAAGCCAATGACTAGGGAAACCTGAAACATTTATTCTTTGCAAGCTTTGGTCTTACCTGACCTGACTTTATCTTCCTTGGCTAATGTATAGATAGGAACCCGGTTAACCTGGGGATGGAAATTCTTGCTGGTCTAGTTCTTGTTCATGAGAATGAGAAATCAGAATGCTTTTTCTAAGTTATACTTCAGATTTCATACCACTCCAAATTTAATGAGAAATGTTGGCTTAAAATAAGTTCCAATAGCCATGGAAAAGGCATGTTTTAGCATCAAATACACTTGTAATTGCCATTTCATGATACTATGCATCCACAAACTTTTGTATAGGTATTCTTTTTCTAAAAAATCTCAGACTATAGTAAGACACATCAGTCTTATGGACACAGATGAAACACATTAAGAAACTGATTTAGCCTTCCATGTCTAGCCCTGATATAGCTGGAAGAAGAATTCAAGGAGCTGAACTTACCTGTATAGGATAGTGTGGACATATGTCATTGCAGATAACTAGTTAGTTGTGACATATTCCTTTTCTTTTCTTCCTTTTCTAAACAATGAATAAACCACATTACAATGATGAAATTCTGATAGATTTTACACCTTCTGCCAGAATCAGTGACTCACACTTACCTCCTACCTCCGTGGCTGCTCTCAGACTGCGAAACTCCCTTCTCTAGAGGGTCTGACTGCCCCCCTCTCTGCTCTCCTTCCACCAACAGGTGAAGATGTTTTTATTTAAGTAGGCTTTTCAATACTGAATTTTAATTATGAAGCTGTAGTGTGTGTGCAAAGTGGTGTACTGTGTTTTTTAATTTGTATTTTTCAGTCTTTTTCAATATGTTTTAAATATATTTTAAGTGTTTTAACTGTTTTAAAGCATGTTTTAATAATTGGAATATTTAATTTCTTTTTAATTTATGTAAACCAGATGTTTTAGCATTATATTTTTAAATTATTGTAAACCACCTTGGATCTCATTCAGAAGAAAGGTGAGATATATATTTAATAAATAAATAAACCTGACTCCTACACTGGTAGACACTAAAAGCATGCTTGGAGGGCTGGGAAACCCACTGGGAGAGGAGAAAAAGAAAATCCTGCTACCATCTACCGGTCAGTAAGGAAACCTGATGTTGTCACCACATATCTACCTTATACTGATCCTGTTGCAACTAACCTGGGGATATAAAGTTTACCCACCATTGCCTGAGACACGTGATCTCTCTTACTTTCCATGGAAGTGGGTTGGCTTGATGTGCCTCTCCTTTGCAGTGCTATAACAATTTACCTTTTAAAAGCAACTTTCCAAGCTTTTTACAATTCCAGAAAACAAGTTTTCTACGTTTTTGTGGCATATTCCAAGAACTATTTTTGGCCAATCAGAAATGTAATGTATGTGTTCCAAAGACCTGGCTGAACATTTTGCTGATACTTTCAATTTGTCTTTTTCCAGCCTACAGAAACTCATAGGAAGGAAGGAAGGAAGTGAAGTATGCCACTTTGGTGCCCATGCAGTAGTCTCAAGAAAGGCATGAAGTTGCATAACTGAGGTCAAGTGTGAAAAGCCATATGTCATTTCTGCTTATGCAAGAACAGTACTAAAATAAATCAAGAATTCCAGAAATCAATAGGACTGGACTAACTGGATCATCTAATCTCTATCAATTTTATTTTTATTCAATCATAAGCCTTCTCTATTCAAACACTATATGCATTCATGAGCCACTGTTCTTAACTACATGAACATTTGAGTTTCATTTGCTATCTTGAGTTGGATCCAAATTTAATCACATGACTAACATAAGTACCATCAATTTTATTTAGTCTAATCGAAATCAGGATCCAGCTCTTTTGGTATGCTTCTTTTCCTTATATATGTATTTTGATATGCATCTGTCCCTAATATAAACACTTTTTGTATACACCTTTCCCTAATACATGCTTTTAAATGCAAGTTTCCCTAATAAGTACATTTTTGTGTGTGACTTTTGAGGCAAGACTGCATTGCAAAATTCAGTGAAGTGCACAGTCTAAGGATAATTGCATTTCCATCATCTGGGAAGGGCAAATTACATATGTTTGCTTTAAAATGTGAGCCAAACAACATTCTCCCAATTCCAATTTGTCATTATTAAAATTCCTCACCACCCCCATGGATTATTTCTCGCAAGCTTAGCCAGAATTCCACTCTGTAGGCGGGTATAGGTTTATTGTTTCACAAATGGTTTGGGATACTTTTCAGGTTTGAGTCCATTGTTTAACAAAATTAACATTTTGGAATTCACACTCCACTTCTCTCCTTGAAAATAGCTAAAGCAGGCTGAAATAGATTTTTAAGTGGCTAACGGATTCACTCACTGCACTCAAAGAATGAAACTGCATGCAGCCAGTACTTTAATTAAGAGTTTGTGCTTGTGGATAACACAGTTTGTTAAATTTCTATGTCAATACCTTTTTATCTTGATTTTTCTACTGTATTATGTGGGTGGCATTATTCATTTAAAAATGACACTTAATGACAAAAAATATACTTCAGCAATTTCATCCAATTTAAGCCTGAGAACACCTAAGAAAGCTTTGAGTTATAATTTGAGTTTGCTTAGTGTTTGGAGAGTTCTTGTTTTTAAAAAAGGTGGATTTTCATTAGGACTAAATTGAATGCTCACGCACAAACATTTTCTATGCCAAACCAGCAAACATTCCCCCAAACCCTCCCTTTCTCATCTAGCTTATCATGTTCAGCACCTTTTCACAGTAGCTAGTATTTCTAATTTGCTGCTTTGGTGCCATGTTTTCTTCTTGCAGTCTGCATTTTAATATGATTGCAGGCAATTAGGGATCATATAGGCAACTCAATTTGGCTGCAAGATGACTTCATGAAACTAGTGCAGAGTGAGGTCAAGGCTTCTTGCCCTAAGGGCCTTTCCCACTACACTGTTAAAGTGCTATCATTCCACTTTCAACATCCTGTGGAATTCTGGGGTTTGTAATTTACTGAGGCCAAAGAGCTCTCTGGCTAAGAATTCTAAATGCCCCCCCCAAACTGCAAACCCCAGGATTCCATAGGATGTTGGAAATGGAATAATAGTACTATAACAGTGTTGTGCAGAAAGGCCCTAACTGGGCAGACATTTTCATTCACCTGTATTGCTGCATTATTTTTTTAAAGGGTTGTATTCACAAAATACAGCCTTTACAGCTTTGATGGATCTTTTTTGCTACGCTACTGAGCAGGACTTTGTGCAGAGTGTTCTGTACTTTTTATGTTTTTGTTGTCACTAACTTGGTTTTGTTGGAGTTCTGTGCCTTCAAGTCATTTCTGACTTACGGTGACCCTAAGGTGTATCTGTCACGGATTTGTGAAGTAACACTTCTATAGTCTCCATCTTGAAAGAGGTTTAGTAGACTAGTGCCTGTTTATCTGTGATTTCACCTTCTGGGTTTTCAGTTATCTGCCATCAGCCTTTTCCTTCCCTCCCTTTGCTCCAATCCACCCCCAACATCCAGGCGACAGCACCCATGCAACCTGCTCCAAGTCCTGAACCTTGCCTCCTTGCCTGCCTACCCCTCACTTTAACTGTCCTTCCACCAATACTGCCACAGGAAACAGCTGACACTATTGGAAGTAGCCTTCTAATTCTGCAGGGACCATAGAGAGACTTCACGCTACCTGATAGTACATAGCCTCTCTATCGTCCCTGCAAAGCTAGAGGGCTTGGTACTCTCTGCTGTTTCAGGCATCCATTGGGAGCCTTGAAATGCATCCTGTGAGGATATGGGGGGACTATTGTATTGTTCACCACGATTAAAGATATATTCCCACTGTTTATACTTACTCACCCCTTCCTTCTAATCATATTTTCTTCCCCAACATCTCCTGCCCTGCTTTACTGGTTTATTTAATACAGTCCTCCCTCCACATTCGTGGATTTGACCTTTGTGAATTTGATTATTTGCAAGGCACGTGCATGTCTTCCCCCTCCTTCTCCTGTTCTCTTGTATTTTGCCAGGCACAGAGAAGGAAGGCAAGTGCCTGGACAAAAGGCAAATGAATTTGGGGAGGAGGCTCACACAAGCTTTCCTTCTCCCCTCTACAGCTCCTGCTCCCATTCCCTTGCTTCTGGCCCTAGCACTGAGAACTCACACCAAGGTAAAAGGCAAAGAGGAATGGGAGGGGGAGGCTTGCAGATGCCTTCTATACCCCCTCCAGAGCTCCACTTCCCATTCTCATACCTTCGCATGCAAAAGGCAAAGGAACAGGAGAGACAGCCCCAGAAGGGAATGGGAGGGGGTTCATAGCAAGGGAGTTATTTGTAGTTTTTCCACTTTTGCTAGGGTTCTGCACCGCGAACCCTCATTAAAGTGACAGGACCACTGTAGATTATTTAATATTATTAATAGTTTATTTAAACTATTAATTAGGCAAACAGAAAGAAACCCCCTCAAGTCTGGTCATTCCTTTCAGCAGAATCTTGGAATCTAGCACAGTGGCGGAGCTTGGAATGCATTGAGGGGCAGCAGGAGGGGAGGGGCCACAGTGGGGGGGCGCATGGCCGTGGCATGCGGGGGCATGGCTACGAGCTGGAATGCCCCCAAAACATTGCCACCTGGGGCAAACTGCCCCCATTGCCCCCACCGCCCTCACTGCCCCTACACAACTAATCTAGCAGCATTCTGATGATTGGGCTACTCTCATGATGTAGGAGGACAAGGTTCCTGAACATACGGGCTCCTCCAGGTTGGCCTAATCAAGTGTGACTTCTCGCAACATAGTTCCTTGGGTCTGATGGGTTTTTCCTGTTGTTATTGCCTCCACACCCACAACAATTATTTTCATATACACTAGAGTGCTTCCAATTTTTTTTTTTAAACTGGGGGCTTAAGTTACTGAGTTAGACCTATGGTTTGAAGGGCAAATTATTTAGTCTCTAATTTTTTTAATTTTTTAAAAAAGAATTATAATGTTATAGTGCAAAAGTATCATTCAACTGGTGCACTTGTGCTCTAAAACATTTTTTTTAAGAGAAAGGAGCAAAGGATATTTTTGTTCCAGTGTGTCTTGGAACTGGAGAGAAACTCATTCAAGAGTCAGAATAGAATGTTGCATCGGGTGCCAAAAACTGCTGCCAAATAGTCTGAGACAACAGAAATATTGTTTGGATATTTAAAAAAAAATCCCAAGAACAGCAGCAACAGCTATTCCTGCCTCTGGACACTTCTGCCTCATATGGAAGAGCTGATGATTTTAGAGGAAGTTCTAATCTAGTTTTCTCCCTTTTTGTTGTTCTGAGCCTTCAAACCTTATGTCTTCTCCCAGAACTTTGCTCAGTTCCCTTTAGTGTGATTACAGCAGCTCCTTGATTCAACACTGGTAATCTCTCCCCACCCAGCCCGGGGCTCTTTTATAGGCTTTTTCCACACTAGACTGTTATAGTGCTATTATTCCACTTTCAACATCCTATGGAATCCTAGGGTTTGCAGTTTAGGGAGGGACCTTTGAGGCCCCTCCCTAAACTGCAAACCCCAGGATTCCATAGGATGATTGAAAATGGAATAATAGTACTATAACAGTATAGTGAGGAAATGGCCATAGTTACAGCTCTGACTCAATTTCTGACATCCAAACTATCACTTCTGGCTCATGGACACAGCCTAGATGCTTAACATTGTTGTTCTGGTTGTGTGCCTTCAAGTTGTTTCTGACATACAGCGAACCTAAGGTGAACTTATCATGGGGTTTTCTGGAGTTGAGAGTGTGTGACACACTCAAGGTCACCCTGTGGGTTTCCATGGATGAGCAGAGAATTGAACGCTGGTCTCCAGGGTTGTTGTCCAACACCCAAACCACTACATTGCACCACACTATCTCTCCCCTACAGCCTAGTTTAATGTGCTGGAAGATTTATTCTTGCATGAGTATGGTGTTTGTCAGCCCTCTTTTGCAGCAGTCATTCCTTTCTCTGAATGACTACTGGAGGACATCCCTTATTTTGAAATCTTCCTCTGTCTGAAGGGCTGACCAGTCAAAGTCTGATTTAATTGTGACAAACTATAAGGAGGGATAGCAGGGACAGTGAATTGTCTGGACAGCAAAATTCAGTAAGCAAGCAAGTTACCATACAAGGTTCTCTTATCAGATGAGATGTGCTGTATTGCTGATTAAATTGTTTGCACATATAAATTAGCATATACAATTTAATGCAAATCTGCAGCCTCTTTGTTAGTGATAAGAAACCACCATAGGCATGCAGGAGCATTCAAATCTTCCTCCCTAATCCTCTGAAGTATGAAGTGGTATATTTCACCAAGAAATGAAGGGTTTTTAGCACTTTCTCTTGCACAATGGATGCAATTGCATATCCAGGTGTGTGTGTGCACACACATGTAGCTAGTTATCAAGTGAAGAAAGCTGCAGTTGGCACAAACAGGTCCTCTCAGAGCTGATTATCCTGAAAACTATTGACATGAAAACAAAGGATTAGACCTTGTGCTGTACTCCTGTTCCTAATCAGTGCCCCAATGGCTTCTTCTCACAGTTTTTCAAAGGATCCACTCAATTACAAAGGATACAAACTACATCACATGTAGTTTGTCCCTTATATACATGATAACAGAGGAAATGAAGGCTTGGATCCCCAGTTACACTGGCCTGTATACTTTGAAAGATGTTGCAAAAAGAGTGTCCTTTACCTGTTCATTATGAAATACCTTTTGCTTTGGCTATGCCAAAACAACCAAGGAGAGCTCCTCTTGGCCACAATCCCCTGGTCAGTTTCAAACCCCTGGGTACCTTCTTGGCTAAAGGGATGTAGCGAGGTTTCTTCTGTCGTGTTTCTGGCAAAAGACCAGCCTTATGCTGGAGGAGGAGGAGGATGTGTTCTCCCTGGGTGCCCATAGGTAGAATGATTGGATGTAGCCCCCATAGCCAAGAAGTGGCTGGGGATACAGCCATGCCAGGAACCTCACAGCTGCTGTTGTGCAATATGGGAGAAAGTCAGGATGAGGGCGCCTCCATTCCCAGTACTCTAGCTGACATTGAAGGTGTGCTGATTGAGTCTGCTAGTGTGGTTAGTGCTTGGTCAGCGATTCCACATAACCTAAACCACAGACCTGGGGGAAAAAAAAATCAACTCACCCTGCCACCAAACTGCTCCTCAGTTTGGAAAAGAAGCTGCCATTGATGCTAATGGTAGCATCCCTCCTTTTAAAGTTAATGGGAGGGGAGAGGAATCAGGATTGCCATATATCAGGAAAAGGTTAACAACCCTGTTCTCCATGTGCCCTGGCCTCAATCTTGATTGGACCACTTGTAGGTGCTATTTTTAAAAAGGAGGAGAGCATGTTAACAAAAGTACATATCTGACATTATCATCTGTTTTAGTCCTTGTTCTGAAGCTGTAGTGCCAAAATGTGGTGAGTTTTGAAGCAAGTATGCATGTCAAGTCTATATCTGATAACGTGAAAAGAACAATTCATGACATTTTCAAAATGTTACAGTCAGTATTATGTGGCCAAAGTGCTGTAAACTTTTCTTTCTTTCCAGGATTTCACTTGTTTGTTTTCAATCAGTTCTCTTAAGTCTAATGATGTTCTTGAAGTTGTTTTGTTTCATACTCACACCCGCACATATATTTTTTTTAAAAACCCTCTATCAATTCCATTATTCTTTATGGAGAAAAAAAGAACTTTGGAAGAAAGCAAACATGTTTGGCCTTTGGATTTTTTTTTCTTGTTATCAGCATGAGGTGTGTGTTTTGTTTTCTGTTTCTAAGGGTAGAAGATAAATTGGAATTTAACAGGAATGTTACTCCAGACATTGCTCTAGTTGTAGTCAGAAGAAGCCCACTGAAACCAACAGAACATAACTTAATGGTGACTATGTCCCAGCAATTTCAATGGCTATGTTCTCATTATGAATTCATTTGGATCTAACCACTATCATTTTATTTTAATTTTTTTTATTTTTACATTTGTGGCTTAATTTTTTTATTTTGCACAGTCAGGCAGCAATTTGAACTTTTTTCCCCTTTCTTGTTGTCCTTTGTGTCTCTTCCTTGCTTATCAATGCAGAAATACAATTATATGTTCACTAGCTTTCAGTGACAAAAATGATCCTGGACAGACACAAACTCTCATGAGGATTATGTTGTCGGTGTGTTACATAAAGCAGCAAAAGAGCTTCCCGTGAGGGGACAGATGAATCTCAAATGATTTGTGCTGGCCATTTACCAAGTCCTGAGGGGCACCTTTATGCTGTATTTAGATTAGGTTTACCCTTCTCTAAGGATACTAAGTGGGATAATATGTGGGCCAAGTGTATTAGCAATACTTTCTGCTATTCCTGAAAGCTGTGGTGTCACGCTTCAGTCTGTGAAGCTCCTTGTTTGGCTACCCATTGTTTAAGAATGTTTTTACAAAACCAATATGGTGTTTCTGGGTCTCTTTTCTATTTTGTAGGCAACCAGGGTGTCCGTGTGATCTATGTTAACATTGGGCATATTTCTTTTAGAAGAGCTGTCAGAGGACATTCCTCTAGTGGAAGGGTTGTCCAGTACAAGACAGATTTAAAG
This sequence comes from Ctenosaura bakeri, assembly GCA_948474755.1. NCBI lineage: Eukaryota > Metazoa > Chordata > Lepidosauria > Squamata > Iguanidae > Ctenosaura > Ctenosaura bakeri. The sequence goes on along the minus strand of CAOLHI010001152.1, from coordinate 395,919 downwards.
GAAAGACAGAACTGGTGTCCTGGAGTTGCCCATCAACACTTGGTCTGGGACTAAGCAGGATCACAAGTCATCTTGCCACAGTCCTCCTTACTATTGTGGAAGGCGTTGTATTTCTATTTACCTTATAGATAGTGATTATTACCAGTTTTTTATCAATAGGCCTAAACTAGTCTATGCAAGTTTTATGTATATCTGTTTCCTCTTTTTTGGCAACACATGCCTTTTGTTGTTGTTGTTAATTTGTAAGTGGTCACCATATAGGCAAGGCAAACCAGATGGCTCAACAAGGGAGGTAATATATAGCTATCATGACTAGTAGACGACAATAGTAACCTCATGCCCATGATTTTGTATAGAGTGCTTTTAAAGAAAGAGCTTTTAAGAGGGTGCTGTACTGTTTTAATTGTGTTGTTTTTGTTGTTGTTGCTGTTATGTGCCTTCAAGTCATTTCTGACTTATGGTGACCCCAATGTGAACCCATCACAGGGTTTTCTGGGGGCTGACAGTGTGCAATGTGCTCAAGGTCACCCAAGAGGTTTTCATGGCTGAGCAAGGAATTGAACCCAGGTCTCCAGGGCTGTAGTCCAATGCTCAAACCACTACACCATGCTGAGGAAAGGGAGGTATAAATAAGGATAACAACAATAACAGCAACAGCAACAACACTCTCCAGGTTTTGCAGTCATCACTCTTTCCTGAGGAAGAAAATGCTACAGGATAACTATGTCACGGGTGAAAAAGAAACTGTTGTCTGTCCTGTCCACCCAGTTCTTTAGGTGACTGTGAATTCTAGTTACTATCTGATAGGATGGAATAAAATATATATGTTCTCCAGTTCAGAAACTGTGCAGTCTGCACCCCCCTCCCATTTACATCATACTACCACGGAAAGCAGTGGTTGCTGCATCCGCAGCAGCAAGTCCCTGGCCACTACCATTCCCGTCCCTCATCCCACTTCGCCATCATTGATTGGTCTGTTTTTATTTTAAAAAAAAAACATTTTAAACACATTTCTGCATTGCTACATTTGTGTGTAGGTATATATATTTGTTAATACATGGAAAAAACATGTCTTAACAGTCCATTACCAAATCCACTCTCTTACTGCTGTCTATTTAAGACATGAAGACAATAATGACAGCAGCCTGTCCTTTGATGGGTTGAGAGAGATAGGGACAAAATGACAGAAGGGGCAGCCTGGGAATGCCCATAGTTGGCCACTTCTGTTCTGTGAATCGATGTTACACTCCTGCATGTAGGTGAAAAATGAAGCAGAACTGGTTTGGGAGATTTACATCCGAGTTGTTCTGGTTTTCAGATACAGTGGTTTCTCATCGCAGTGAACTGTGCTAGGAGCTGAAAACATGCAGAACCATGAGGAAAATTATAATGCTAAAACACTACAATGTGCAGACAGGAGGGTAGGAATTCAAGATGGCTATGACATATTAACCTCATGCAGAAATGGCCTATGCTTAAATAAATAACCTCTCCTGGCCTAACCCCCTCCCAAACTTGACAAAAATGTCACTCACACTCCAGTCACTTACAGAATGGATTTTTTTTTCTCCTCATGCAGCTGATGCTTGGTAAAGTAGGTTTGGGGGAGGGAGTTAGAATCATGGTAATAGCATCACAATCACAACTTAAGTAGCAACTGTGAATGCAAAACAGTTAATCCATTCCACTGGCAACTGGAATATGGATGAATGACATTACCATCAGGTTTGGGGGGTGGTCGGGCGCAATGCCTCCTCCCAAACCTACTGATACAGCTGGCCACAGCTAATGAAAAATATAATACACTTTGTATGCTAGGGCTTATTTAACTGCATATGCCATTTTAATGCCATTTCCAGTAATTTAGAGAGATCCTTCTGGACCTCTTTGCAACCTTGAATAACTGATGTCATGAGAAAACTTGGCAATCAAGTTGCTCACACCAGACTCCAGATCATTTATGAATAAGTTAAAAATTACCAGTCACAATAGAAATAATTGGTAGGTTCATCTTTTCACTGCAAAGAACAATCTGTTTATTCCTTTTCTCTGCTTTCTAGTGCCTTTTCACATTACACAGTTATAGTTTGATTCCTCTTTAACTGCCATGGATGCATCCCATAGAATCCTGAGATTTGTTGTTTGGAGAAGCACTAGAGCTGTCTGAGTGAGAGTTTAAAACACTCCTAGAATTCCATAGGCTATTGCCACGGCACATAAAGTGGGATCATAGCCTTATAATTGTGTCGTATGAAAGGGTTCCTCTTCTTTAATCAGCTCTCAAGCCATGATAGGAGATCTTTCCTATTTTCATAACTACTTCATTTTCTCATCAGTCTTTAGGGAAGGACTTGGTCGAAAGCTTTTTGAAAATTAAAGTAAATAATAGCAGCAGAATCCACCATATCTACATGGCTAGTTGATGCTCTGAAAAGACTCTAGAAGATTAATTACTCTCTTTAAAAAAACAATGATAATTATGCTGTTTACTAGAGCCAGTGTGGTATAGTGGTTTGGACATTTGACCTTGGAAACCAAGATTCGAATCCCCACTTGGCCATGAAAAATCCTTGCTGACCTTATGCAAGTCACACTCTCTCAGCCTCTGAGAGAAGAAAACACAAACCTGTCTCTGAACAAATCTTGCCAAGAAAACTTCATAATAGGTTTTCCCTAGGGCTGCCGTAAGTCAGAAATGACTTGAAGGCACACAACAACAACATATTTGGTAGAACCTGGATATCCAGTCCCAAGACAAGCATGGCACTATCAGCTCTCAAACATTTAATAACTAAAGTATTTTAATAACTACAAACATTTAATAACTAAAGTTCTTACAATACTACCAGAATAGGGATATTGGTTTATAAAAAGAAGATTATTGTTATTCTGACAATACAACATTCACTAAATTAAACAGATGTTACCTTGCAGACAAATTCCAAACCATGTGTTATAAATAAGTAAAAATGTATTCTTGAGTTAGACCAAGACTAAGCAATATGTTTGCCACATAATTATCTGTTCCAGATTTGAAGTTTTGGAAGAAATAGTTTGGGACTGTGGTTCATAGGGGAAGTGGTCTGATTTTTTGCCTCCACTTTTTTCCCACCAGGAAATCCCCTTGGGCCTATATTTGGCCCTATAGCTAACAATGCATTTGAGTACAAAGAACAGATGGTTTTCACAGTGAAAATCTGTGGTTGGGAGAAACCTGATGCACCCATCCCCCAATGTGCCACAATTCCTTCCTTCCTTCCCTTCTTTCTTTCTTTCTTTCTTTCTTTCTTTCTTTCTTTCTTTCTTTCTTTTCTTTCTGAGATACAATGACTGTCTTTGAAGAGTGTTTGGAAATTTGACCTGCAGCCAAAGAGCTGCAGCCAAATTTTTAACTGGGGCTGACTACAGGAAGCACAGAACTGCATTGATGACACTCTGCTTTCAAAATTCTGGTTATCATCTATGAAGCACTACACAGCTCACATCCAGGTTATATTCTATCATATAAGCTTACCTGTGCTTTGAGATTTTTTAAGGAGGCTGTTTTCTCTGTCTTACAACCCTCATGGGCAGATCTGGTGGAAACATGGAAGAGGGCCTTCTTGGTGGCTGTTCCTAGACTCTGCAGTGCTCTTATTAGAGAGATTAAGCTAGCCTCCTCCCTGCTATCCTTCCATAGGCAGATAAGGTCTTTTTGTTTACCTTCAAACATTTCACAGATGAAAGCTATCTTTCATCAGGAAAGGTATGGTCAAGATGGCAGAAGTTCTTAATGAGGGAGAATCCGCGAGTTAGGGGAGGCTGCAGCACTTTGCTTTTGCCTGAACCTTCTGAGAAGAATCAGCCCCCTCCTATCCTCTCCCTCATGGCAAATTTTGCAGTCTGAAATCCATTTGCACTACGTGACCTATGTATGAAGTAAGACAATGAGACAAAATGGGAGGAGGAGAGAGAAAGCATTTTTTAAACAGCTGAAAAAGTGGGACAATAGAAGACTAGCTGAGACTGTCCCTATCAAATGACTGATTGATTGATTGATTGATTGATTGATTGCTATAACTATTTTAACCTTTGTAAACAGACTTTGTGCCTTGGACTGGGAAAAAAGGAGGGGAATAAATAAATAAAGCAGCGGGAGGTTTTCATTTCAATGGAGTGATAAATCTATTTTGAGTTTCAGTCTAAATCATCATCATCATCTTTATTTATACCATACTTTTTCTCAATATGTGTCTCAAGGCAGCTTACAACAATTTTAAAAAATAGCTAAAAACTGCAGAATACAAAAGTTAAAACACAGTTAAACTATCAAAAATAGTTAATTTTAAAATACATACATAAAAACTCATGAACCCATACATTTTAAAAGAACTGTCTTTGCTTGTGGACCCTATGTTAGATTAAAATTCAGACTAAAATCCATAGGGAATTCGAACACACATACACACACAAACACACCAACTTGGAAATCACTGGCTACCAATTTCCAAGTTGCTCGTCATCTTTTTTCTCTTCTGTCTCAATTATTTTTTCTTGAAATACATGCCCTGGAATGGCTTAGATCATAGGTGTGCTAGAGCAGACAGGATAGGCTAGATGGCAAATCTCCAGACAAGCTCTCCTCTTTTTAAAAAAATCTGTGTACTTTTATCCAATGTTATTTTGGAAATTTGTGATTGTTGACATCAGTCCTGAGAGGATAGGTAACTGATGGCCATACAAGACTGTTATGTTCATTTGAATGAATGTAAAGCCATATAATACATATAACCAGTTGAAAGATTTTCACTTTCCAAGAGACTGCATACTTTAATCAGGTTCAAAGAGCTTGAGCATTTATGCCCCTGAGACAGAAAAGATGGAGCTGGAACCTTCCCATGGGCTGAATTTGTCTAAAGGTTTTAGCAAAGCAAAGCAAAGCAAAGCTAGGACTATTTTTTTCTAAGCTGAATGTTCCCTATTCTCCTATCTTTCCAGTTATGGCATGAGAATCCACAGGTCACTGATCAGCCTCAGGTTTTGAATGCAGAGATTTTCAGGTTCTGTCCCTGGCATCTGCAGATGAAAGGATTAGGGAGCTGGTGATAGGACAGAACTCTGCTTAAGACTCTAGAGAAGTCACTACTGGTCAAGAGTAAATAATACTCCAGGCTAGATGGATAAATAATCAGAATCATATGTTCTCATGAAGTTTGGATCATAATATTTATTAAACAATTTAATTAACTTGAAATATTTAATATGGAAATTTCAATGAAACTGCAGGCCTGGACATCCATCAATTATTTACCATGCATAATAAAACACAACGTAGCTTGGGAATAGTGTCTAAAATGTGACAAATATCCAATAAAAAGAGAGTGCACAGCGCAGATTAATAGTTATCACAGAAGCAACACTATATTGAAATTATAAGCACATATTCTCCACAGTGGTAATGAGTGGCAGTTGCATTAAAGTGAAGTAATCCATATCTACATGCAGAATATAGAAGATATTTACTGACAATGTTACCCCAAGACAAGGGGGAGGTCTATTTGCAATGCCAGCATCTTCTTAGAATTTGGGGAATTAGAGCTCAAAGGAGGCCTATGAGAGGAGGGTAATAGCAGGATCTTTTCAGCTGTGTATACCAGCACTAACTGTAGAGAAAACTGCAGTGGTTGAACAGTATTTTATTGGGAATTAGCAAACACACAAGAAAGCAGACACTTTCATGAATTATCAGAAAATGACGCAAGAAAGTTTGGATAATGAGAAATTGGGTGGAAAGGGTGATAGTTACCAATCCTGAAGCAGAAGGTTGAAATAGAATGGCTCAGAGAGTGAGTCTGAGGGTACCACAAAGGAACAGAGATCTGGGCGTCAAGCACTATGTCCAACGCATTACAAATTACTGGGGTTGTGTGATAAATGACAGCTCTGAGGTCGATGAACAATTGATTGTGCCAGAAATAGAGCCAGTGATAGACCAGACTATCTTGGAAACACCCCCATCAACTGAAAAACATGCCGAAACATAGTTGCTGCAACCAGTGCTAGTCGGAGAGGGGACCAACAATGATTTAGAGGAATTAGATTCACCTTTGCCCCCCAGCCTCCAATCACAGAGGAAACAGAAAGGAGCAACTCAGAGGGAAGCCATTTGGGCAAGAATGAGTAAAAGAACAATGATGAATAACACCTGTTTTTGTCAGTCAGTCAGTGTGGCTTCCTGTTTGCTTGTAGCAAATCACTACGCAAGCCCACAACCCTTGTGTTTCGGCTCTCTTGACCCATTTGGACTGACCTTCGGTATTCTGGACATTTTGGATTTGACCTTGACTTTGGCTTGGCTCAGCATTTCTCCATGATTGTTTACATTGGACACATACACACACATACACACATCACACTGCTTCCTCCTCTTGGGCAAGTACTATTGCCTTTCTTCACTTGCTGGCAGAAAGGCAAAGGCAGGGAATTGAACTCTGACAGGTTAGAGCTAGGGTTTTTATAACCTATTTCTTGCCCTGAAAGAGGGTGTGTGGGCAAAGTAATGGCTTTCCCATGAGACTGACAAAGGAATCTGGAATGGGCTGATTGCCTTAACTTTGGGTGATAAAACATTGATAGGAGTCTTGACAATCTCTTAATATTTTGGCCAGGCAAGGTGAAGGGGGGAGGTCTTAGTAGAATACGCTCACAGTAGGGTTCCTGATTGCTTCACCTGGGCAGTTTTGCCTGCTGTTATTCTCAGGAATGCCCACAACTTGCAGTTTTTGAAAGCTTTCCTGCTTGATCCTCTCTGAACTTATGTGCCATGCCCTTGTCCCAGGACCCAGATGGAACCCTTCCCAACAGCCACAACACAGAGACATGGGAGAGACAATACTTGCAGCAGCCAGGGTAGGCGAAAAAGGGGAACCAGGCTTCTGAAACTGTTTATATATTAATCAGGCAAACAGCTGTGGAAGACTCTAAGCCTATATAAAAAAGGAGCAGAATGGGAGGAAGCTGTTGCAGTCGACTGTTCCTATTGGTGGAAGCAACCCAGCTTACATTCAGATTCATTGCTCATGTTCCTAGAAACCTTGACCTTCGCCTTATGTATGGACTGTGCCACTGGACTGTCACTCTGGATTTACAGTGAACCCTCACTGTGAAACGATGACCAGTAATTTGCTAACAGACGAATAGAAACTTTGCTTGCGGTTGCTGATAAGAGGCCCTAATTAGACAGCTGTAAGCGTTGGCTGGCTGCTGGCACAGGACATGTCTGAGATCATCTTGCCCTGGTATACCAGTGCACTTTGAAACGCACATTTCCAATTATGAAAATAGCACATCCTGCAGAATGGGAGTTTATGGTAGGGTAACAACAAATTCTGATTGGCAGGCACAGTCATGAGACAATATAACATGATATGGTAATGCAGTCTTATTTCCATAGTCCCTTGGTATGCCTGTGTAAAATGTACAAACCAGCAGTGTTCAACACCAGTGAGCAATTGTGCAAAAGGTACAGTGTATGTACGCACTTTCAAGTCACCTGTCAACCAATGGTGACCCCATGAGTTTCATAGAGTTTTCTTGGACAAAGAATGTTCAAAGGTGATTTTGCCAGTTCCTTCCTCTGAAATATAGCCAACAGCACATGATATTTGTTGGTGGGTTCCCATCCAAGTACTAAGTATGTCTGACCCTACTTAGCTTCCAAGATCAGACAGGATTTAGTGCTTTTAGGGTATTATGCTCACCTTAATATCTAATGCATAATGACATAATCATTTGTAAAGAAGTGACTCCTCGTAGTATATGTATATCTGGCAGTGTCCCCATTATAAGATGTAGGACTGGTATACCAGGATTCATATATCAGCTTGATTTGCCAGGCAATATAATTACAAGTACATGGCAAGACACTAGTTTATAATGTGGAGAACAGCAAATATCAGAGGGATAGTTTATTAATGGGAACTTTTTTTAGGGAGAAGGTTTGTGATTATACAAACCTAGATTCCAGTATCCTCTAAGGAATGAGCAGAGTGCTTAAATGGGTTCATGGAAGAAATGATCATAAATTGCAAGGCAATCACGTCCTAGCCCCTGAAGTAGCTAATAGAAGCAATTAATTGGGCTAAACAGTTAAGTAAAAGGCATTAAATGTGCTAAAATAGAGTCAACTTTCCAATCAATTATAATGACCAAATTTCAGTCACTTAAAGGGAAATTGTGAAAAGAATGAAGCCTCAGCAAGCATGGCATGCTATCTAACATTTCACAGATAAAAACTGAGACATGTGTGACTAGACAACATCAGAGCATGATCACTGAGGGAAAACACACAAGTTAGAAGAGGCTGCAGAAGAATGCTTTTGCTTGAGCCTACTGGGAAGGGCAAGATGTTGTCTCCTTCCTTTCCCTCTCTGCTAAGTTGATCAAATGTAAACTACTTTTGCACTTTGAAATCAACTTTGAGCAATTGGGTAAAATGGTAAAGTGGGAGAAGAGAGACATTTTTAAAGGAGCTGTAGAAAAGCAGGGGTTGATAGAGCACTAACCAGAACTGTTCTTGCCAAATCAGGACAGTTGGAGGCTGCGGCATTGCAATATACATATAGAAGAGATGAAAATAAAGCTTTAGTGCAGGACTGGGCAGCTTGTGGCCAGATTTGTGCCCTGTGGAGCTCTTGGGGTCTTCACAGACTTCTGTGGGAGTTACTACTCACAAGTGAATTCAGACCAGAGAAACTACAGAAGGTGAATTGGAAGGCTCTGCTCTTATTAACACTGATGATCTGTGGACAACCTTAGGCCAGGGATGGGAAATTTGTGGCCCTCCAGATATTGTTAGATTGTGTGTCCCTAGAATTCCTCACCCATTTGCTGGCTATATGATTGGCAGATCAGGGCCCAAGCACAAGACCTAGAGACTACCCCTTATGATGTCATGGGACCAGGCACTTCCATCCTTAGCATTCTCAACTTTAGATTCTGCCCCCTAACTCTGATCACAACACAAGAAGGTCCAGCCCTAAGATTTGGAGAACCTAGTTGGCTATGCTGGTATTGATGGAAGTTTCAGTTTAACAACATCGGGAAAAATCACACATTCCACATCCCTGTCATATAGACCTTCTTGGTTCCAAGATTTTAAGGCCTCTTTGCCTTGCTTTGACTCTCTTTTCTGTGACGGATCTCAATCCTGGTCTGTTCCTTAACAACTTTTGGTGAGGTGAAACATCTACTGACTTTGTGGGAAGGGGCAAACTTTGATAAGAAAGGTTAAATTTTTCCATGATAGTTTGCAGATCCTCATGTTTCCATGAGTCTGCTTTGTAAATATCTATTTATTAAACCCTATGATACTCCCAAGGGATGGGATAAATAATCTCATTTGGTAGTATGCAGAGAAGAGAACAGCTGTCCTGCCACCTTGCATTATGTGAATGTTAGACCCCACATTCTCTCCTCTGAAGTCAACAAAGCTTTCTTGTTGCCTAGCAGACTGTTCTGTTTGGCAAAGGATTCAAGCTGTCTGGATCCTGAAAGAGCCTTGATTTTTAAAGTGATTACCTTTGATGTCAGTCATAAACCTAACAATGTCAGCTCAGCCCCATGGAAATGCACCACCAATGACAGGGGAATTGTGTTAGCCTGACAAGCTTCTCCCACCCCTCTGCTTTCTCTTCCTCCTCCTCCTCATCAGTTGTCGTGCAGAACTGGAGAGGTTTTGCTTACACAATATTTTGCTTACCTGCTAATGAGGGTAATTGGAAGGCCACATTAGTAAGCAGAAGGTGGAACTGAGGATTGTAGCTGGCATTCAGGGCATCAAAGGAAGTGTTAGGGGACACCAGGCAATTAGAAATAATTGCTGGAAGGTGATATGCGACAGTAACATTGCAACAGTGTAGCATTGCAACATTTTGCAAGCATTGTACTGATTCTAAAGGCTTCCCCAGCTGCTGTTAAAATATATGGGAACAATATACTACTCCCTGTTCTTAAGTGTATTAAAATCACTGCCTGTTCATAAGGGGGCATGTGTTTATCCCATCCATCCATCTAAATCATTTCCCAGGCAGGCAACAGTGTGAGTAGAAAGACCTAAAGGGAAATAAACTTTTTAATCTCTTTCAGAAACAGAAAGATTCTTCACATCATAAAATATTTCAGGTATGAAATGAATCACTCCAAGCCTCTCCCCTGGCAAATTGCCAAGCATGCAAATGAAATAGTCTCTGGGCTTTTTTTTTTTTTTTTGTAATTTCCCCCTGCCATAGCGTGTACAGTAACTTCAGAGCACTTTGGGTTTTCCTGATTAGGTCTATAAAATGTTTTGGAAATAAATTCTGAAGGTAATACAAGCAGGAAATCTTTCGCTGTTTTGCATTGTGGGAGCTTGTTGTAACTCTTTCGGATTGTTTTCTGAGTGATCTTCAATTCTGGATAAAAGTTCTGTTGCTGGTTCCAAGGGGCTGGAGCTGCCATCAGGGAGAGTGAGGTGGTCACTTCAGGTAACAAATGCTAGGGACAGGGTGACAGCAGAAGACCTGGGTGCTAACCTGCTGCCTTCAGATGTGGTGGAAAATGTCGCCCCATTGTAAACTTCAAGAAATGATTCATTTGCCACTCCACATGGCTTCTGTGGAAAGCCAGCATGGTGTGATGATTTGAGCATTGGAGTACAACTCTGAAGACCAGGGTTCAAATCCCTGTTCAGTCATAGAAACCCACTGTGTGACTCTAGGCAAGCCATACTCTCTTAGCCTCAGAGGGAAGCAAAGGGAAATTTCTGAACAAATCTTGCCAAGAAAACCCCATGATAAGTCTGGCTTAGGGTCACCATAAGAAATTACTTGAAGACACACAACAACAATAACACGAAGATAGGGGAGACCATCTTGTTCTTGCCCCAGGTAGCAAAATGTTTTTTACTGGCCCTGCTCCTACTCTCAACAGGAAAATTCTGAACTAATGTGGGAATGGGACCAGTGGAAAAAATAAGAAGTGTGGTAAGAGATAAATGGTATTGGAGAAACTTAAGCAGAACTTGAATAATGAAGGAAAATATAGGCAAGTGCCTAGTGAGTTTGCCCACCACTCTAGTCACATCAGATAGGTTTAAAGTTAGCTGCAAAATCCCCATATTAATGCTCTTGGCCAAAACTGAGGATAAATGCTAGCAAAAGCTATCCTTGCATGGTCTGTTCTTTTCCCAGGCAATCTTCTATAAAATATTTTCAGAGTAGAGTAGACTGTATCCATACAAAACCACTTGGTTAGTATGGATTGGCTAATAAAACAAGCAGCAGCCAGAGCTTCCAAAAGTTCTTTTTTGGACTTTAAAAAGAAGAACTGGACTTGGAGAACCCACCAGCCCGCGTGGCTACATGCCATGGAGATATGTGCTTAGATTTATCAATGATGCGGAAGCAAATGAGAATTGGCCTGCCTGAATAATCTGAAAAATTAACTTGCCAAACTCTATTATGAATAGCTTGTTTCCTTGAGTCTGACCTCCCAGCTGCCTATGCAGGCAGGTGATTCTTCACTCACTTTATTGTCAAAGACAAATGTGTGCACGGATCTCTATGGTGCATATGGAACTAGCTCTGACTATCTGGAGGAAACAGTGAGCTTGTATTTTCATACTAAAACAAGCAAGGATGAGGCCACTTGGCTTGTGCACTGGTGGCAAGTGATACCTGATTGTATTATGTAGGGAAAGGGGACAATTAACCAGAGATTCCAACATAAACACACCGGTCCTCCATGAAACTGTCTCCAGGGCTGCTCTTTCAGAGTAAGGCAAATTTTTGGCAAGATTCAAATATCTGTTTAGGGCCAACTTAAGACATCCTGCTGCCTGAGGTAGAAAGCAGTCAGACTATTTCTAATACTTAATACAGAAATGTCCACAAATATTTTTACAGTTTTACCAAATCATCATCATGCAATTTTTGTGTCATGTGTCCTTTTAGATTATGAGTCTGAGGTCTCAGGGATGATGTCATCTTCTTTTCTTGGTACATCAACTGTTTTGAGAACCTTTTCAGTGAAGACTGATATTTAGTATGCATGCTACAGGTATAAATACGGGAGTCAGTGAATTTATCAAAAATCACGTTCTTGGTATATGTGAAAGTTAATGCTGGATCTCTCAAGCAGAGTACTTAAAAATGGCAAAATAGAAGCTGAACAATAACCAGTCCCATGCCTCTTTTCCCGCACGTAGAGGGTCTAAAAAAAGTCTTCTTTGTAAACATAAAAAAATTAATTTTACTTACAAAACTTATACATAAGAAGACAAATGACCTAATGGGTGAGGAAGAAGAAAAAGAAAAATGGGTACATGTTGCATGATAGAGGATGGGAGGGTGTGAGGGAAAAGCCTAAAAAACAGGAAGTCACCATAAGTTTATATTTTCCCTAAATTCTTAGAGATTAATATGCAAACTAGCAGTAGTGAATATAGGCATGCAAAGTTTGCTGCATCTAACACACATGTGGTCTGAAACAGAACAGCAAGGGGTGATGAGTGGGCTGAGCATCTGCATGAAAAATCCTCAGATAGCTACTGGTACTATATCACACTGCCAGTGCTGATAATGCGGACTGCATTTTTACGACAGAGATATTATGCTTTTAAAAAAAGAAACAGAAAGGAAACTGTAGGAGTAATGGAAGTAGTCTGTGTGGACTGCAAATGAAGAACGAGCAAAACTAGGAGGAAGTTGAGGGGATCGGACACCTCATACCCTCCAGAATTTTACAGATGAAAACCAGATGCATGTGGACAAGCTAACTCAGAGTATGGCCAAGATGGCAAAAATTATTGATGAGGAATAACACACAAGCTAGGATAGCCTGCAGCAGGTTGCTTTCACTTGAGACAACTGGGAAATGCAAGAGTCCACTCCCTCTCACTGTTGAGCAAATTGGGCGCAAACTACTTTTGTACTTTGAAATCAGTGTGCAGCAACTTGAGTAAGCAAAGAAGCAGGAGGAGAGAGAAATCAGGACATTTTAAAAGCAGCTGAAAAAATGGGACAACAGAGGATTACTTGGGACTGTTCCTGCCAAATTAGCACAGTCACAAAGTGCGGCACACCCACATCTAACATCATAACCAACATAAAAGAGAGACATCCACAGATGAATTGAAATGGGCTCCTAGATGAGGTCAGCATCAGTCAGCAAGAACAGTCAGCAAGAAATTGATGCAGCATTTGAAAGGTGAAATGACATTAAATGACAGAGAATGCTGCAGTACAAATTGCCCCACCTGGAAAGGCCTTGTTTTAAGTTTTAAGTCTAGTTGATTTTTAGGGGAGAGAGATACTTAAGCATGTCCTCAGATCTCTCTCACTGCAATAAATGGTGCCAAAATGCCCTATTTTCCTCTAAACAAAATTTTAAAATCCAGTCCATTAATTCCAACCTTATTGTAAGCACAAAGTCACATGGATGTACTGTTTTGTAATTCTCCTCCACAGTTATCTCATTCTTGGCTCGTTTTCTGTATTCTTTTTAGTGGAAAATGAAATGCATTCCAGATCAGAGAAAAAGAATAAACTTCCCTACATGGTGGTAATTTAACTTCTGCACCAAATCAATGGAAAAAGGTTATAGTTTGTACAAGGGGCTGATAATAGAATACAGAGCCTTTCACCCCTGGGTCACCCTCAAAAACTACTCTGCCACTAGTTGACACCTGGAGTGACAGTTGTAATCTAGAGGTCAACTTCTGAATGCTTTACGGACCCTGAATGACTCAGCCCTTTTCCCCACAACTTTAAGTCAGATTGGTGATGGCTGAGAAGAGCAAGTAAGTGGGTGGGGGGATTACATGACCCTGTTGTGGACAAAGAATATGTATGAAGCTAGCAACTCAGCACACTCGATGAGTGGGAATGGCTGGATCAATCTGCTGCAGGTCCCTGTCCACTTTACATGTATCTGTAAATAGATTCCATCCAGTTTCCAGTTCTTTTTAAAAGTGTACCAAATTTTCATGCACAAGTGTTTCAAAGAGGTCACATTTTTGTACAAAGTTTCTTTAATGTATGCATTTTTGCACATGACTTTCCCTAAAAGAAGTCTTAAAACAAGTTCTGTCAAGCTTTTTGGTTTGACCTGCCTCATTTCATACCATATATGTTTTGCATACAGCTCTTCTGAGAAATGCAGATTACATCAGTTTGCTAAAAAAAAAAAAAAAAATATAATAATGTATACCAGATGAAATCCTACATGAGTACCAAACACCCAGAACTGATACATCTGTTTCTTTGTCATTTGCTGTTACCCACATATTGTACAGACAATAAATTGTGCACAAAATATAAATCAACACTAATCTCTTACCACTAAGCCACAGCCAAGGCCAAAACAACAAGATCACATGTGGTGCAATAAAATTCTAGTTTTGGAGTGAGCTAACAACAACAAAATGGCAAGTTAACTGCTGTACGTATTACTTTATACCAATGAATAGCTTTATTTACCTCAGCCCCTAGATCTCTGCGGGTTTTTTATTATTATTTAAAAAGAAAAGCCAAGGATTCTGAAGGAAGTCTAGAAAACATCCCTTTTCATCAATCTTTCTGTTGACTCTGTGCCCACAAGCTGAGACACCATGACATGGTAGTTTGTATTCAGACTTACTGGAAGAAAAGAAACACTGAAAATTCATAGCAATTTGTGATACAATTGGCCAAATGAATGGTTGGTAGGGAAACCTCCACAGAGGGGATGTCTTGGATGTTGACTGATGTAGGCTTGAAAAGATTACAGAGGCGGAAAAAAAAACTTTAAAAGATTACAAAATGGCAGCTAGAATGATTTCTGTGTGAGAGAATCGGCTTCTGTATGAACAGTTGCACCATTTAAGATAGACAAAAGAAAAGAAATACAACACAGAGGGAAAAGTATGCAGCTTGTAAAATTATTGGGGGGATCACAATGTAGACAGGGACCTACTATTAGACTTCTGGGTGCATTTTAGTAAAACTAATAAGGATTTCTGATTTAGTAATAACAGCAACAAAGAGGTTTCCATCCTTTAAAATGGGCTGCTGAAATAAAGTTGGCACAGAGTTTTAAAAAATGCTGTTGTTGTTGTTGCTGCTGCTTCTGCTATTTGTGAGAAACAAATATTGACACATTTTTGGTACTGAGAACAAATTCCTGAGAAGATTTCAAGCTGGACCTACCATACGGCAATGAGAGCTGGTCATCTCAGGCAATAGGTTTTGGGTTTCAGAAAAGGGCAGCAAATTGTTTTGTAATGTCTCTGTATTTTTATTAGTAGAAATGGGGAGATGTTTGAGGAATTTTCTTCCTGTTGTGCCAACATAACTTGGCTCACTTTGGCTATTATGCAAAGAGATGTCCAGAGATAGGGGGATTTACTACTTTGCTGAAGAGAGAAAAATATCTTGGTTCTGTTCTGGAGGAAGTATATGGTTAGAGGACCTATTACATCATTCACAGCTTTTTTTTTTCTTTTTACACAGAGTCCCACAAGCACTGTTTTTCTACTAAAAAGGAAGAATAGATCCCATAAGCTTAACATTTGCCCATGGTTATGCAGATGGAAAGTGAAAAGAAGACATTGTTTAAATTGGCATCACATCTAAAGGGTACTAAGGGTAGTCCTTCACCCAGTTCGTAAACCATCTATGTTATGTGGTCCTGTGGGACATCTTAATGGCAAAATACAGGCTTTAAAAAAAAGTGGAATGTTAAATGCATAATGGATCAATATTGGACTCTGCAGATAACGATAGTCAATAGAAAGAATTCAGTTTAACAAGGTATGTCTATCGCTTGTGCACTCTAGCTGAAACATTAGTTTGAAGATGTTTGCTAGAAGTGTGTTTCTTCTGAGAAACGGCATATGCTTTGCATTCAGGAAGTCCTGGTTTCAGTACCCATCATCTCCAGACATGGCTAAGAAAGACTTTTGCCCAGAAGCTTAATATCAACATTCCTACCTTTGTTGGCCCAGTGGTCTGACTTAGTATAAGGTAGCCTTCCAATAAATACACAGTTTCTTGAGCCATTGTTTTGAATGAATCTGACAATTCTTACATTCTTAAGATTTATTTATTTAGATAATATACAGGCTACATCTACTAAACAAATGGAGTCTGCCTTCAGATTGCATTATAATCAAATTCAGAGTATGTTAAGTAAAACATCATTGTTTCGGCTACTTTCATGTTTCAGTAAGGGCTTGTTATGTTTTGCTAAACTACTTCAGGGCTTTACAAAGTACGTTGTACCCACCAAGTCAGTTGCATCCATTATTCATTTTCTCTAGAATCTATATCCATTGTCCATTTGCTTGTTGCAGAGAATCCTGGCAGCATGCCAAGTGGTTGCATTCTAGTGTTCTATGATTATGATCTCTAACATTTTTTAAAAAAAAAAATCAACAAATTAGCAGCTCCAGGCAACTGCTTTGAAGATTAAGGAAATCTGGCAGAGGGATGGTGTTTTAACCTTTTTCTCATCTTACTCATTTTATGATCTAAATCCCACATACCCACCCCCTGGAGATACTAATAATAGGTAAAAAAAGATAGTGATGTAGATTCGAGACGACTGACTCGGACTCAAATTGGACTTAAGTCACTTCAGTGACTTGACTCAGACTCAACTTGGCAATAAATGATGCACTGACTCGACTCAGCTCAAGACTTGTATATTTTTAGTGACTGACTTGCTCCCCTTGGTTCAGTCACACAACACATTCATGCAGAAACCTTACAACTTTGAATAGTGCTTCCATCTCTTTTTGCCTATGGGTCATATGATGATCTGTTTCGAGCCCAAAGTGTGGGTGCATTTCTCAGAGGGGAACAGCAACAGATTAGGCAATGGGCTTGAGGTGGGATTGAAGTCTGCTCATCAGCCTGTCCCCACTGCATATTGGAGGAGTCTTCTAAAACATTTCCTAAGAGCAGAAGGCAAGACTCGTCCCCAGAGTGCAGTGTGCGTTTCTCAGAAAGTAACATCCAGTGTGTTAGGCAACAAGCTTGAGGAGAAAAGATCCTTCTTTCTAAAGCTTTTGAAACTTCAGTAATGCAGAGTAAAAAGGATCCTATTCCCCACTTCCGAAATCCGCCAGCTTTGGAAATGGGAAGTAAGAAGAATCCTATTCCCCATTTCCAAAATTGCAGATGGCAAAATCACAGAAAGCAGAAGGTGAGCTGTGTCTGAGAAGACATCTTGACTGGGTGTCTTTTACAGGCTTCTGGGGCTGTGTTTGATTGTTTGTTCGATTGTCTGTTTTCTCTGGCCATGTGCTCTCTCTGAGCACACAGTCTAACTGACTAGCTAGGGGGAGAAACCAGCAGACGTTAGTCCTAGCTGCCTCGCTGACAAGCTAGGGGGAGGAGCTAGCAGCTCTTTATATTTGCTCCCAATGGCCTTCTTGGTCACATCAATAGGAGTATGGTGTCTAGATCAAGGGAGGTAATGGTACCACTCTATTCTACATTGGTTAGGCCTCATTTGGAATACTGTGTCCAGTTCTGGACATCTCAATTGAAGAAGGATATTGACAAGCTGGAACATGTCCAGAGGAGGGTGACCAAAATGGTGAAGGGTCTGGAAGCCATGCCCTATGAGGAATGGCTTAGGAAGCTGAGTATGTTTAGTCTGCAGAAGAGAAAGTTAAGAGGGGACATGATAGCCATGTTTAAATATTTGAAGGGATGTCATGTTGAGGAGGGAATGGGCTTGTTTTTCTGCTGCTCCCAAGACTAGGACATGGAGTAATGGATTCAAGCTTCAGGAAAGGAGATTCCACTTGAACCTAAGGAAGAACTTCCTGTTGGTCAGAGCTGTCTGGCAGTGGAATATGCTGCCTCAGAGTGTGGTGAAGTCTCCTTCTTTGGAGGTTTTTAAGCAGAGGCTGGATGGCCATCTGTTGGGAATGCTTTGATGTGTGTTCCTGCATAGCAGGGGGTTGGACTGGATGGCCCCTGGGGTCTCTTCCAACTCTGTGATTCTATGACTCTATGACACTGCTTAAATTGCTAAAACTGACTTTATTCAACTCCGCCCAGAAATTCTGGAATATAGGTTGGGGTATAAAATTGGCTTGACTTGAAAGTATTTTCAATGACTTGAGACTTGGAGTGAAAGACTTAAATATATCACTGAAAAAAGGATACATATATAATCTATACCTGTCTCCATTTCCCTACTCCCACACATGATGGAGCTAATGGCAGCTCCTGGGTGATGCACATTCAAAGCACCATTTACTTGCACAGGGCTGCTAAATTGTGGTTAAAATATATATATCAAAAGATGGATATAAATTTTAAAAAATGCATTCTCCCCTCACTTTGAGATACCAAAAGGTGGCCAAGACCCACAAGTCAGAGATGGGCAACATCTATTAGTTTCACCTTTCCCCACATTTCAATTCTTTAAAGGTTACTTTTTTTTTGTCCAGAATATTAAGAGATCCCAAAATTTTGGTAATTTTTTTCAAAAATAAAATGCTTTCCCATTTTTACTGGCCAGATTCAATAAGTATCATTAATCCAAACAATAACAGGAAAATGTGGTACCAACCTACGACAAAAGTATGAAAGATGAGGAAATTCTCAAGGGTGGAGGGGACATGGCAAACTGAATTTAGCATGAAGTCATACAGTTGTAGAGAGGGATTCAGATCCAGAATTTAATGATTTATGTTTGGTTAGCCAAATGCCTCAGTTTCAATTACACCTTTGATCCCCCCCGACCAATTTATTATTCTTTTCCTCATAAATATGAAAGGTTTGAAAAATTTCACAATTTATTAGTTTTCATCCATCTTCAACACTGGTAATTATTTCAAACAATGCTTGTTGTATATCATGGGTAGCAACTGGGGGCTGCATGTGACCCACCCCCAAAACTCTCATTGCAACAAATGAGCCCAATATAGAGAATTGCATTCTAGAAACTTCTACAATTCTCCATTTTAAGGCCGCTGCAATGAACCCATAGTTTCTGGGAAGCATGAATTGCCCTCTTTATAAAAGCTAGAAGAGACCTTCCAGTGACTTCTTTTCCTTTTCCTTTTCTTTTGTTTTAAAAGAGATGAGGGTGCCTTATGGAGGTTCAAGAACTCATGTAAAATTGGAAGAGTACAAATCTCAGGACCTCTCATAGCTGTCCATTCCAATTGTGCATGTGTGTGTGTGTGTGTGTGTGTGTGTGTAGTGATCCTGACCTGTCACATATGAGTATCCTGTTTTTATAGCTCTGAGGAACTGCTCTTTGCTCTGGCTTGGGAGTGGATGGGAGAGCACATTAAGGTTAGTTGTCTGTTTTAGTTTGGTTGCCATTTTTAAGGCAGAAAAACAATTAACTCATTTAAAACCAAAACAGTATAAGAACTGAAATGTTTGCCAGGTGGCAGTTTCATTCTATAAACACAGCACAGTTCAGATGTGTCCAGACTAAGAGATCTTCCATTCACGGCATTAAGCATTATTTAATGTTACTTTTCTTTCAAGTAATTTGAGTCATGTGTGTATAGCACGTAGTCAGAACAAGTTACGGTCAAAGCAAAATAATAAACAAACCCCAGCCCATGGGAGAAGAACTATTTTTTACATTCACAAGCTGTACTATCAACTCATGTTGAAGTTAAATACTCAATTCTGGTGCAATGAAGGGAAGAAATATATACCTCACCTGTAGTGTTAGCCCTTGATTCCCTTATGGCTATATGACATTTCATTCAACTTCAACTAAAAGAATAAATTGCAAGTTTCTATCCCTCAATGTCAGAAAATAAAAGTGTTTTATAAATTGATTTTGACTGTATGCCTATTCTACAACCAATTTTATGTTGCTGCTGTGTTTTACTCCAAATAGCAAAATGAATGATATAGATTAACAGTGGGAGAGGTTTCATTCTCAGAAGGTACAACCCCTTCCCAAAATTAAACCATTCATGATGAAGTTGACACAATGGATTTTTTAAAAACTATAGGAATGGGCCAACCAAATCCTCGAATTCTTGAATCCTGGGCAAGGATTCGAGATTTGCGAATCCAAATCCCTGTGCCAAAATAGGCAAACCGAATATTTTGAATCCACCAACCAAATAGTTTGTTGGAGACTGGGATGCCTGAAAATCTGGGAGACCAGACATACAAGGGGAGATGGAAAGTGGGTGAATTTTTCCCTTGGGGTAATAATGCCCTTTGCTAACAATTTCAGAAATTACATCTGAGGTTGTATTCTAAGATATTTAAATTGAACATTTAATATTTCAGTTCAGCACTTGACTGAAAGATACAGGATTGAGATTTCAAGGACAGCTGAAAGATTCCCTGAGCACTCCCTTGCAAAGTTCTTTCATACACAATTCTGGTGTTTGTAGTTTTACAAGGTCACAGCCTTCTCTGCCAAAGTGTGCTGGTGCATCATCAAACTACAAACCCCAGGATGCCAGAAGGAGCTATGTAAAGAAAAAGCCAGTTTTGACCTGGATTATCTCTCTACTGTAGTATGTGGCCCTGTTTATACAGGCAGGAAAATGTGGCATTAATCCACGTTTTCCTGCCTGTGCAGAAAGGGCCTTCATGTCATTTTCAGTCTGGGGAGATCCTGAGGCAAAACTATGACAATTGTCCTGGCCAGATTTCTTCAGAGGGAGGTTTGCCTTTGCCTAGGCTTTTGCTAAGGCTGAGAGAATGTCTTCCCCAAGATTATCCTTCTTTCCCTTGCTTTTTAAACCCTTTTTAAAAAAAGGATTTGAAAGATTCGAAAGATTCAAAATTCATGAGATTTGTGGATTCCCAGAACCTTCCAGGGATTTGGATTCGGAAAATTCTGGATTCATCCCATCCCTAAAAAACTACCATTAAATTATAGACAGGGTGACAAATGCCAAGGTTGAAAGGTTCGAGCTGGGACAGGTGGAATTAAAATTTCCTTTTCAACACATTGCAGTTCTGGGAGGGGGGATCTACACAACTTTTGAGTGAAAAAGCAACAGATATAATCTTTTACCTTCTTTGGACTACAACACTAAACTCATTTATAGGCCATTTCTGCACTAGATTGTTATAGCACTATTATTCCACTTTCAACATCCTATGGAATCCTGGGGTTTGCAGTTTCGGGAGAACTGCAAACCCCAGGATTCCATAGGATGTTGAAAGTGGAATAAAGGCGCTATAACAATCTAGTGCGGAAATGGCCATAGCGTATGTGCATATTCCACTAAAATCAATGGGACTCATATCTGAATAAATGTGTACTTGGCAGTGTCATCAGTTCCCATTGAAATAATGGCAACTAGAATCATGATTAATGTATGATTAGCAAACTGCTACATATGGAACAGATAGAAACAACATCAAATGGATCCATAATTGGTTGGAAAATCATGTTGAAAGTGTTGTCATCAGTGACTGTGCTTCAAACTGGAAGGAGGTCTCAAGCTGAATGCTGTAGGGTTACTCAGTCTTGAAGCTAACACTCTTCAATGTTTTTATCAATGGTTTAGATGATGCAGTGAAGGGAATCCTTATCAAATTCTACATTTAGGCCACAAAAACCGAATGTACAATAATAGGATGGGGCATATGTGGCTCAGCAGTTCTACATGTGAGAAGGACCTTGAGATTATTGTTGACCATAAGTTGAACATGATCCAGCAGTGTGATGTTGCAGCAAAGAAGGCAAATGCTGTCTTAGTCTGCCTTAATAGTAGCATAGGGTCCAAGCTGGAGGAAGTAATAGTCCCCCTATATTCTGCACTGGTTAAGCCTCATCTGGAATATTGTGTTCAGTTCTTGGCACCTCATTTTAAAAAGTATAGACAAGTTGGAACTAGTTCAGAGAAGGGAAACAAGGATGATAAGAAATTTGGAGAAGATAATATATGAGGAGAGATTGAAGGAGCTGTTCAGCTTGGAGGAGAAAAGGTTAAGGGGTGACATGATTGCACTCTTTAAATACCTCAAGATTTGCCACAAAGAGGAAGGTGCAGGCTTGTTCTCTGCTGTGTCAGACGGTAGAACTAGGTCTAATGGTTTTAAGTTACAGGAGGCTAAATTTTGATTGAGCAATAGAAGGAACTTCTTAACAGTGAGAGTGGTTCGGCAATGGAACAAATTACCTAGAGAAGTGGTAGGGTGTCTTTTGGATTTTGACAAAAAGAGGCTGGACAGGTACCTGCTGGAGGTGGTCTGGCTGGAAATCCTACACTGAAAAGGAGGTTGGATTTTATGATCCATTGGACTCTTCCAGCTCTATGATTCTATACCACTGATTTAAATAGGGACCAAAATTTAATTAGTTTACAGCATAATCCTGTGCATATTTACTCTGGTGAAAATCCCATAGAGTCTAATTGGTTGGCCTAATTATTCCAGATAAGATCATGTAGGATTACAAGTCTTCTTCTGGATCTGATCCAAAATAAAATATAATACAACTGACTGTTTAGACCTTTGCTAAAGCCCTATATCTGCATAGTCTCAACATCAGAAGTGCAAGGAGGGAGGTGATCTCTAGGATGTGAGGATGATCTGGCTGCAGCATCTGTCACACTACATATCAATAGGGTTTGTCTGACTGATCTGACCAGCTAGGAGGGTGCCCCCTTCCTCCCTTACTGCTCTGTGTGCATCTCTCCTGAAGCTGTACATTTGGTAGAAGAGGATGAGTATATACCAGAAACGCATCTTGTTGTAGAGGCACCTTGCCGGTAGAATGAATATTTTAAAACAAACCAGCTAATAAAACACATTTTTAAAAACCCTCATTTCCTGCATAGAGTTTAGTTGCAGGCATACATTAAGAACCTGGGAAGCAAAATAAAATAAAATAAACGCAATTTCATGCATGTTCTTTTGAAAATAAGTCAGTGAGGTTTATCCCTTAGTCATTCTGTTTAGGAATATAGCTTAAATAAGTTATGGTCTTAATTTTCATTAATCAAACCATATGAATTATGCTTGTGATTTTAGCAGATGCCTCAAAAAGAACTCCCATCATCCTAGATTGTATCTGATATTTGGAATTCATTCAAAACCAGACCACAGAGAAGCTAGCTTGCTTGCTCTTCTCTCTTCTCTTCTCTTCTCTTCCCTTCCCTTCCCTTCCCTTCTCTTCTCTTCTCTTTTCTTTCTTTTTCTTTTCTCTTCTGGCCATGTTGGCTGGAGAATTCTGGGGGTTTTAGTCCAAAGAAAGGATAGGTTTCTCAAACTGTGTTTTGAGGCTCTGCAAAATGAAGAAACATATATTTATGAACTCTAACCAAAACAGCCTCTAGGCAGCAGGAAAAATAAAGTAGTGTTCAGTTCCTAACTGTTTTCAGCATTATTAAATGTGTAACAGTCTAGGGCTAGCTTGAAAACTGAACATCTATATTTTTCAACTAGGCACAGTTTACACACCCTTTGTGGTAAAGTTAAGCCTAGGCAGTAAGAGTTTAAATCTTGCTTAAGCAAAAGAATGAAAACCTCCTCCATGAGGGACTTCAAAAGCCCCCAAGGTGATGCTCATTGACACAATGAGGCCATGAGAGGAACTAGTTGGAGCAATTATACAGCTACTATGATAGATCAAGAGAAAGATGCCATGCTGGAAATGTTTTTAAATTTTGGAGAGGAGCAGTGTAGTCCTAAATCAAAGATGTACCATCTGTAGTGGGCCAGAATTAGTCACAAGCTGCTTTGGCCAACAGAAATCTCTTCTTCCTCTTCCAGATCATCTCAGAAATCTGTCAATAGAACATTATGCAGTAAAACTGTGCTGTCTAAAATCTTGCACAAGAACCAAAAGGGATAGAGAATGGGCATAATGAGGAGCTAAGTTATACCAGATCCAAACCTCTTATATCCTAGGGACACAGCTACAATGTTAGTGCAAAGTTAGGCCAGCATGAAGGTGGACCTAAATAATTACCAACAACCCTAGCCTGGGAGGAGATTGTATTCAATACAGTTTCATCTGACCTAGTGTCAGCTCAACTAACCCTTGGTCATCTTGCTATTTAAGATTGTACTTAAAGAAACAAAACTGGGAAACAGGCTTTTCTTTCTTTCTTTCTTTCTTTCTTTCTTTTTCTTTCTTTCTTTCTTTCTTTCTTTGCAATAACTTTAGAAACATTTTGAATTTCCTGCATTTGGAATATATGTACTCTTTTATATCCTCTCAAAGGCTTCAAATGATGTGTAAATTGGACTGTTTTATAAGGGGATACTTGACTTGCCATTATGTTTAATGCCCTTCCTCTTGGAATAATAGAAATTTTTGTTTTTTCACTACCTGTTTGGATCCCTGGAGAACATAAATATCATTTCCAGTATATGTAGTAACACACATATGTAGCCCCTTTGGATGTCACAATAAATAGCAGTTTATTATGAGAGGAATTAGTTTAGCCTCACTCTAGGCTCATGTATTTTTAAATCAAACATCCATTTACAAAACATTGGGCTATGGGAGTAGAAACATTTGTTTCTGATTTCAGCTAATCACAGTTTATTGTTATGCCCATAAATGTTGAACTGTGTTTAATCTTAACTAGTGGTTTATTGAGACAGTCTTGCTTTATAAGCCACAGTTTGGAACTGATTTGTTTCAGACAATGCATAGTTAAGAATAACTGCAACTGGTTTTGTCTGAAAGACATGGCAAGCTGTGTTTGATCAAATATAGAAGTGAAAACATCCATACTTTCAGCTGACCAAGAGTGGACAATTTCCACTTATAAAGCAGTGATCCAAATAGAACTTGGAAAAGTTAATTTTTGGACTTTATTCACCAGTGGTAACGGTGGTTGTTGGGTCTGGGAATTGTAGTCCAAAAAGTAACGTTTCCAAGCTCTGAATCCAGGTAAAGGTGTCATCTAATCCAGACCTTCGTAAATTCATAAAACTAGATGTAAGCCTGGATTTAATTTAGGGGTGGGAATCATGCTGCTCTCCAGATGTTTTGGACTGCAAGTCTCAGCAGCCCTAGCCAGCATAGCCAATAATGAAGAATGCTCTGTGTTGTAGACTAGCAAGATCTGGGGACCTTTCACACTACACAGTTATGGAACTCTTATTCCATTTTAACTGCCATGGTTCCATCCAGGGATTTAAAATTCAGGAGGAAGATTTAGAATTGTCAGCCAGAGAGCTCTAGTGTCTCATAAAACTACAAACCCCATGATTACGTAGGATGTAGGTATAGTAGTTAAAGTGGAATTGAGTTTATTTAATTAAGTGCATATAATTGAAAGTGCAAGCCCCACTCTGGAGAGCAGGGTTTGAATCCTTGGTCAGTTTTGGAAACCCACTGAGTGTCCTTGGGCAAGTCACTCTCAACCTTAGAGGATGGCAAACACGCAGAAACATATCTAGCATAAACAGCACCTAGAACAAGTGTTGAAGTTGTTCCCCTACCTATGGGGCCACTTCCTCTACTGCTACCACCACTAAATCTTCTGGCAGGGCTTTTTGGCACCCCCTGGCATTGGTGCCCAGGGCACTTGCCCCACCTCAGATATGCCTCTGCAAACACTCTCCAGACAAATCTTGCCAAGAAAACCCCATGATTTAGAGTCAGTATAAGTTGGAAAGGACTTGAAGGCACACAAGAACAAAAACTGAAAGGAGCCTGGAGGGAGAGGGGCTGCTTAATTCCTATCCTTGATCTAATTGTTAGCCGCAACTACAGCAGGTCCATTGAATCAGTTGCTGGATATATTGAATTAGTTACAAATTCATATAAATCACTTACTGAAGTCAACACTTGTCTAACTCCCATTGATTCAATGTGTCTACTGTTCTAGTTGGAAATAGTAACTGAATTTTGACCATAATGCAAATGCTACACCCTAAAGTACAGATTAAAAGGGAGGACATCATTTTTCTTGTGAAATACTTTGATGATTTTGGAGAAATGCAGACTTTCTCACCAGCATGGGACAAGCTGTACCTGGCAAGAATTTCATTACTATTAGTTGTACAGTAGCACAGCCTGCCTAAATACTCCAAAGGCACCAGGGCCCATCTGATCTTGGAAGCTAAGCAGTGTCAGCTGTGCTTTGTACTTGGATGGGAGACTGCCAATGAATGCCAGCTGCTGTAGGCTATATTTCACAGGAAGGAATTGGCAAACCACCTCTGAGTAATCTTTGCCTAAGAAAATTCTTTGGGGTAACTTTAAGTCTACTGGCAACTTGAAGACAGATATACAGAGTATAACTCTATCATGGAAAGCAGGTCCATTGCCTTTTATATTTAGTGACCAAAACACTACATCTGCTTACTGCTGATTCTCAATGTTAGTCCTAATTAATACAAATCATATTGGAATGTGTTGAGAAATAATTATCCTAGCAGGAAATAATGTCAATCCTAAGCTGCTGGGAAACAGGCAAAATAGTTGCCAACTCCTAGTCAGTCTGGGAAGGTTCCCCCCAGCACAAAACATACGCTTTCAGGGACTCCCTCCTGGCTACTTTCTCACACTTTGGAGAGACTCCAAGACTGGCTGAAAGCCATATTCTGTGCTAGAAGTGAAAAAGGAGGAGGAGGAGGAGGAGGGGGAGGTAGTAGCAGTAATATTAGTAGTGGTTGTCAGTTTCTCACTCCGTCTGCTATGGAATGTAGAAGAAAATAAGTCAATAAGTCTGAGGCTCTCTCTGGTTTTTGAGTTTTGATTCTTTGCTGAAACATTTCATAGTTAAAGGTGCGGTATACAGTAGCTCAACTAGTCTATCAAATGATTTATGGATTTTAATCATATAAGAAACCTTTGGAAAATAAGTGTATATTTGAAACTCAAGAAATCTGAGAGTGTATGTTAATGTTCCATACAGTCATACTGAAAGGTCTTGGAAAGGAACATTGGGAAACAATGTGGATCTGTTTTCTCCTGAATTTTTCCCTTTGCAACCTGGAAAAAAAAGAAAGAGAGGAAGAGAGAGTGTAATATCTGAATGATGACTTGCTTTGCTTATATCCTGAAACGTGTGATTTCTTCTGGATTTTGGGGGCTTTTTTTATTCATAGTTTTAAACACATACACTAACACAGAGTGGGGAGGGGGCGGTCACTTCACAAAGTTTACTCATGTGTCAGGATTTTTATACCTTTAAGTAATTGCCAAGTCCAAACTGAATCCCTTAATTAGCACAAGATAAACAGTAGCTGTGTGCATACATAAAGTGCCACAATCATACAAGTGAAGGTAAAGTCAAGAACACACAAGCTGGCAAACCCAATGTATTCTTTACACCCATGCCAAGATAAGTGACTCTGGCAGTCTAGACTAACAGCTGGTGCAATTCATATGCAGCAATGTCCTGAGTGTTTGATCCTCAAGCCACCCAGGTGTCCAAGTGAATGTATACATAACAGATTCCTCAGTTCAAATATTTGTTTGGTAATTTCAAATCAATAAATAAGTTTAGGTCTTCTGGATTTTTGTACCTCTCAGCACTTTTTCTCTTTTTCTTTATATGCTCTCCTCCTTCTCTCTCTCTCCTAGTTTGCCTGCCTTCCAACATTTCACAGATAAGAACATGAGTGGCCAAGCAACATCAAAGTGTGGTAAAGATGGCAAAGTTATTAATGAGGAAGAAGACAAAGCTAAGAGAGGCTGCAGGACTGGGAAGAACAAGATTCTTCCGCTCCTCTACTTTCCCCCCAGGTGAATTAATTGTCTGGAAACCAGTCTTGCACTTTGAACATAGGCCATTTCCGCATTAGACTGTTATAGAGCTTTATTCTACTTGCAACATTCTATGGAATCCTGGGGTTTGCAGTTTAGGGAGGGGCCCATTGGCCCCTCCTGAAACTGCAAACCCCAGGATTCCATAGGATGTTGCAAGTGGAATAATAGTGCTATAACAGTCTAGTGCGGAAATGGCCTTAGTTTGTAGGAATCAAAGTAATCTGAGGACAAGGGGGGGAAATGAGTGGAGAAGAGAGAAACCAGGATATTTTTAAAAAGCTGAAAAAGTGGGATGACAGATGATTCATTGGGACTGTGCCTGCCAAACTGTGACACTTAAAAGGTATAAGTGTGCTTTGGGGCACTTCTCACTCTTTTTCCTCTGGATCATCTCCTGTCAAATTATTTCCTGCTTTTACTTTCCCAAAGGGATACAGAGAAAAGCTTCTTTCTTTCTATTAATAGCAGAATCCAAGCCCCTTTGCTGAACTTGAATTGGGGCAGATTTGAGATAAATCATAATACTTCTTCATAGAATGCATAATTAGGATTGTGGACTTCTCTGCTACAAAATATAGTGCTGATTGCTGACTTGGATGGTTTTAACAGGAGATTGGATAAATTAAGGGAAGACAGAGCTATCAGTGGCTGGCAGTTTATATAAATATATGCACAAACATACACATTCCTTCAAGTAACAGAGGCAGAGTGCTTCTCTATATCAGTTGCTGGGAGCATAAGCATGAGGGTACTGTTGAACATATACCCTGCCTATGGCCATCCCATAGGCAATTGGTTGGCCACTGTGTGAACAGAATGTCTTTGATCTAATCTAGCATGGATCTTTGATTCTTATTACTTCCACTTCAGACACTATTTCTCTCTGCTTTTATCTCCCTTCATTATCTTCTTGCCCTTCATCTCCATATCACAGAAGTAAAAAAATCCTTAGAACGGGCCAGACAGTAACAGTCTGTGACTCATTGCCTGGCCTTCTGTAAAATTAACTTAGACCAGCCATTATAGAGGCAACAGGCAGATTTCATGTCATTTGGGTGGTGAACTTTGAAGCAGCTGTCCAAGATGTTGAGCCTCATCCCACAAATAGGTTCAGCACCTTGGGGACTTTGTTTGTACTAAAACCCAGAGCAGATTCACTACCTACTGGCCTGGAAGCCACCAGCTGTTGCTGTCAAATCATTATCAGTAGTTATACAGACTCAGCTAATTCCACCAGCAAATCCCTTATTACCTTATTATATGAACATGAATTTAGACCTGTTGCCTCCTCCACTTGCTGAACAATGAAATTATTCTACAAGGACAGTGAGGAATTTGTTGGATGTTACATTCTTGGCAGAATATGACTTCTAACAAATATCAGAGGGTCAACATCTTCTATTACTTCTATATTTCTCCTTTTTGAATGCTTGGTCATTTGCTTTAGGAAGGAATCATCCAAATCTTCAGTCTGACCTGGGGTCCTATAGCAGACACCCACATGAAGTCATGGTCTCTTCTCTCCCCATTCAGTTCTTACCCAAAGGCTCTCAACCTGTTTTTCATGTTCTACGTTACAGATCTCATCACACGTGTACACATCCAGATATACAATGCTCCTCCTCCTATTTGGTCTATAGCCTAAATCTTTGGTAGATTTAGTGCCTTGGCCCATGTATTTGAGACATCCAGAAGCATGTTCCTTGCAGACATCTTCTCTGTGGCTAATCTGCTTATGACTCACTGTATACTGAATAGTGCCTATTGCACCACTGGTATTGTAACAGATTTCATAGGCTTATCCATGAAAAGTTGGTTGGTGAATGATCTTATTGACTTCATCTGAGAGATTAGACTAGATTCTCTGGAACTCATATGATTGTTCGTCTTAACTCTGTCTCAATGTGATAATTAGCTGAGCCAGAGATCAACTGAGTATTAATGGCCCATGTATTTATCCATACATATTCTATGTTTCTTTCTTCATTACTTATAGGAATTTTTTTCCTAATATGCTTAAGGGAAAATTGAAAATATTTGCCAAACCTGTAACTGAGCACAAGATTTTCTCTGTTGCTTGGATGTTTATGATAATCCAAAACAGCAAACACTGACAGTAGTATTCTGTTGAATTGCTCTGCAGGATTGCCTCTAGGAAGACAGAAGTGTTTGTGTCCTGGATTTAGTTCCATACAGATCACGCAGTTCTTCCATAAGCTTAGACTAAAAAAATAACTTGGCTCCTCTATCACTGTGAATCTTCTATTGAAATCCACATTGCCTAATGAAGTTCTTCCCAAAAAACATCAGCCGAGTTTTTTTCTACTTGGCATATGTTTGTGACAATTAAAATATTTTTGCTCTTTTTGCATAGATCTACTTTTAGAAATCCTAGTGTATGCTTAGAAGATCTATTGAGTGATAAATTCTGATATTCACTGGTGATCAATACCTTTCTTCTTTAAATTTCTGAATTGAATGCAACTTTCACCTATTGACCATTTTCTTATTAATATTAGGAAACATTTGCACTAAACATATGTGCACTAAAATCTACTCTTAATTTTTACCAGTTGCACTCTTTATTAAGTGTGTATCCTTGCAGAAAACAAGTACTATAAGGAATTGGAAGCTGACTTTCAAATGTCTTCCTTCTTATGGGACACCAGATTGGAGAAGGCTGGCTTATACTCTGCACACTAACAAAATAAGGTATATAAATTCTCATAGCACAAAGCAGTATTTTGCACAGGGGTAACCAATGTTCTTACTCCCAACATAAAAGAGATAGTGTCATGAAAATGCACGCACACACAAAAAAACTAAGGCAGCCAGATACAGAGGAAGATAGGGTTCCTATTCTTTTAATATCTGGTTAGATGAAGGAATTTCAGCAGCTGTAGACTGTATTAGGAACTACGAGATTACAAGAATCTTATCTCTTCCACCCAAACTATTAATGGTGCAGGTGTCCACAAGAACTCCTACAACTCAAACTAGGATGAATGAATTCAATTTAAGGTGGGCAATGGGCCACCACTTTGAATTTCCCTGGATGTTTCTTCTTTAATTTCCTTTCATATTTCTTCCAGAGTTCTGCACTGTTCGAATTCTGATTTCTCAGTAAGACCAAAGATTACATCTGTTTGTTTCATGCCTTCATTCTTTTTTTTCTCCCCAGCCCCTTATCTTGGGAACTCATTCTCTCTGGAACTCATATGATTCAGGCATTCCTACTCATAAATAAGCACCTTTGCCTCCTCTATAGTTGCAACACACAAGATTTACTATAAATCACTGAGTTTCATCTGCTTCCATTGTCTTTCCCTACCTTTTTCTTCATCACTTTCCTACCTGTTTATGCTACATTCTATGTTTCCACTTCCCATAGCATTTAAAACAAATCCTCTTTCTCCTAAAATTATTATTGTTTGAGGATGATAGAATGTTGGACTATAAATGCTGGATGATAGTTTTGCTGATAGTAAGAACCAGCATGGTGTGGTGGCTTGAGTGTTAGGCCATTTTCTCACTAGACTGTTATAGCACTATTGTTCCCCTTGCAACATCCTATGGAATCCTGGGGTTTGCAACCGAAACTGCAAACCCCAGGATTCCATAGGATGTTGCAAGGGGAATAATAGTGCTATAACAGTCTAGTGTGGAAATGACCTCTTAGACTGAAACTCTGGAGAACAGGATTCAAATCCCCACTTGGCCATGGAAACCCACTGTCAGGTCACACACTCTCAGCTTCAGAGGAAGGCAAAAGCAAATATCCTCTGAACAAATCTTGCCAAGATTTGATAGATTCACCTTAGGATCCTATCTTCCTCTTCAGACCAGCCCAAACATAGGTGAACAACAGTGGTGACACTGTCGTTGAAGAGGTGAAGACACTGGGAAGAAGAGGTGGTCAACATGGCAGAAGTTATTAATCAGGAACAATGCACAAGCTGGGAGAGGCTGCAGCAGTTTGCTTTTTCCTGAAACTAATTGGAAGCACAGGATTCTCACCTCACCTTTCCACTCTGCTAAATTAATTGAGGGCAGGCTACTTTTGCATTCAGTTTGCAGCAACTGAAGCAAGCCAAGAACGAAGGGGGAAAGTAGGAGGAGGAGCGAGAAACTGGACATTTTAAAAGCCATTCAAAAAATGGTGTGACAGTGTCATCATGGCAAGGGAAGTCTAACCAGGCCTCTGTCAGCATACCTTTTATGTGTGAGTAATGAAGAGTTAAGAGGCATTCCTTCAGCTTGTTCAGGAGTCTAGCCCCATTGGGTTGTGGTGGAAACAAGGTGGGAGGAGATGATGCCTCCGCCATTTCATTCCAAGTGGTGTTAATAGCCATAATATGTTTGGGAGTTAAATTCTTAAACAGAACAAGATCTTACCCTATAACACATCTTTTTATGATTATTCAAGCTGTAACCCTAAATTAACCCAGATTGTATCTCATGTATATTCCTTGAGTCCATGGGCAAAATGTAAAGGTTTTAAAACTCTTTAAATCATGTAGAAATTTTCATGAAGTCTGTTTTATATAAACAAATCCATTTGTTCATTGAATGAGTCTGGAGCATTTCAAGGCAACTGTTTATACTAAAGAAGAAACAGAAAATTTCAGTTGGCAAAGTTCCACCTTCACACCTAAAAGAGATGTCAGGCCTTTAGATCAACAGTACATAGGTAATATATTTATCCCGAAGGGGACAAGTGAAGCCAAAAATATAATTTCTGGATGGAACATCCAGATGTGTTAGCTTAGTCTCTCATAGTTAGGCAGACAAAATGGCCACTGTTAGCTATAAGTTGATTTGGGCAAAGTTCCCATGAAGGACCAGGATGAGTGAATGTTTTGCTCTTGAGACCCAGTAAAAGTTTATCTCTGTAGAAGTGGCTATACTATTGGTCCAGGGAGTGGGTGAACAGAAAGCACAATACCGAAAACATTTTGGCTCACATATTGCCCAATTTTATACTGTTGTGGAGGTCATAACTTCCATGAGGAGAAATAAATCAAAAACTCCAGCTTGCATGCCTTTGCTCAAGCTGAGTTACAAGTACAGAGAGAGAACAGCTTGTATTTTTAGTTCTAGAGAGACATGGGGTAGGCCAGTTTGGTGAGTGGACTGTGTAAATGGCAGCAGAATAAGTGCCTTGGGAGAAAATGGGTCTCTGTCAGAAGTTGTAAGTAGCTGCAGGATGAACACCTTGTAGGCAATAGATAGGCAGGTACAACATAAAAGCTGAGGAGGGAATAGACAGAGAGAATTAGTGCCTGGGAGCAAGCAAAAACACAAGACCAACAAAGATAGTGGCTGAAAATATTACAGGAGAGCTCAGCATCAGCCACCCTATGCTTCTCTTTGCCTGGCTTTCAATTTAGCAGAGGGGCTTATCTTCCAGTTCCTTTAAAGTCTCTCTGTGGTTGAGACTTTCCTGGATATAATCTCCAAGAAGATCGTCAAGGCTTCAGGTCAGCTGCTATGTGAGTCCTGGGTGCTGTCCTCTGTTCCTTTCTGACTTAAGTCAAGACAGAAGTTTGCACCTCTGCTGTCTTCAACTTCTGCCCTCCAGCTCTCCTCCTTTATAGCTGTATGTAAGTCACTTATTGATCTCCATGTGCCTCCTCTTGGTGTGCTTTTTCTAGAGGAGTTAATACAGCCAAGCAGTTGGCTCTCATCCACTACTAATGCTAAGACGTGGTGAGCAAAGAGAGTCCTACCTTTTCACATATACTCATTGGATTTCTTGGATGTGTCTGCTCTATTGAATGGATACAAAAAAGTCATAGCTAGAATAACTATTGGGGAAAAACAATTGAAGTAAATGTGACTTGAGTTAACCATGACTAGCTTTAAGTTCCACTGATTTCAGTAGGCCAGCTCTGTGATGAATCCTAAGACTAGCAGCCTAGACAGGAGCCCAGTAAAAAAATCCAGAGATATATAGAAAAACAAAGGCCCTTTCCACATGGGGCTAAAAAAATGGTGTAGAGCAACCTCCGCGGAGGCCATCTACACCGTTACGTGAATTGGGGTGGATTACTCTCGAGTAATTCCACACCGCAATCCGCGGTCAGGTGCCCGCGAGTGGCGTCACCGCGTGCTTTTGAAAAACCACATTTTATGTGGTTTTTCAAAGGCATGGGGCGTCCAGCCCCGTGTAGCCCCGTTGCAGCGCCCATATGGATTTACAGACGCACAAAAGGGCATCCCTGCAGATCGGGCAGGGGGTGGGATTTCCTGCTGGCGAGCTTCTCCGATTGGTGGAGAGGCTCCACCAGTCAAAATCTGCCATTTTGGGCACTGCCGGGCACCAAGGATGCCGCGGGATGCTGCTGCGTGTAGAGCAGCGAAATGTGCTGCTCCGCGCGGCAACGGAACAAGGTAAGCCCGTGTTTTAGCATGGCTTTCCCCGTTCCCCTGCCCGCGTGTGTAAAGAGCGAAAGACTCAGAACAGGAATAAGTAATCAGAAATTGTCTGAGTCATGAATGATGGTGGATAGTTAACAGGTATCTGTTAACTTAGCCTTATTTGATTTATGTCCTGTCAAAAGACCAGTTAAGTTTTATGTGATTGGATAAATTGTGTTCTTGTACAATGATGGTATGAGTAGTGGCACTGGACAAAAGACTATAAAGTTTGTCTCTAATTGTTTGATAATAAAAGATCTGTAAAAGTTACTCCTGACAGAGGTGAACAAATAGGAGGAACTTAAGATAGTATAAAAGCACCTCAGACAGATAAATGACCAAGCAGTTGATGAGTGAGTGCTTCTAATGGTATATGGCTGTAAAAGTGCTCCTTACTATGGTATTCTTAAGATGAGTACTGTACCTGATAACGCTAATGAAAGCTAGGGTATTAGATGTTGTGCTGCAGTGCACTACCTGTTACAAAAAAGTATAACAAATGCCTCTACTTTTAATGTATAGATTAATGTGTAGAGATGCCCATGTATGGTTTCTTCCACAGGTGCCTTTTAGGTGTATAAGAGGTGGTATATAGACCTCTATAGATACTTATGTCATGCTGTTGTGTAAGATGTCAAATTCTGTAAGAATGTAAAGATGTAAGATGTAACAATGTAAACCTAAACTCTGAAATGTCAATGTTATTTACCTAGACTGAGAAGTCCATGTTCCTCCTCAAGAAGAGTACCGGTATATGTAAGTACTTGCATTGTTGATTTGATAATATAAATAGCCTTGAATAGTATGAACCTGCATGTTTATTTTTCCTGTGTCAAATTTCCTGAAATTCCAATACTTAAGATTACTTAAGTGGAATGTTTGTGTTGTGACAATACTGTTTCCCCCAATTTGGAAGCTTAAGTGACTAAGCTGGTGGAATCCAGGGAGCTCCTAACAAATACAGGCTAACTGACCAACAGTAATGGACTTGCAAATTCTTGAGATAAAGAGGTAGATGATCCATGCCTTTTTCAGTATCTCTACAGTAAGCCACCAAAACAATAAATAGTAATGAAACAGGAGAAAAATAAAACCTGATATAAAACAAGAGTCAAGTAAATTTGAAACCAATTTGCCAAAACGGCATCTAATTCCTCTTTCTCCCCCAGATATATTTATAAAACATCTTTAGGCAGCACTAAAAAGACAACAATGTCAGGCAAAAGCACTTTGAGTGTCTCCTCACCCTTTCCAAAAAAAAGTTCTCTCAGGTCAGCAATTGCCTCACCTCTGAAAGCAGAAAAGTGGCAAAAAGGCCAAAGTTTACAGCATCCAGTTGGGTTTGTGTGGGATCAAATCATCCTTGAAATACAGAGGTCTTACGTCTTGGTGGATTTCAAGGATCAAAGCAAATACTTAGACATTTTTGAAAAAGAATTCTGGAATGACAGTAATCAAAGTAAAAGTTGTATTTTTAGAGAAGGAAAGCCTTTACAATATTATGAGCAATGACGTTCTTTTTTCTTTCTGTTGTGGCTGGTTTCTCAGTTACAAGAGAAAGATGAAATTAAGTTTTGTTTTGCTTGCAGTAATCAAGGAAGTGAACAGCCTCTTTATAAGTATGTAACTCATCAAACATTCACTGTAGTTTGTCAAACATTTATCGTAATCTTTTTAGAGGTTGGAAGACTACTTGTAAGAACAGCGGATATAACGACATGTTGAAACCATCCATAACTAACCATCATCTTGTACCCAGTTCATCATCCTACCACAGTTACTGATGGCTGCAGGATGTCATTATATTCACTCATTATTCTTAAAAGTAACATTATAAGCTCTGGGTTTTTTTTTTAGATGTTTTACAAAGTTGTGTAATATAGCTAAGGTCACGAGGTCAAAGCACTGGGACTTTTATTAGCGGAGACAGTCATGTCACTTGCCACCTGTTCAAGTTTCCCTATCTTCTTTGAGTTTGGCTTTAGCCTTCAGAGTAACTGGACAGAAAATGGGTTTTGTTTAAAAAATGTATTTTTTGTGAGCTATCTGTGTTAATGAAAAGTATTTTTGCATTTGCTGATGCAAATCTCTTACCACCACCCTCTTTCCATTCTTGCCTATGTCCACACTATCAAAGTGTAATTTTTCATCTGTATTTTGCTTTTGGATATTGCTGTTTTGAGCAGTAAAAACAATAATAGGATAGCTTGGAAATATTTCTGCTTTCCAGAAAGACATGGATATAACTGAGCATTCCCCAGTTTCATTGCAGGGAAAGTTCAGGAATAGATGTATACTGACAATAATACTATGCTGCATAAACATTAGCCTTGTGCTTAGATATTTTACACAGGGCAATAAATTTGGGGATGAGTGGAATAGTCTAGAAGAACCATTTGATGACAATTACTTAGCAAAGGAAAAGTATGTAGCAAAAAGGAAGCATCTCCCTGAATCTGCTATGCATAGTTGGGTTTGTTTGTTGCATATAAAAAAAAATCACCCATTTATATCACTTTTACATAGGATAGGTTTTTCAGACAGGAGGTGAGCTAAATGGGGACATCATCAGGGAGGCTGGCAATTTCCTCAGTTTTGTAAGTCCACCTGTCAGTCTATGATGGATGGTACCATCTCAATCTGCATCATAATGGAACAGGAATGCAAAATTTGCATGAATGCAAGGCAAGGCACCATTTGTGCAAACCAGATTCTGGATTCAGAGCTATAGGGCTGAAAGTCACCTTAAACACTAATGCTGTTTCATCATTACATATATTTTAAACCTGTTAAGATACAGGTCACTAATGGATTGCTTGAGTGACAATATGTAGGGTATTCAAACAGGAAAATGATTAATATGCTGCTTCTCCTAAGCTCTTGCCAGATGTTCCTTTTGTAGTATGTGGAATAGAGTGGTGTCATGGTGGAAGATTCTGAACCTGCAAGCTATGCATCTGTGCCATACGATCTGGAAAGAGCCCATACAGACACAGGGGTCCAGAAGGCCTTGAAAGACAGGATTGGTGGCTGGTCCAACAATTATATAGTTAATGTACAAGGTTCTCAACTGATGTTCAAAGTTGGAGGTGGAGACTACTCCCAAGGTATGGTTCTGTGCCCACTTCCATTTATTCTACGGGTCTTGGGCATTTTTAAGGGGTTTAATGTTAAGGTTTTCAAAGGGTTTGAAACAAGTATGTTGCTAGAACATTATATGCTTCTGGAGTCTAATACTATGCACTCAGTTCATAGCACATCTGTAGGTGTTACCAGATCTTCTTTGTGACCCTAAAAGCTGTTGTATTCCAGATTACTCCTGAGAAGACATGGGCCAGAATCCTATAGGTGACTTGTGCAGATGTAACGTTACATTTTGCCTACATACGTCTTTTATGCTCATTGTGGAAAAAGATACCCAGAATTTCAGTCTACAATGACCTCCTGCCTAGAGGAGCTTTATGCTCTGTCAGCATGATCCAAGACCTTACCATGGATAGAATTGGGCTGTAATGTTACATTACACTTGCCTGTGTCTTTTTATGGTCATTATAGCGTGAGGTATGAAGGACTTCTGTCTACAATGACCCTCTGCCCTCTCAATTTACCTGCTACCTGGATGCTTCCTCATAGTCATTTAGTGCAACAGGAAGGCAGAGGTGGTCCAGCAGCATCTAGGTGTATCTCAGAAGCAGAAGGCATTCTTCTGGACTTCCTGTGGATCCTCTGGAAGTCTGAGAGAATGGTGGTGTCTTCCTGCAGTTGGCTGCTAAACACAGCCAGCCATTAGTGGCTATAGGAAGACAAGGATCTTCCTGTAGCCACTAATTGGCTGGGGGAGGGCAGCAGTAGGTAGTTGGAGAGCCCAGAGATAGGGGAAGAATGAAAAATTACACTTGAATAAACTTTATGCTCTTTCCATGCAATTCAAGACTTTGATGATGCATAGAACTGGGCAGTATTTTGTATGCCCAGCAGGAAAATGTCTATAATGATGTCTGGTGCTGCTCACTTTGCTTTGACTCCCCTTAGCATTAATCCATCTCCTATTTTCATGTTCTTTTCTTGAATGTGTTAAGCGCAAAGAGTGCACTCACTGGTATGACAGGGAGATAGGAGAAGAAATTTGCAGGCACAGGTGGATTATCCCTTTGTGGAACAATATTCTTTGGATAGGATGATTTATCCATTCATCTTTATTAAAAGTTGCATGGGGCATACATAGGAACTGTAAGCAATTTGGAGCATGGCTGATCTGTTTTACCTGTTAAAGTTTGCATGCAAGTGAAATCTAGAGGAGGAAAGGGCAGGAGATTTGTGAATTTAAGAAAAATCAATAAGGGGCAGTATGGTTGTTTCAGCCCCAGATCCATTGAGAGCCAAGTCTGAGGAACAGTCAAAACATTTCCACCCCTTTTCCCAACAGGGCTACTTACTCATCAACAGCTTTCCTGATTATACACTTCTTCCTGTCCCCAGAATTAAAATGAAGCATGCATTTGTGTGATGTGTGTGTGTGTATAAAATCTCTGAATGGAATGTGTTAGAAATTTCACTCTGCAGCCTAAATCCTGTTGTTAGTCGTGAATAGAGTTGACCAATAAAAATAATAGATTTACCTATGTGTTGGAACACCAACAATTGATTGAATGTGTCTCATCTAGTTTGGATTACAGGATGCCAGCCATTGTGTGGAAGTGACACACACTCACACACACATGGGGGGACAGTGAGAAAGGGATTGAATAGTGAGTGATGTATAAGAATGGAATATGAGAATGATTTGTGTGAAAATGGTCTGCATATTTGTTTTGAAAAAGTATCATAACCATCCTTCCCCATTCTGGCACCCTACAGATATATAGGACTGTAATTCCCATCATCCCACTCAGCATGGGCGTTTATTTCTATATACATACCCACAAACATGGTTGAACTCTAATAAAGAAATCTGTTCCTAGCTAGTGTTCATACTTAAAAATGTAAATCTTTTCCCATTGTGTAATGTTCTAGCAATCTCTGAAAACAGTGAGCTCTTAATCTTCATGGTGTTCCTTTATTAATACTTATATAATCCATTTAGTTTCATTTAGTGGTGGTTTCTACTAATGTCTAATTAATGTGCCATTCTTTAGGAAAAGATTACAATAAGCTTCCAGCTGTCACCTTGTCTTTCTACACAGCAGTCCTTGTGGTCTGTGTAGCTAGCTGTTCTTTTGAACTTTCAGAGTTTCTGTGCCAGATTCTGTCCAGGAAAAGTAATTAGAAGTTTCTCCTAGTCAATGCTAATAGCTAATGGGAGGGGGGAGTTACATTGCATAGGCTCTAAGATTTGACTGGATCATTTTTGTTGTGCAGTAGCACCTTCATCATATGTTATTATTGTGTGTTTTCAAGTTGTTTCCAACTTATGGTGACCCTAAGGAGAACCTATTATCGAGTTTTCTGGGGGCTGAGAGTCTGTGATATGCCCAAAGTCACCTAATGGGTTTTCATGGCCAAGGAGGGAATTGAATTCTGATCTCCAGGGTTATAGTTCAATGTTCAAATCACTACGCCATGCTGGCTTTCTAACAAAGCATATAGAATCGTCTAATAGTCAAATACGACATATAACAATAACAGTCAGCTAAAACAACATGAGATCAAATTCTAGACAACAACACAGAACATCAGAGAAAAGAAGTCAGCCAAACACTGCTTTAAATTAGAAATGGTTTGCTTAGCAGTAGGCGACAGTCAACAAAGGGGTTGTCCCTCAGTCTCTTGTCCCTCCACTATCTGGATGCAGCTTTTTAGAACATCCTTTTGTGGGCTCTCAACAAACATAATAAGATGCTGGCAGGCTAGAAGGAACAGTCTCTGCAGAAGGGTTCAAGAGCTGGGTAGAGGTTTGGGGGGGGGAGACAGCCCCTCATTACCTGGGCCTTGCAGGCTTCTGACAGTTCAGAATTTATAGGTCATGCAGCCAGCACTTGGCATTCTGCCTGATCATAGACTAGCAGTAAGTGTAAAGGATGTCACCTAGACTCAAACTTAGAGAAAAATGCCAGCATACCCACTACTTAATCTTCTCTTGTTTGAAGACCAGAGCAGGAAACTAATGAGGTACAGAATAACTAATTGTTTATAAATCATTCTGTTTCCCAGTAACAAAGATATGAACCAATACTATACACTGAAATGTTAATTTCCCAATAGAGAGCTTCAGCCCTTTTACAGTTAATTTCTGTGCCGCATAAGACCAGACTGTGGTCACAGATAAACTATGTACCTAGCATATAGGAACATCTAGCTGTACTGGATCAGACCAAGAGTAGTGTAGTCTAATGGTCTGTTCTTAGAGTATTCAATGCCTAGCAGAAGCCCATAAGCTGGACATGAGACTAATGCATTGTGAGATGTAGTAGTTTTGGGCTCCAGTTCCTTCTTCTTGATGTGCTCCCAATATGGCTTTTACTTGTTTGTATTTTTTTGTTTTAAATTTGTTTTCATTTTTTTAAAAAAATCTTTCTACTCTGCATTTCTTTACTAATAAGTGGGTTGCAGAATTACCAAACCACTGCAAAACAACAACAGTATGAAATAACTGAAAAGAGAATGATATAACAAGACCAAGAGCAGAATAAAAATGAGCCAGCAATGTGATAAAGATATGAATCACTCTTCCTATGCATCACTAATGGGATCCTTCGATGGATTAAGCCTGTAAATGGTGTAAGTGACAAGTAATTTTTCCAAGGTTGGTGTTTCTGCTGATAGTTGTTGTTGGCAACTAGATAATGCCACTCTCTCTGTCCTACAGCTTATTCCGTGTTTTAACAATACTTATGCTGCATTCACAAGAGGTTACAGTCAGCCCTCCACATTTGTGGGTTTGACTTTCACGGGTTTGATTATTTGCGAGTTTCTTTAACTCCCCTCCCCGAGGAGCTTCTGTTCTGGGAGAATCTTCCCTCTCAGTGGCTCTGTTCAGGTCACACAGCCCATTAAAAATCCACCTCCAGTCGTCGTCCTCTTTCATCAGCAGCTGCCTGGCCAACTGTGGATGGGTTGCTGTCTGATTTCTTAGCATCACAGATTTTCTCCCAATGAACCCCACACACCCAAGGAAGGAGACAGACAAGAGACAGTAAGTGTAGAGACACCATGCTGACCCACCCCCTTTCCCTGACCTGATTTGGACTCTGGGTGCCCTCCCTCCCCACCATGCCTTGCCCCCCTTTCCACAGGCACACACACACACTGCTATTTGTGATTTTTATGAGGGTCCTGTACACCAACCCTAGTGAATGTGGGGGGCCAACTGTAATTTAATTTGTGATCATTCAGCTGTCATGTATGGAAGATATAAGGAAAGGGCTCTATCTGATACATTCTGAACTTAGTAATTTTACATGTGTTTGTTACTCCACTGGAAAAACTCTATCCTGAGGTCTACAATTTTGATATTATATATAATTCTGTGTGCCTGAGAGGTCACCCGGAGCCATGGTCAAATGACCAAAAACCAGGTCAGGCCAGTAAATCCCCAGTCACGTAGCCCCAGGAGACCTCAAGCTGCGCAAACCCACAATAAACAAAGCGTCCTCAGCCCCTGAGAAGCTGACTTGAGGGGATTAGCAGGCTTGCCCCAAATTGAGCAAATATCCTATCTAAGTGAGGACCATTTACATGAAGTCACACCACAACCAAACGTAGCTGAATATCCTGAGATTTTGGCAACACCTTGTAATCCCATCACGCAAAGGAAGTTACCATTGTGGAGTTTCATTCTTGCTGCAACACCCATTGTTCTTCCCGGGAAAGGATTAGTCCTCCAGGTACTTTTTCCCCTGCAAATAGTTCAGGTTTTTGAGCTGTAGGCTATAGTTCAGAAGAAGAAACTGGCAAAACCACCTCTGAGTATTCCTTGCCTAAGAAAACCCTATGAAATTCATGGAGTTGCTCAAAGTTACAACTGACTTTAGCACACACACACAAACACACACATTATAATCATATAAAATTTATATGATGAAGAGGAAGAAAAGTCAATGATTTTAAAGGAAATTCTTTCCCTAATTTTCATCCCTACAATCCCATGAGTGGTATCTCTAATTATACCTCCTAGGCCACCTTGAGTATGTTCTTCAGAACATGACTACCTTCTACAGGACCCTGATATATAAATTATTGTTCTCCCAGCCAAATCTGTCTATTCCTACCTTTGATAAGCGTTTCTTAAATGTTTCACACAACAACCACATAAATAGATAGATACATTCAATCATTTCTTCATTCAGTGGAACAGAACAATTTTCTCTTTAGATTGCGGAGTATCTGCATTTTCCTGAGATGACATTTTGGGCTCAATGCAGCATAACTAATGAGTTGCTCAAAATTGGCTGTAAATAAGAGGTGTTGGAGCAGGCATTGCAATTTGGAACAGGTAGTGCCTCCATTTCTTCCACCACCTCTGTTGTTTTACTGTCAAGGCAAATGCATATTAAGCAGGATTTCAATCCCATAAAACAAACAAGCTAATGCGACAAAGAAGAGATGGCATATATGTGCAGAATTTGCATTAATTAGCTTATCGTAAGTAAACGGCCCAACGTTCATAATGTTTCCCTTGGATTCTAAAGCAAATGGCCTCCATGATAAATTTCTTGCTCAATGATCTTTATTTCTGCAAATACCAGAGGTGATTAAAGACATTAATTTCACGTTGGACAAGCTGGGCCCATTTGGGCTTTGTTAGGGAAAGTCTGCCACTATGGATTCTAATCCATTTGGCTTACTCATTCAAAGTGACATTCTAAGCAGAAAAGGCCTGTAATAACTTCATTGGAATCATTAATGAGAGAGAATAAATGTTGTTTGCTCTAAATAGGCAAGGCTAGAAGACATTTAGAATTAGTTTTTTTTAAAAAAAAAATCATGTACATGCCACATGATTGGTTAGAATTCAAACTTAAGTCTTCCTTCAGCAGGTTGGTGGCTGAACAACTATCTGTAACATCTTTGCTTTAGACTTGTCCAAATGTTATAGGAAGGGCAGGGGGATCAGATAATAGATTTATATTGCAATTCAAGTATGCTCTTGTTTTAGTGTTGGCATCTACTTATTCATGGAAGCTCTTCCCACTCTTAAGATCTGGTAGTAATATAAATGGAATCCTTCTAAAGCTTTATATCTGCTGTATTCATGTTATGGGGAACTGAATATGCCATCTGTCATAGAAAAGCTGGCAAACTAAGAAACAACGTGACAGTCTCAGCTTTCACTTGCAACCAAAAGAGGGAATCTCACAGTCTAGACCAAGCCTATTCAGCTCTTACCAATTGCCAGTATTTGGATCATAGAGTGTTGGCAGAACTAGGGCTAGGAATTAAA
The DNA here is from genome assembly GCA_948474755.1 of Ctenosaura bakeri. Lineage (NCBI taxonomy): Eukaryota > Metazoa > Chordata > Lepidosauria > Squamata > Iguanidae > Ctenosaura > Ctenosaura bakeri. The sequence continues at coordinate 352,424 of CAOLHI010001152.1, read as the reverse complement.
TCATTTTAATTTATGTAATCTGGTTGAGTTCCATTTCTGGAAAAGGGCAACATGGATTTCTCTAACTGGCGTATGACATGAAGCCTCTGGATGGTGCCAGTGTGGTGTAATTAGTAGGAGTATGATTTTCTACTTTTGCATGGTCAACAGAACAGTTTCATCTGCTTTCTGAAGTTTTGCTTCTGGGTTATTTGGCTATTTATCTGTCCCACTTTTCTCCCTGCACAGAACACAAAGCTGCCAAAAATAGTGATAGCAAGGAACTGGGAAGCAGGAGGAAGGCAATAGCCTCAAGATTACTGTGAACCATGGTATGCCTGCCCATTGTCCCAGCCTGATTTTCACCAGTGTACAATCATTGGGATGGAAAGAATGTTCAAAAATATGCAAAAATGGTTTAAAAATAGATTTCACAAGTGCTGGGAGATCCTGATGGGAAGACTCCTAAATGGACAAGAATCTTTATCCTTTGGCTCCTATGCCAGGAGAAGATTGGATATAAATAAAATAAATACATACATCTGTCTGATTCTTTTTTTACCTTTCTGCTATTTGCTGTGCACAAACCACATGTGCTTTTTTTGCACAGAAAAGTCCCAAAGTGCAAATAATCCTTGAGAACTGCACCTTTTGACAATTTTCTCACAGTGAGAAGAAATGTGGTAAAATTATTTATTCTTGCCTTCAAGAACAATTTTAATTAAGATTTATATCTCTGAGAATTGCAACAGTGATGTCACCTCTAGTATTATGGAATTCCAAACATTTTTTATTAAAAGGGATCCAGTTTGTTATTGGCAGTGTTATTTAGAGCTCACTTGTTAAACCAGTCATTGAGCCAGCAGTATAAAACTGTGTAGCCCTCCAGTTCCTGACTCTCCCACACACATGCATAGACATATACACCAGTTTTATACTACTTACAGCTGGGAAAAGGCCCAATTAACCTCCACTGAGGTCAAATACCTAGGGCTCTGTTTAGGTGTAGATGGTCGTTCTCTACATCAGCACTGATCTGATCTGCATGGGTCGCAACTTCCACTCAGATCAGGGTGCAGGGAGATGCCTGCATTCTCCACCACTCTGTTACCTTGACTTCTGGGGGCCCCTGGATGACACCCAGATTTGCTCTAAAAATGCAAAAGTTGGGGAAATTAGTGAAGCACTGCTTGGTGAAGCAGAGGGCAGGGAAACACAGTGAGATCTTGAACCCTATGTCTACAGAGTCAGACTACACAAGAACCAAGCAAAATATTCAATATCCAGTAGTCTATTTAGCAGAATTTGGCAAAATATACACACAACAAAGCAGTCACTCATACACACGCATAAGGACTAATGAGTTGGAAAGATACTAAGATGAGGGAAAGAGAGCAGTTTATACTGCATCTGATCCTGTAGTCTTCGGCTTGGGAAGAAGCAAGGCAAAGGTGACTCTGCAGAGGGAGAATGCTGAGGGGTGCTCTCAACTAGCAGAATCAAGAGTGGGAGTTCTCCAAAGAGGATCCCCAAAATGGGACTCAATTATACAGCAAAACATGCCTCAGGGGCAGGCCCTTTCTCGGAAGAGGACAATAGCCAAATCATGCAAATAGACCTCATTTTGCATTTCTCACTGTTGCAATCGTTAATCTAATCCGGAGGACATGTAGTCCCCTCAAAGTGTCATTGTTGTTGATGGTCCATTGAGTGTGTATATGTGCCTTTCGAGGTTTCCCCCTTGGAGATGTAACTGTGGGAACATTGATCTGTCCTTGTTAGTTGTGCTTTGATTTTAAACCTGGATGCCTACGTTCCTGTCCAGTGAATCTCTGGCTTAAAATTAAATATTACGTTCCTCCGGGACTGGATCTACCAGCAAGGATTACATTACCTTTCCCTCTTGCTTTTTCTGCATTGCCTGCACTGGAGCAGTGAGGAGTAAGGGATGCAATTCTTTGGTAATCTTGTTATTGAAGGAAACAATGTTCACACTAGGATTTGTCCCCTTCCCTGTAGACACAAAATAGTATAGCTGTTCCCTGAGACTTCAGTCATCAGCTTGAGACTTGACAACACTAATCCAGACCGAGTATCACATATGACCCCAATCCCAAATATTGTGTGTTCTTGCTGTAAATAAGACATTGCCATTCACAGCTACCAACAAAACTAGCTGAGATTCTTTCTCTGTAAAAATTGTTTGGCTCCCATGAGTGGGAACAGTGAAGAATTGTATTCCATTGGACCTTGAAGAGTGAAGGCTGTTGCACTGGACTGCAGTTTGCACCAAATGGCTGTAATAAGTACTAAGGGAGACATTCTGCCATAAACCAGTTCCACTGAAAAAATGCTGTAGGAGAAAATAGAATGTAATGCTGAAAGTTATCTGCAAGGCTTGTGACTCTTCAGTCCACAACATAAAGCAAAAGACAAACAAATCTATATATTTTCTGTCTGTTTCACTTTATTATGCCTAGCTAATTTCAGTGGCCTACTGTGTGTATAACTAGGTCTGAATCCAACCCAGTGCTTATTTATTCTGTCATTACACTACAAATAGCATTCAGAGTAGCTAACAACAATAAAATGCAAGATAAAATACAAGTCTATCATTAAAACATATATTTATCATTTTAAAAAAGAAATAAACAGCACCCATTGGTTAAAATATATTTCAGCATAAAGTCATCTTGAAAACTAAAAGCTTATCTGGATTTTTTTTTTTAAAAAAAAAATTCTGCTAGAAGGACAATTAAGAAGGAACTCATCTGGTTTCCATGTTGCAGAGTTATATCACCTAAGATCAGACACCTAGAAGGCCTGCTCTTCCGGTTCTTCCAGATATGCCCCAAATGATGGTGGGCAGAGAGAAGGACATCTTAGAATCAGGGCAAGTTCATACAGGGACAGGCAATCTTTCAAACACCTTTTTGAGAAGTATCTGGTGATGAACTTCCATAAGTGGAATAACAGAATTGAAGAAAATTGGGAAGAGTGTCTCTTTCCTCACTAGTTCAGCCTTCCTCCTCCCTGTGCACTCACCAAACCATCCCTTGAGGGCTTGGAAAACCTCCTGACTGGGAGAGTTCTTTTTATGACCACCAGCACTTCTTATGGATTTCTGTATTAATCCATGAATGATTTCTTTAATCCTCATGACAAATTCCTATTTAAATAATATTTAAAATATATTTTTAAAAAATACTAAAAAAAAGTTTTTCTCTCAAAATATGCATTTTAAATCTTTTTTCTAACCTGAGAATTGTGTCTGGATATTTAGGAAGTGTCAAAGCACGTAGAGAATAAAGTTTTAAATTTGAAATATACAGATCCACTGAGGTCAAATTCCTTAGCCATCGCAATATTCAGTTTGCCTCTTGCCTAAACGTATAATGGACTATATTTTAGTTTTTCATTCTTGTCTTTGGGACAGTGAAAATTTGCTAGCCTTCATGATACTTAGTTAAAAGACACTTGGGTGGTCTGGTGAGAACCTACGTTTGAAAATATTATCTTATTTTGTGAAGCCTAATTTAAGTATGAGGAGTGGGAAGAGGGGAAATCTACTATCTCATCATTTTTATAATTATTGTGTGGACATAGATTAAGCAACATGTGCTTGGTCAGCTGTCACATTTGTCTTTTAAGTAGTTAAATTACAGTGCACACATGCTCTGGGATGATTAGTCTCTGATGGTTTATAGTATCTTTATGGTATCTAAGCTCTTTTCCCCTCTGATAAATCTAATTTATATGGATTGGCAGTTCAAACAATGTATTTTCTAGTCTCTGGAGGCAGCGTATGGCTCACTTTTTGGATTTCCATCTCGAAAAGATGAATTGTTTTGCATAATGTAAATTGGAGGTGGAAGCTGGTTTTGACTGCAATCCTGCAAATACAATTAGTGAGATAAATAAAGAGCTAAATTCATCTTCTCTGAAAAGAACTAACCTGATTGGTATGCAAAGCGCACCTTTATTTGCAATCTTGGTGCTTCCTAAAGTAGTTAGCAATGCACAGGGTGGCATTTTGATTTGCAGCTTTAAAGAATTCTGGGATGAATAAAACATGGAATTAATTGCCAACAAGGAACCTTTGCCAGCCTGTATGAGATTGACTGCACTGGATGAAAGCTCTAATTGTGATAGACTCCTTCCCACTCCCAAGGGAAATGAAACCAATATGGCAAAAGGTTAGCTAGGACTTCTCATCCTTTCTGGCGGGTTTGCCTTCCTCCCCTCTCAGACAGAAGATATCAGAGATACATTGGGTGCATCTTTTTGCTTTTATTTACTGGTGCATATATTGTATCAAGACATGGCACTTAGCAAATCAGCATGCTGTAGAAGAGCATAATGCAGCACAAGGGACTTTTCACATTAAAGTTTCTATTGTGCTCATTCCAAGGAGTGTAATTTTCACCACCACCTGAAGAGGTGGAAATGACTAAGGCTGTGTTGAAACAGTAGAGCATAATGCAAATCTCATTTAGCTCTCAACTGGCACCAATATTTCAGGTTTTATTTCCACGCTATTTCCCCCCCAAGTTTCGGCAAATATTTTCTGTTTCACATGCCATCATGATACAATCTGACAAGCAATCCTCATGAGAAAGAAAAGAGAAGATTTTAAGCCATTTTGTTGCTCACATGCAACTTCAGAATGTTGAAGAAGGGAGAGTTTGCAGGGATCAGAGTGAGTGAAGGGAGTGGTCAATGTCTCCCTGCCACAAGTCCACATTCCAGCTTACCTAAAGGAGGCAGTTGTGAGGACTCTGTTAAAAAAGCCATCCTTGAATCCCTCTATAATGGATAATTATCAGGAAGTGTCCAACATACCATTTTGGGACAAGATATTAGAGCATATAGTGGCCTCCCAGCTCCAGGGATTTCTGGATGAAATGAATTATCTAGATCCATTTCAATCTAGTTTCAGACCTGGCTATGAGTCAGGGACATCTGTGGTTGCCTTGGTGGATGACCTACACAGCAAACTGGACAGACGGAATGTGTCCCTGTTGATGCCCTTCTCTCAGTCCTACCATCATCGCAAGCATGGTTGGTGGGAGTGTGAGAGTGGACCTTCTCACTGGTTGCCCCTAGGCTCTTGAACTCCCTTTCCAGATAGGCCAAAATGGCTTCTTCCTTGTTGTCCTTCTGGTGGCAGGCTAAAACTTTTGAAACAAATGGCTAGTAGGTACTCTATAAACTGTGGTTTTAAAAGCTTTTTATCTTTTTTAATTGCATTGTTATTCTGTAATGAGGTATTGGTTTTTAATACCATAAGTAATTATTAAATTAAATTATTCCCTTTTTGTAATTTTTTAATTATATTGTTTGTGTTTTTTAAATTTTGAGCTGCTTTAACTCCCAAATTTGAGGAAAAGGCAGCATATAAATATATGGAGGAGGAGGAAATAGCAGAATAAGAAGATGGTGATGGAAATGAAGGGAAGAGCAAGAATCTGTTTAACAGTTAACAACAACACTAATAGATTTATGATGAACTTCTGTCTTTAGATGAATGGAGTTCAATATAGGGATTACAGATATGTGTGTGTGTGTGTGTGTGCATGTATATGTGCATTGTATATTGGTGTGAGCATAGGGGACCACAGAGAGACAGAGCACTGAATGGGTAAGGACAAAGAAAGTACACTTAGCTTTTAGGGAAAACAAAGAGGTACTGGGGTACTTGAGTGGTGAGATGAAAGAAAGACTACCTGACTTGCGAGATGAAAGGAGAGAAAGACAGCATAGGTGGTAGAAGGAAGACCTCTGGGGTGGTAAAGAGAATACAGAATTTCTAAGTTGTGTGAAGCTGGGTATTTGCTATTTACAATTTGCAGTTAAATGGAGAATAACATAAAATGCATACAGCGATTTCCACAGAATTTCAACTTTTGGATGACAGGATTTTACTGTATATACTTCTTTTAAAATGCAGCTGTAAAATCATGGCACATTTGTCATAACATTCCCCATGGAGCATAAGCATGGGCTGTTTTATGACTTGCCTCCTCAGCTATAATGCAAAGCTAGTCTTTTCACCTTGCTTTGACATCAGTCGATGTTGATGTTTTCTCTGAATTTTATTGCCAGGGCTTGGGGCCCCATTTGTCCTCTACAATGAGCTTGTTCCAGTCACTGGATGCATAGCACAAAAGCATAACTTAGTTCAAGATGTTAGGGAACAACCCACTATCCCCTAGAAAGTGACCATTTGACTGTTTCAAGTATCTTGATTTATCACTGCAAAGCATCTTGTGTAGGGCTAAATAAAGATCTGGTAACCAATACTGTTATGTCTGTTTTCTAAAACTGCAAATATATTTTCTTAATGGGCCTCCTTTGTCAAGACTGAATACTGGATAAGAACAGATGGCACAGGCCTACAGCTTTCCTGGGGTGTTCAAAACAAATGTGTGTGACTTAAATCGCTAACATATTCAGGGGTAGCTGTGTTGGCCAAACAGAAAAATACAACAAAATCCACAAGCATTACTTCTGTTTGGGGGAAGACTAACAAAAAAAACCCACAAAACACCTTATACAAGATTTTGAAGCTCTACTGGTTTCATCATCAAGTAAAAGATGTTTGCAAATCACACAGGTGAAGAAAAGTGATGATGACAGAGTCATAGTCCAACATTTTGTATTGGATTCTACTTCTGATCTCAGTTAAGACAGTCTGGGGGGATCTCAATACAATCAGAGGCCACTCACCTTCTTGGCCATGTGGGGACCTGGGACAAAGGCCAGCAAAATTTAAAACCCATGAGCAGCGTAGAGTAGAGTAACTTCTCTTGGGAACCAGACTATGTCCTTTGTGAAGCCACAGGTTCCTTTCTTGGACATTGAATTTCTCAAGAAGTCTTTGCACTGCTAAAAACAGAAAAACCTTTAGGTGCTGTATAGGTAAAAGTTTGGCAATTTTAGCTATTGTTGTCATTTCTGACTTATGGTGACCCTAAGGTGAAACTATCACGGGATTTTCTGGGACTGAGAGAAACTTGGCTTTCCATGGCTGAGTGGGGAATTGAACCAGTGTGGTGTAGTGATTTGAGCATTGGACTACTGCCTTAGAGACCAAGGTTTGATTCCCCACTTGACCATAGAAACCCACTTGACCATGACCTTGGGCACCTCACACACACTCAGAGAACCCCATTATAGGTTCATCTTAGGGTTACCACAAATCGGAAACAATGTGGAAGCAGACAACAACAATTTTACCTATATGGCACCTAAAAGCCTAACATCATCACTTTTCTTCTCCTCTATCATTTTTTAATATCTTCTGGCTGATGGAGAAGCCAGCAGAGCTTTGAAAGCTTTCATCATATATTTTGTGCCCCAATGTATTGCTGTTCTGTGGAGTTTAACTAGCTAAGCAGGAGGAGGGGGAGTAAATTTTGATTATGCTTATAGGAATGCCATTGGCAGAAGTACCTTGATCACTCTGTTATGCTTTTAGAGATACCCATTGCAGACCTACAGGTCTTCCAGAACAAATAAATATGCAGGATGTGATAGCTAGAGTATAAGCCATTATCAAAATTGTCAGAGATGGTTTGACCAATCCTCTAGAAAATACTGTGTGAAGTATGTGTAAAGGTCATGTTGCTTTAATTGCTTTAACTGTTAAGTTCACCTGGAGAAAGGAATGTGACTCAACTTGAGTTTGTGCTGAGTCAGGCTGATGAGCACCAGGTGCAGACAATACAAGGGTTGGCCAGGATTGGCTAGGTGTCTGTATAAAGGTAGCACAATCCCAGCCATCAATGCATGCATTGTTTGAAGTGTGTCTGTTGAGGGCTCTGCTGGATAGAGCAAGCTAGATATGCTGGATTGCCATCTGGACTTTGTATATATTGTATATATGTTGTAACAAAGAATAAAGAGCCTCCATATTGGAAGATTACAACTTGGAGTGGGTGAGTGTTACTGGCTTAGTACATGTGCTGCTAATGGTGTTCTCTGCTGCTAGGCATGCTTCCATAGCTGTGCATAGCTATCTCTGCTAATCTATAAGGAGTTTTTCCTTGACTGGCTATTTTTGCCTTTCCCCCCTTTTGTTTTTGGGGACAAAAATCTCTGTAACAGCTTTAATTCTTTCATAGCTGAAGTGAAAGCTGAGGGAATGATAGAGAAATGTGGCATGGTCAAACATTTGATTGGAGTGAGAAAATAGGAATCTTGGTTGGTTTGTTCATTTCTGTGTACATTGTGGATGAAAAAAGCCTCTTATAAATAGTTCTAATAATGTGAGAGGGATTTCAAGAACATCTTGCACAGAGAAAGAGAGAAATTACTTGTCCAGAAGGAGTAGCCATTTCAAATATTACAGGAAGAGGTAGTAAAGATAGTCCAATGGGAGCAGGCAAGCTTCTCATCATGGTTTAAAGATTTCCTCAAAGGTATGTTCAAAACAAAATCAGGGAGGAAAAAAACAGTGTAACAGTATTCATTCTGGTTCACATTTAATATCTCAGAATTATTATTGCAATATCACCAAAACACTCCAAATATTCAATATTTAAAAGTTTAAGGAAATGGCATTGTGACTTTTCCCTGCCTATCAAGTACCTAATCATATTCAATTGTTTATAGTACTATAAAGGCCATTTCTGCATGAGAGGGGAGGAGCAGTTCACTGTGTGTCAAGAGTGGTGTTTTTATACTCTGATTTGGACACTAAATTCAGAAATTGTGCTGTCTGCACCCGCCATTTACATCATAGTACTGTGGAGAACAGCTGTAGCTACATCTGCAACAGCAAGTCCCTGACCACTCCCATTCCCCTCCCTCACCCCGTCCCACCCCGCCATTGCTGATCGGTCTGTTTTTTTAAAAAAACACACACTTTTAACACTTTTCTGTGTTGCATGTTTGTGCATAGGAATGTATGTCCGTTGATATGTGGCAAAAAAACACGTTTTAACAGTCCATTACCAGATCCACTCTCTTCTCACTGTCCGTTTAACACAGGAATACAATAATGACTGCAGCCTGTCCTTTCATGGGCAGAGAGAGATAGGGTTGGAAATGATGGAAGGGACAGCCTGGCAACGCCCATAGCTGGCCACTTCTGCAATGTGAATCGATGCTAAGCTTCTGCATGTAGGCAAAAACCAAAGCAGAACCAGTTTGGGAGATTTACATTGGAGTTTTTTTGTTTTTCAGATACAGCGGTTTCTCATCACAGTGAACCACAGTGAACCATTCCAGGAGGTGAAAACATGCAGAACCACAAGAAAAACTATGATGCTAAAACAGTACAACATGCAGACCAGAGGGTAAGAAATCGGCGCTGCTACGATGTAACAACCTCGTACCGAAATGGCCAAAGTGACTGAGCAGAACCAGTAATTTGGTCCAAACTATCAGTGCTCCTAAGACACATGAAATATAAATCTCTTCCTCTCATACACACGTACACACACATGCACACACAATCTCTCTAAAATATCTAAAATGTGGCTCCAGAGCTACTTTGATGGCAAAGTGTGCCATTATTTTATTAGTGTATTTAAGCAGCATGGATAGATTTCTTTAGCTCTGCAGAGCCTGCTGGTATGAAAAAAGGATTGGGGGCGAGTGGAGGGGGAGCAGGGACAGAAGCCAGAGTTTTCTAAAGAGAAATAAATATCTATACCTTGGTTTTGTGTCCCTATTATAATTAACTTGAATTTGCAACCTTTTCACATGCAAATGAAGTCAGAGTCTGAAAGGGATGTCAGCTGTAATCCTTTCTGGGCTTGGCTAGAAGGCTGTGCAAGTGTTCTGGCAGTAGCTCTTAATTGACTGCAATCAATATCCCCCCTTTGTATGCTGTTTGTGCCACAACGGGGGCTGGGGACATCTCTCTTGTCACATTCTCTTCCAGGCTGCTCAAAAGAGGCATGGCCAATTTATTTTGATGCTTAACTCGTAAATAGGTGCCCTGAAAGCAGTTTGCAAAGGGCAGTTAATGAAAGGTATAGTAAAAAAAAGACTGCCATGTGGCAATTACCTGCCATATGGGGAATAAACTGTGGAAAAAGCCAGAGTTTCCCCAGTGTTCCTATTTCTGTATCTGTCACTGTAATTACTTTGATTTTGGACTGTTTCTGTTTTGTTTGTTGCATCAAACCATTTTTTTCAGGGTAGTTATAAGGTCTGTAGATTCTGTGGTCAACCAACAATATACTATAAGGAATTTAAAAAAACAAAACAAAACACAATAACAAAAAAGGGAGTGCAAACCTCTGATTTGTCCCAAAAAAAAAAAAAAGGATTCAGAGTGCCCATTGAAAGCTGCAACGTGTTGATCAATTATTTAGAAAAAGATGCCTTTCAGCCTATGTGTATTTTGAGGCCTTCTTTGATGGGCTATGAAATATACAGAAAAACATATAAATACATGTACAGTATAAGTTATTAAAGTATATAATCACTGAAGTAATTGTACATTGCAGTGTAGCCTGTACATACTTTAAAAACTTCAGAAATCCCTTATAACACAGCCCTTGGTGTAATTTACAGGTGACTAAAAAGTGCCTGAACAGAGTAGAAAGCTCTGAGTTATATTCTGTCTATGAGACGTGTTGCTGGAATGTGCTAATAGTCTTTAAGTTCACTTATATCTGGCTATGACTAGATTGAAAGAAGGAATGAGGCATCACAAAACTCCAGATCTTTCTTTAAAGAAACAAGGAGCCCTGAGTAAAGGAATTTACTATGTGACTATAGGTCAATTTACAGGCCCCCTCTGCTGCTCACACTGCTTATTCTCCATTTTCCCCAACCCATTCTCATGTCACCTCATGCCATAGCAATGTGCTTCCTTCTTCCTTCTCACATACCACTGTACATAATTCTCACTCCTCTTCCTTCCTACCCTCCTCACTTTTGTGCCATTGCAATGCACTCATCCATTGCTTCTTCCACCCAGCCAATCATACTGCTCACTCCCCTTGCCTCCTATAGACTCTGGCCTTACCATGTGCCTGACCAATGTATCCCTCCCTTCCCTCATTCTCTTCTCTTTTACTTCCTCCCTCACTTCAGCTTGTGCCATCATGATGTATCTCTTCCTTTCTTCTTATACAACACTACTTGCACCACTGCTCACTCTCCCTCACCTCACACCACTACAATGCATCCCTGGCTTGCTTCTTTCACTCTGCCACTCACACTGCTACCTCTTCCTTCTCTCCAGCTCTCTCCTTCAATTCACCTCACACCCGTGCTTCTTATACATTGACACCCACACCACTTACCCTCTTTCCCTCATCCCCTCACAAGGTACTCTTCCCTTGGTTCTTACATCGCACCATTCACCTGCTCACCCCTGCTGCTCACCCCCATTTCCCTCATACTCCTTCACTTGTCTACCTCATGGCCTCACAATGCACCTCTCTCTTGCTTTTTATATGCAGCCACTCATACCGCTCACCCACCTTCTGTCCTGTTCCTTGCAATGCAACCTCCATCATTTCTTGCATACTATTCTTATCACTCACTCTCTTTTGCCTCCCTTCTCTCCATCTCAATGCCTCCCTTCCTTGCTTTTTGCACTCTGCCACTTGTATTGCTCACCCATTTCCTTCCTACTCCCTCCTTCAACTCATGCCCTTGCAGTGCTTTTCCTTCCTTCTTGAACACCCCACCTGCATAGCGTACCCTTCCTTCACTAGCACCTGAAAGGCAGAGAAGAATTTGTTTCTCATAGAGCAGTTTCACAGAAGGACTAGAAGCTTACTTTCTTTTTAAGTGAAAGCTTGAAATCTGGGCCAGCAAATGGTCCAACTGGGAATTGGGTGGCATGCCTAGAATCTGGAAGGAAATGGTCAAACCAGTATTGTGGCAACCCACCTATCAATCAGCTATCAATCAGCTATCCTGAGCCTACACACCCTGGTACTCTATGCACATAGAGTTTTATATGTCCTTTCATGGACATCAGGAGACATGAATAGAAACAAAAGAAAAATTGAGTGGCACCCGCATAACTGCCATCTTTCTCAAATAAATTGTTTTAAAAGGTTGGCCCTGCATCCACAGTAGGAGCAGAAAACACTGCCCAGGAGGCATCCCTAAGGATGAGGAGACACATATTATTGCTCTCTTATGCTGTTTCCTGTTAGAGTTCCCAGAGTGAAAATGGAAGATACCTCTTGTCCCTTTAATGGTTGTGCAGAGGAGAGAATTGCAGCAGATGTTGTTCATCATGCAACAAGGTAACAAACAACACTTGCTGAAATTTCTTCTTCTAAACAGTCATTAAAGGGACAGAAGCCATCCCCAGTTTTCACTTTGACAGCCCTACGGTTCTAGCAATTTAAGAGGGGATGACTGTCTGTGTAGTACAATACTGGTCAAATCCTTCTCCCAAAAGCCACATCTGTTCATTCCTTGTACATCGGGGTAGGCAACAGTATTGGAAGGGGCACATTAATCCTCCAGAAAACCTTCCAGGATCACATCACCACCACACACCCCAAATCAAAAACAATACAAAAAAACCACAAACAACCAAATAACAAAGCCTAAAATATTAAGGGGTGTGTTTGAGTGGATGTGAGCCATTTTAGGTCAAGGTCTGACCTTTTTCACAACAGGAAGGTACTCTTGTTCAGTACCTGTTTGGGGAAAAGGCCTCCCCTGGGCCCAAAAAGGTCCAGAAGCCCCCAAACATAGTAGAAACCTCATACTTCATAGAGGGCAAAGGGAGGGGGGCAAAAGAGTTTTTCTGATTTTTTTTCCAATTTTTTTTAACCACATCAAGGGGGCTCTTGGAGCCACAAAACCAGCCCTGGATGTGCACTTTCCCCCCTCTAGCTATAAACAGTGATTCAGAGCAGCATTATGTGATGCCCTGACGACTCTCCTTCTACCTGGAAAATGGAGGGATCTGAAATAAATGCACAGAGGGGAAACCATGGCCTGTTTGTGTAAGATGCCTTCTCAGAAATAGCTGGAAATATAACTAATTTAGCTTTAGCATTACTTCTGTCTTTTAAAAAAAGCAGTGCTCGATATTCACATGAACTGGCAAAGCTCCTCATAATGGCAAAATGAATACTTGTTTGATCCTTTGATCCCCTAACTTTATTTGTTCCTTAATTTAGTTGTTTTTTAAAAGAATGTTTCTTAAATTGTTCTTTGACTTCTTTTTAGAAAGATTCTTAACAAGAAATAGAATGCTTTAGATGGCTGTACAAAGTCCCATCATCCCAATGCTGGCTGGGACTTATGGAAGTTGTGCTCCAGCAATTTGTGAAGAGGCACATGATCTAGAGCTAGTTTCACTGAAAAAGAAACAAATGTGCATTATATACATATGCACAGTACTTGGATGGTGTTTTCACTTACATTATAATGTAAAAGTGATGCACAGTGTTTAGTTTGGCCCAGGGTCAATCCTACTGCCAAGGGCCAGTCACACAACCGTTAACTTATATATTGTTTGCATGCTGCCATCTTTGCTTTTCTCTAATGATGGTAAAGCAGACAAAAACTAAATCATCAGAAAGGACCTAGAAAAACTAGAAAATTGGGCATGAGTTGATACAATGAAACCCAATACAGACAAATGCAAAATTCTATATTTAGGCCACCAAAACCAAATGCTCAAGTACAGATATACATAGCTCAGCAGTACTATGTGCAAAAACAAGACCAAAAGCAGACTGTGAACTGTTAATATCAAACATTAGAATAAAGCTAAAGAAGAACGCAAAGCTAATTACTGTGTCAAAATGCAGCCTGAAGAATATCCCTGTAGAATTTGAATTGTACAAACAGTTAAAGACAGACAAGCAAAAGAACAAGGTGACTGGGATAGGGTCAAAATTCTGAATCCAAGTCTTCAGCAACTTGTGTGCAGAGATAAAGAGAACTACTATAATAATCAATGCAGTAAAATAGAAAATGACAACAGATCTCATCTGCAAGATCCAAAAAATCAAAGGGAAATTAAATCAAGAGTAGGGATGTTACATGACCTCTATATGATAAAAAAAAATGAAGAAATACGATGGACACAATAAAATGTATACAAGAGATGAAAGGATGACAGATTCATTAAAGGAAGAACCATTTGAAGATGAACCCACAATTTCCAAAAGTGAAGCAAAAGTGACACACAAAGTACTGGGAGAAAGAAGTCACCAGGAAGAGATGGCATACCAGTAGAGCTATTTCAACCTACACAGACAGAATCCACTCAAACAACTAAAATCTGCTAATGAATACAGAAAACAACAACAACAACAGCCTATGGATTGGAAACATTCAATGTACATTCCAGCCCCCAGGAAGCAAGGATGACACTCGCTGTTAGACTATTGCATTAATCTCTCATGCAAGTAAAGTGGTGCTCAGAATTTTATAACAAAGACTTTTATCATATGTGGAAAAGGAAGAGTTATTAGGGATCATATTGCAAACATATGTTGGATAAGAGTTCTCCTTTTTTTTCTACATGTACATTAGTGTAATTTAAGTGTATTAATCCATTACTTTTTTTGAATTTTTTTTGTATTATTTATTTTTACTGGCATGATTAGACATACAGAGTTCAATAAAAGACAATTTTTATTGTCTGCCTTTGCTTTTCTGGCCTTATTTCATTTAGTGATTATTACTGAAAATAATTTTGTTTGGGAGAGGGTCTGAAAATGATCTGCAGCCAGGTGTCAAATATGCTAGTGTTTCCCAGTGTCACGATATCCAGCACCACAGAATCCTTTGGTTGAGGTGTTGCTAGTCTTCGAGAGTAAGTTTTTTAAAGACTGGCATTGTCAGGTGTAACTACAGTGATGGAGCTCTGTTGCTGTTGTATTGATGATGCAGAATTTGGGCCACTGAGATTAAAGTGGATAGAAATCCATTGCCATGCCACCCCTGTTGCTTTTCAGAATTCATACAGGACTTTTTTAAGCTGAAGATTCTAACACTGCTAACTGAAGATACAAGTGAGGAGATACAGATGATGACATCATTATTGGCTGGGTTGTTAAGGAAGACTTGTTTGTTCTGATAATCAGAGAGATTCTAACAAGGTAGAAGAAATTTTATTTTTCTATCGCTTTTTAAAAAACCTTACTCATTTTGGCAGATCTACTCTATTCTGTACTCTAGTCTGAAGCCACTTTGTTTTATATCCTAACAGTCGTAACCATTAAATTTTAAAGTGAAAGCTTACAGGAGAAATGAGACTCGTGAACTGAAATTCAGGATAAAGTTTGCCTAGGTACTCTTTTCCTGGTGCAGGGAATTAAATTTTTTGGTGCAGGGAATTCCCTGGTGCAGGGAATTAATTTTTTTGCCACAGTGACAACCTTTGACTACCATGAAAACATTAGGAGTCAGATTTTCCCTTCCAAGAAAGCCTTAGCAAGTCTCCCCTTGCCTTTTGAAATTATTATTATTTTTAGAGACCCAGTTTCTCCTCCTAACGTATTTGGTGGTGTACCTATCTGTGCACCACCTACTGTGAACGACAAGTTGCTACCTGGTAACCCAAGTTAACTGCAAATATTTGAAGTTGGAAATTAGTTTGGCTCCTGACTTCATAGGAGCTTTATTCTTTAATTTGTTATCTGTCCAAATACTCAGCCTTTCACTCTAACCAGCAGTGAAGAGAACTAAAATATATCTAATATCTGTTCTACTCTGCAGCTTCTCAGTACTCAAGGTACTTCTGACCAGAGTTTGAGAAAGTTGTTTTTGGAAAGTACAACTCCCAAAATCCCTGCTGTCTTCTGATACGTTAAGTAGAGGAATCTGTGAGTCAAAGTTCAAAACAGTAGATTTTCCACATTCTATTTCTAACTGTTAATTTTCACTTGTAAGGACAGGAAATATTTCATTTCATTCAGGGCCAAAATTCCCTTTATTTCATTTTTATACTGTCCTTCTCCCATCATGCTATTCAAGGTTGTATACAGCATCTTTAAAAAAAAAAAACAGCACAATTTTAAAAGTTATTAATACAAATGTTAAAACACAATTAAATTAAATGGGATCTTAAAAACACAAGTTAAAGACAGTATTAAAGAACATTAAAACATGAGAGCAGCCATCAAGATGTAATGATTTGTAATGGGGGACTGGCAGGTCTTGATGTGCTTTGAGCTCCACCAATGTGCATTCCCTAATCGGTGTCCAGATGCACATAGGCTCCCACTGTGTTTTGGTCCCATTATGCATCAAACTCCTTATGTATCAGTTCGAAGGCTCAATGATCACTTGCTGGCTCCCCTGCATCATAATGCAATAGCAGACTTGCTGAATATGGACATTGCAAAACTGTTCAAAACTGTTCTACAGACTGAAGTTTACTTACAAAGACATGATTCCTGAGTAAATTCCAGTCCAGAATATTTTGACATGCCAAACTTAATTTGCACTTTCCAAACTAATTGTGCAGATCAGTGCACATTTATCTTTGAGACTGCATATGCCTTTTTGACTTTTGTGACACTGTTCTCAGCTGAAAAATTCTATACAAAAATATTTGTATTAAGGAAAGTTGTGTACAAAAATATATACACAGCTTTTCTAAATTCCAAATACTATCTAAAATAAACAGTTGCAAACAATAAACATCAAATTTGTGCCTTTGCCTAAAAATAATTGACATCTGTTGAAGATCTAATCTAAACACAAAATAAAGTTCATCAGATGATTCCATCAAAAGAATCAGAATTTCATCTGACTGGACCTCTCCAGAAATCTCTGTGAATATCTGGTGGAACAACTCATTTATAAAATGTTGTTAAAAAAAAAAAAGTACCTTCAAAAGTATTTCTATTTCTTTGTAATTTTCCATGCTTCATCTGACATGTACTTCTTTTCAGTAGGATAGAAAGATGTACATCCAGATTTTACAGTACTGTAAATCTAGTTTTTGGTCTAAATACTCTAAAGGCTCTAGATCCCATCTGATCTTGAAAGCTAAGCAGGGTCAAATCTAGTTAGTACTTGGATGGAAGACTGCCAATGAATACCAGGTGCTGTAGGCTATATTCAGAGGAAAGAGCTGTCAAAATCAGCTCTGAGTATTCCTTGCCTAAGAAAACCCTATAAAAATCTTGGGGTCAATATAAGTTGACAGATAACTTGAAATCACACTCACACAGGCATGTAAGTCTTGTTTTAGGGTTTTAACCTTATTTGCAGTCACCTGTCTGGCTGCAAGGAATAGGATGGAGATCAAGAGATACTAGATTTTTACTTGTAC
This sequence comes from Ctenosaura bakeri, assembly GCA_948474755.1. NCBI lineage: Eukaryota > Metazoa > Chordata > Lepidosauria > Squamata > Iguanidae > Ctenosaura > Ctenosaura bakeri. The sequence goes on along the minus strand of CAOLHI010001152.1, from coordinate 335,209 downwards.
TTCCAAAGATTTTTAATAGAGCTGGATCTGGATCTAATCTGGCATCTTGATTTGTAATTGTCTCCATATCATTCTGTAAATCTGACCAAAGTCATTGAACTACTAGGCAGGGCCATCAGGCAAGAAATACCTAAGTGCTCAGGAAACCACAGCCTCTTCAAGTGTAGAGCAGCTCCCCACATTGGAACAGGGATAAATTCGCAGTGTTTTTATAATATACCACACAGCTGTTGGATACTCTCTTATTGTTTCATATTTTACAGGATCCTGCAATTTGTACTTTAGAGATTGAGGAAGACCTGTCAATTGCTCTTATAGAAAAACATACTTCTTTAATGCTTTATTTTGTGGAAGCAGAGTATGAATGTTCCTATACTAGGTAGAATACCGGTAATATGATTCCGCTTGTTACTTCAACCTGGGACTGATAGTTTGGTGAGGCAATAGAATTCACTGCCAGGGAATTCTACTCCTGCACTGCATGTGAGGACCCTAAAAGAAAGTGGGAAAGAATTCTATACATCACAGCATTCTGCAGGTACCAAACAGCAGGTACCAAATTAAAGTGGTACCAAACTGCTAACACTATGCAGTGTGGATATGATCTAGATCAGATATAAGCAACTGCACCGTAGCCAGGGGCAAATTTTCCCCAATATGTCTGTGGGCTACACTCCCCTCATGGAGTTCAAATACCTTCATTTTCCTCTGCAGTCCCTCTCAACATTATATGGACATTCCATCATCTCCTGCATTGAGAGGCAATGCAGGAGAAAATGAAGGTATTGGGGTAGGGGAGTTGTACAGGGTTCTGGAGTACTTATGGAGGTAGGAGAATACTGTGATGTTTTCACAAGCTAGGGTTTTTTTTTTAAAAAATGAGGGGGCTGGGTAGCTTTGGGGTAGGCAGCTTCAGGGGCCACAAAATTGGGGTCCAGCAGCCACAGGTGGCCCATAGACTAAATTTTGGCTACTCTTGCTCTAGACATTAATACAGATTGGCAAACACTGTCCCAGATTAACAAAATAAATAAAGTTGTCTAAATAAAAGTTGTTAATTCCAACTAGAAAAAACATGGAAGTAAGCCTTCATTTTTTTCCCACTTAGTGTGTATTAGTTGGGCTACCAATTGGATTTAGGTTCTAGTTCCCACTCAATGTAATATCTAGTGATACTAAGGAGAAGGACACGAATGTTCCCGTACCCAATATCACGCTCAGTAACCACAAACAATTAATTACATGACAGGGCCAGGGAAGAACTCTGGACTGTCCTGAATGGCAACATTTTGTTACAGGAACCAGTGTAATGTAGTGGTTTGAGTACTGAGTGACAGCTCTGAATACCAGGGTTGAATTCCCCACTCTGCCATGGAAACTCAGTGGGTGGCCTTGGGCACATCACATGCACTCAGCCCCAGAAAACATGATAGGTTTACTTTAGGGTTGCCATAAATCAGAAATGACTTGAAAGCACACAACAACTCATTTATGAAGTTTCATTGCTATGTGAGTCTACATTTACATGTAGAAATCTTACTTTGTGCCATCATCATGAAAGATGCCTTTGAGTTTTAATTTTGAGTGTTATCAGGAAAGGCCTCTGTTAAATAGCATTCCCATACATTTAAAGAATAAATTATTTAAATGCATTGACTATCCCACTAGCCGGCCAAAAAAATGAACTTATGTGGTATTGATAATCAGATAAATTAAAGGTCTATGTAATAATTCATGGTGAAAGCTGTATTGGATTCTTGATCTACCCACAAAATGCATAATTTCTTTTTCATTAACTGAGGCAGTGTTGAATGATACCTGCATTATAAAGCATGCATAATAAGTCTTACATGTGCATGGAGAAATAATGCTGTGAAAAATCTGTACTATTGCTTTTAACTGGAAAAACACACACATATACACAGTTCCTTTTGCAAAACTGTCAATATATGCTTGAAATAGTGAATCCCTTTTCTACCGCTTCTCTGTTGATTTGACAAGTGACACAAGTATTGACACGGAAGCTATTTTCTAATTGAGGCCTCACATTTCTCAGTCTTCAGCATTTTGCTCTGGAATCTCTTTTATTTTCCTGGGTTCATTGTCTTGGATGCAGCACACCTGCACAAATTACATGAATGCAAGAAAAAAAAAATCTTCAGGGAAATCTCACTGACAGGATGCACACAGAGTAAGCTTTAAAGCATGTATAGCAATGATAGGTGACACAGAAATGGAAGAGCAATTAAGAGTCCCTAGCAACTCCTGTACATATTGATTAATCAGTAATGGAAACAAAATAGGAAACATCAGAATTGACTCTGCTCCAGTTTCCCCAGTCACTGCCATTTGCAGCTTAATTCTGAAAATACAGTCTTTTGGTTGATTAGCTCCTCAAAGTAAGGTTATCAGAATTAAGGCCATTTCTCCACGGGCTTAAAGAAACGGTGCAGAGGGTCCTCCAAAGAGGCTGTCTGCACCTGGAGCGGACTGGGTCGGACCTACTTACTGCAGATCTGCACCTCAGCCCGCTCCCGAACGACCCGACCTGGTCATCCAGTGTGCTTTTGAAAGACCGCTCAAAGAGGTCTTTCAAAAGCATGGAGCGTGCCACTCAGTTCCCGCGCTCCGATGCAGATTTGCAGGCTCGCACCAGTGCGAGCCTGCAATCCACCGGGGGTGGGCTTTAGGCTGGCAAGCTTCAGCGGTTGGTGGAAAGCCTAAGGTGCGGAGAGCCTCCACCAACCGGAAGCTGCCATTTTCATCCCCGGAGCAGTGTGGAGCAGTGGCCATGCACTGCTCTGGACCAGCCTGGACCCAAGCGTCGAGCTCAAAGGTCCGGTAAGTACCAGAACGGGGTGATTCCCTCGCCCCGTGCAGAAATGGCCAAAGTTTTCAACATGTTCTTCCCTTTGTCTACTCATCTCTTTTCAACTTGATTGCAATGGAAGAAACTAATCTCCAAGACAGCTTCTATCTTGTAAACAGTAGCAACAATTTGTTGTTATGGCCTTCAAATTATTTCTGACTTACAGAGATCCTAAGGTGAACCTATCACAGGATTATCATTGCAAGATCTGTTCAGAGGGTTTTGCCTTTGCCTTCCTGTGAACCTGAGAGAATGTGACTTGCCCAAGTGGGTTGTCACCCAGTGGATTTTCCATGGCCAACTAGAAATTCATACACTTGTCTCCCAGTGTCCTAGTCCAACACCCAGAACACTACATGATGCAGGCTTTCAGTAACATCAATACGAACAGGCATTAAGGATTTGTGAGCATTTCTTGTTTACACAGAAAGGAGGGTGTGGATGTTCACATATTCCAGGCAAACATAGATACCTAAAAGCTGCATGAAAAACACCTGCTGCTGTCATTTTTGGTCCTTCTCCTTCTACTATGGCAAAGAAATTTACCTCCAGGAGCTTGGGAGCGGGGAGGTTATAGTTTGGAAATACTATTTTTCTGGCAACAAATCCCATAAGCTTCCTGGCAGCATGTCCAATGGACTTGTTGGATTTGTAAGATTCTGGGAGTTATAACCCCCCAAAAGTATCTTTTCTAAGCTCTGTTTTCCCTTCCATATCAGGATTTCCTCAGATATGTGCCTCAGCAAGCATACTTGCAAATTTAGCCCACGTTCACTCTGTAATGATCACTACCAAAACAAAGCATACTAAATGCAAGATACATAGTTGAACAAAACCATTATTGTAATAAACAGACTACTTTCTCCACTTTAGAAGAACATTTCTGTAAAAAGTATAATAAACCTGTCCTCTAGTTTGACACTTAATGAAGGCATGGAAAGTAAGAAATTCTGCCAGAAGCTTCAAAGAAAAGGTAGGCTTTTAAAAAAGAATTTAAAGGGGGAAAAAGAAGTTGCATCACACAGGTAATCTGGGAAATATTGGAGGTGTGCTTTTTCCAACTCAAGGACCCATACTTCATTACACTCACACTTTAAAAATTTCTTCCTTCATAATTAAAAGTTCTGGATATGGTAGAGACAGAAAAATTAGCATCCTCTTTGAAAAACAAACCTATCCAGAACTTTGAAAGGGAATGGAAAAGAGTGTTGGATTGGACAAAATATAAAGGTATAAGAACTAAAGAAAGAAACAATGTAATTATTTTTCTTTTCTGTAAATGGAAATATAACTGTTCTTCTCTTTTGTAAATGGAAACAAAGAAAACCCAACTGGAGAATATAAACATGGAAGTGGGGAGGAGAGTGTGATATATCTGGAATAAGTGTATATCCACTCTGTTTTTTATGTAATGAAACCTTTAATAATAACATCCTTTTTTTAAAAAAATTCCTTCATAATGGAGCCTAGGAGAGGAAGGACATCTCTTAAAAACCCTTATCTTCAGAGACTTCCCCATCTGCTGTTGGAATACTGTCTCCAATGACTTGTGCCTCTTTAGTTATGAACCTTCTGGGAAGTTTCCCTTTAGATTTCTTTTCCAGTTGTTCCTTCAGCTCCTTCACAACCACATCATTCCCAGGAATAACTGCAAGTATGTCAGGAAACTGGCAAGCATTGCTTGAGGGACTGGATGCTATTACTTTAATCAGGACTCAATGTCCTCTAGGGAGGCAAAGCAAGACTATACATTTCTCTGGTTGTCATTACTGTGTGGTGGTGGTGGTGGTTGTGGTGGTGGTGGTGGTGTGTCTACAAGTCATTTCAAACTTATGGAAACCCTAAGATGAACCTATCACAGACTTTTCTAGGGTCTGAGAGTGTGTGATGCACCCAAGGTCCCCCAGTGGGTTTCCATTGCTGAGTGGGAAATTCAACCCTGGTCTCCAGGGTTGTAGTCCAATGCTCAAACCACTAGACCATGCTGGATCTCTTACTGATTTATGCTACTCTGAATATGGAAAAAGCTGCTATCCATTTTTTCTCTTGATTGTGAGTATGCTTTATTGCCCTACTGCTTCAACCAATGGGCAGCATGACTGCTTGGCTGGTGGGCCTTGAACATGAAGTTGGGAGTATCTGGAACTAGCACATGTCACATGGTGCACTTCTTATATGAATAACTACCAGTGTGTGAAACTGGCATTTTGAAGCAGGGCTGCAGACTCTGCATCCTTCTAGATCACATGTGTCAAACACAAGGCCCATGGGCCAAATCCAGCCCACCACTTCCAGCACCTCTTCTGCAGCTGCAACCCTTCCCCTGTCTGGTAAACTCAATCCCCACATTATGGCCCTGCAGTGCTGGTATTCTGAAGACGGGCCCAGCAGCCAGCATTCAGAATCTACTTCTGACTGCTCCTTTGTCCAAGTCTTACCATCAGAACATTGCTGTAGGTTACCATGGCAACGCTCCGTGTGGCTCACAAGAGTTGGACTGAGAAGCAGTCAGAAATAGAAGTAGATTGTGAGTGATGGCTGCTGGGCTCCTTTTCAGAATACCAGCAGGTGGGGGCCCGCAATGTCGGGATCAGGCTCACTAGGTATAGAGAGGGGCAGGAGGGCAGAAAGAGCCATGGGGGAGCAGAAAGAGGCACAGAGGCAATTATTTAATATGATAAAGGAGTAGATACCCATTTATATAGTCTTAAAGATACAACCGGCCCTTTGAGGATAACCATCATGCTCATGTGGCCCAAGATGAAATTGAGTTTGACACCCCTGTCTAGATGTTGATGAACTACTACTGTTGCTGTGATCATCTCATATCATTAGTGTCATCAGGCAGGAGCTGAAAGGAACTGGATTTTCTGTGACATTTGGTGGGCCACAAGTTGCTGGCCACTATTTTCGGGCAGCAGCAACCCCCTCATTCTAATGTACACACAATGAAACACTATGAAATATGCACATTTGAGTGGTGCACATATGCAGCCTTAAGATCACCAGCTCAATGTTTCATTGCATTTTGTAAGCTGAAAGCATCTCTTCTTTAAGCGAAGAAGATAGCTATTGATAACGCTGAAGGCCTGATAACACAAAAGGAGCTGGATAATATTCTATTAGATTTTACAGAGATCTGCTATGTGGGACTCAGAAAATTGAATTCTTCTGCAGGTTTTATCATGTCACTAGTCAAATTATCTGCTGTAGTTACAGCTATCATATGACATTTTTTATAAAATGCCAATAAGCAGCCTGATGTCCCACAGTGTCACTGCCAGCTAGAACTGCCCATCAAGGATCGATCACCACTGACTGACAATATGTCTTCTTTTCTCTGCCCTTGAGGAATATTCATGCTGCTACATTAAGCTCCTCAGTTTTCCCCAGAATTTCTTTCATCTCTTTCATAACCTTTTAAATTAATAAAAGCTCTTGCATAATGAGATGCAGAAGTGAAAGAATAGATGCCTTCTCTCCTAATGAAAATCACTTCCAAAATGTGTGCAACCCACCAAGAGCAAATTCCACCTGGATGATTTAGGGAAGAAATGCCAAGAAAGAAATACTTTTGAAGCAAACTTGGTTATATATATCAGGCAAGCATGAAACAAGTGCAATATACAAGGCTGCAACTAGCATGGAGGTTGAACAAAGCAAGTAAAGAAGCTAAACAAAACAGGAACAGAGAACAAGTGTTGGACCTGCCATCTGTCTACTGAGAAAAGGATCTACAATGAAAGCCCAGCTGTATCTTGGTATTAATTAGTTCACCAATGCAGGATATGTCTGTTATTATCAGCACTGCTTTGTGAATAGTGTTGCTTTTTTTTTTTTTACAAAAATTGTATAGGTATACCACAGTTAGGAGCTAACATGGTGTACTGACTATGATCCTGGAGACTATGGACTATGATCGTGGAGACCAGAGTTTGATTACCCACTTAACCATGGAAATCAAATGAGTGACCTTGGGTGTGTCACATAGTCTGAGCTCCAAAAAACCTTGTGATAAGGTCACCATAAATTGGAAATGACTTGAAAGCACACAACAACATATCACCATTAACAAAGTAGATGTATTTCTCATGGTGACTTTTTTTACAGAAAATTTGGTGCCAGAGACAGATATAGCAGTTTAAAAATAGGACTAGATTCCTTCACTTGAAAAAAAAAATAGTTCAATATGTTTCATCACATTTTTAATCCAAAACTAACAACATGTACATGTGAAACGAAACAACCAGATCATATAAGCTTTGCACAGGTAAATAGTTCGAACCATCTTATACTTCAATGCATGCAGGATGCACACAGGATCACTTTTCTTTCACAAGCTTCCATTTTTCCAATAATTTTCATTTTAGTGGCCAGACCTGTAGATCTATGCTTCTTTAACGTGCTAAGGGTAGCTGACAAAATAAGCTTGTCTGTCTTTTTCTTTTCTCTCTGTTTTGCTGTACATGCATGCTCTGAGGTAGCTGCTGTTCACTTTACCTGTAGTAAGGAGGCACACATGCCTACACTAGAATCAGCTGGAGTAGATTCACATTCTTTCTCAGCTCAGGTTTTATTTCTCATCTCAGGATTAATTGCTTCTTTGGGGCTTCTTTGCCAGAGACTTTGTTAACTGAGATATGTTTGTATGCTTTAACATAATTGTCCCACTTGGGATTTTTGCATGTCATTTTAACCTTACTGTTTTTAACTTCCCACCTTGTGGATATTAACTTATGGCTTCCCTACTGAGCACAGGCCTCTGTTTGAAGGGCTGTCAGAAGAACAGCATCTTCTCTTTGAAGGAAGCTTCTGTTTCAAGGGCTGTCCAGTCAAAGTTTGATTTAAAGAACCCTGTGAAGGAAGAGCAAGGGCCTTGAAGATGTCCCTCAGCAGTCTAGGGTTGCCAGGGTCAAAACAGGAGAGGGCTCCTCTCTCCATTAATGGTTGTTTAGAAGGGGGGAATTTCAGCAGACATTGTTTGTTACTCAACTAGGTAACAAATCACACCTGCTGAAGTCCCCTCTTCTACACAATAATTAATGGGGCAGAAGTCACCCCAATTTTCACACTGGTAGCCCTAGTGAACATTTAAGAGAATGAGAAAGCACACAGACCCTCTAGTCACATGATGAGATGTGTTGCCTTTCTACTTAAATTAGAACAGTTCCTTCCAAATTTGCAGAGAGAGAGAGAGAGAGAGAGATTGAGATTGAGATTGAGATTGATTGATTAGCATAATCATTTGGGTTACACCACAACACCCAGTGTTCACTTCTTTGCTGAAGTGGATTCTAGTCCATGAAAACCTTGGTGGTGGTAAATCCATGGACTCTTTCATGTGCCACAAGAGTGTCTCTTGTTTTTGATGCAACAGACTGGCTTGACTGCCTTGACTTGAAATTGTATCTTGGATGTGCTTGATGGCAGTAAGTAAACCACTCGTTTCTCAGTCTCAATTTTCCACCTAATGGGATTATTAAAAATCCATCTGGTTGTCCTCCTGTGGATGTAGAAGGCAGTGTTCTGTGGGTGACATACACAGGCATAACTGAGGGCTACAATTGTGCATGCACTATGGTGGAAGAAGCTATCTATTAGCCTCCTGTAAGGCTCCCCATCCTTGAGCATTAGAGGAGAGAGAAGCAGCCTTACACTGGGGGCAGAGTCTGCTCCTTCTTCATTCTGTGCTAGAGAGTATTTGGAAGAAACCCAGATGCACCCCATGGCCAGTCAGTGACCAGGAAGACAGGAGCTCCCCATCTGTTTTTACATACTCAGTGAAGCAGCTGAGCAGAAGAAGCAGTGGCTTCTACTTCAGGTAAAGATTATGCTCCACCACCGTGAGACAGAGGCTCCATTGTTAGCTATTTTTGCAGTAAGAACATGAGTGATTCTTCACTATAGTGAGGTTGTGCCAGAAGTCAGTGTGGCATCTAATCACATGAATAGATTTGTTTGCTTGTTTGTTTTATTGAACTTATATTCCACCTTTCTCCTGGTATGGGTTTACTGTCCACCATTCATTCTTCTCCACATATTCCTGTACAAACAAACCATCAGAATGTACAGGGGTCAAATGCCATTCCACTCATGTCTTTCCCATGAATGATTCTTTAGAATTCACTATGAGCTGGGAAAACAATTTTAATTTTATTTATTTTATTTTCATTCTGCTTTTCTTCTAACCAGGGACCCAAGGTGACTCATAATGTGATTTTTTTTCATAAAACCAGAGCCAAATAAAAACATAATGTCATAATATTTATACATCACTCATAATTCATAGACACTATTATTAAGTATCACAAAGTTCACTGTGTCCTTAGAAATAATACTTTTGCTATATGTACATAGCTGCTATGCCAGAAGCACTTTACCAGTTATCCAAGCAGAGATCAAAATTATCATGCAACAAAGCTGCCTACATAGAAGGCAGCAGTTCATCTATCCTCTTTCTACAGGCAGTAAAGTCATGAATCATGTCCACTGAGATGCAGTAATTGGTTCTCAGTAAAATGGCCTACAGAAAATGTTATTGGAATATCTGACAGATACATGTTTGTTGAAGCAATAGTAGTTCTGGTAGTTGTGTTTGTGTGTTTCAACTATCAAAGGAGATTTAACAAGTATCTCACAAATAATTAAATGCACTACTCTGAGTTGACGCATTCTCTTCTTGTTGATCCAGATTGTCAGTAGCCTTCCCAGAGCTTTCAAAGTCTTTCTAGTGTCTGCGGTATCTCAAGTAGTTAACACAGGTACCTATTTTGTAAAAAGTACTGTGAAAAGGGGGGCCTTAGGCACTGCGTGCATAATGTAGGTTCCCTCCAGGAGTCTTTACACTGGAACTGAGCTGCACTTTGTAACCGATTTTTGTACAGATATCGCAAGAGATTCAGATTGGGGAATTATTCAACCACACAAAATGAGCTATAGGCCAAAGGATAAATTGATTTTAGACAGTCACTGTGCTAAATGATCACACAGAGCCTGCTGGTGCTCTATCTATCCTCCCCATGCTCTGGTAAAAACACATTTGGCTATATATATTAATAGTATAAATCAGGCACGTCCTGCTCTTTTATTTTTGTTAACATTTAGATAAATTGTCATAGTCTGCATGAGGAGATACACAGATAGAACCTATGCAGCAACTTGGAGGTAGTGTCAGCCTGGCATGGCATGGAGTGGCATGGCATGGCATGGCATGGCAGGGTTGCTGTATTCAGTTGTTCAAGGGAATTTCAGTATCAGCATCCCACAGTGGTTTTGCCCTCAGCTAGTGATTCATTTCCTCATTCATTTGGCTTATGTCCCATGTTTTTCCTAGGACTCAGACTTGGACTCAAGGCAGCTCACAGCAAAATTCAAACAGATACCAATAAAAGCAGTTTGTTACAGGCTGGTTATTATAGGAAAATGAATGCTAATTATAAAGTTTCAGCTCATTCTCCTGCAATAGTTTCCTGATAACCCAAAGTTTAAGAAATAAGAGTTATAGAAATGTTGATCTGACTACCAGATAAGACTGGTCTTTGCAACCTTAGGAGCCCATGTGAACAAAAAAGCAAATTCTAGGAAATATATTCAGACACAGACTAAGAGGTAGAAGACAAAGAACATTCAATTCTCTGCAAGATATAGGAATGGAGGAACCATGCCTGTGTCAAGATAAATGCAGCTAATGGATAAAAACAGACAGAAATTTATAATGCTCAACAATCATGGTAAACACAAATTACAAACCTAAAGCCATTTATCAGTCACAGTCAGAAAAGCCCAACTGAAGCAGTGCTGTTCATTTAAACTAGACTGAACTGATTGAATCTATTGTCGAATGATGAATGTAAATAAAGCTATGATTCAGCTATGATTAGTCGGAACTAACAATAGGATTCACATGAAAAACCTTCTTTACCATAACTTTCCAAGGTCTCATGGCAAGTAGCTCCTGCAAGTCTTGAATGATACAAGTTTTGTAGACGCATTTCAAAGCAGTTTTAGAGCAGAAGACAGAGTTGCGAACTTTAGGGTTGCTTTAGTGGATGAACTTTGCTTGAGAATTGATAGAGTCGGGGGGAGGATGGTGCTTTTGGACTTCCCACTAGTGTTTGATACTATCGATCATAGTGTCCTTTCAGAACATAAGAAGGGTTGGGCAATCAGGCAGATTGTGCTCCAGTGGTTCTGGTACCAAGATGGTGGCACTTGGAAATAGCTATGCCTCAAAAAAGGAGCTGTTATATGACATACTGTAAGGTGCCATTGTATCCTCCAAGCTGATTAACATCTAGATGAAACAATTGGGAAAGATTGTCCTTTAACAATAGCACCAACTGAGGATAGTTTCTCTCCTATGTATGTTTTGAGGAAGTTATAGGATGGATGAGGAGAAGCAAACAGAAGCTGACTCCAGAAAACATGAAGGTGTTTACTATTGAGGGTCCTAACCTGGGTTTTGAAGTGTGTTGAGCAGTCCTGGATGGATTTATACTCCCCTTGAAAGACTGCGTTCACAACTTGGGGGTGCTCTTAGATGTCTCGTTCAAGATAGATTTGATGACCAGGAATGCTTACTGTCTATCAGCTTTGCCTTTTACACCAGCTGCATTCCTTCCTGGAGCTAGAAGATATAAAGATGCTAGTTCACATGCTAGTAAATTCAAGTAACTTCTGTAATGCACTTTACATTGAGCTGCCTCTGTACCAAATTCAGAAACCTCAGTAATTCAAAACATGGGTAGAATACTGTTGAGAACTTACGCCTTTGTAAGTGGAATTATGTCCACTGGAATTAGAACTGGGCTGTTCCATAACATCCATATCCAGTAAGGGGCTTCTATTATGTTGCTACATAGAGGAGCTAGCAAAGAACAGAACTGTTGTGCATTGGGACACTAAAAAGAGGTGCTGATTCTCAAAAGTACAGCCTAATGTATGTTGGAACACTCTTGCTGGTGTCCTAATACACATCTTAGCAATTCACATGTGACATAGACCATTATAGAAGATTCTGACCATGTAAGCCATATTCGTTATTGGCACATTTAGGAGTGATCATATTGCGCCAACATTAGAAACATTCCATTGGCTGACAATTAGTTTCTGGGCAAGGTACAAAGTGTTGGTTGTTACCTTTAAAGCTGTATGTGGTTTGAGTCCGAAGTACCTATGGGATTTCCCACATACTGCTGCTCAGGTCTTCTGGGGGACATTTACTCCTCTCAGAAAAACTAGGCTGACAACTGTTACCCAGAAAACATTTTTTTCCCCGGATGCCCTCAGATTGTGGAATGACCTGCTGGAGGAGATTTGTCAGCTGGATATGTTCTCTGACTTTAAAACAGCAAAGACCAGCCTTTTCCAACACCTTATCAAGGTGATTTTTAAATTTTAAATTTATAATTTTTAAGTGTCTTAGTTTCATGTGCTCTTTTAACTGCTATTATGTGTCCATTCCTTGAGTCATAGTGAGAGCCAGGTAAGATATTGGCCAGAATCACAGTCTACATACCATGTGCTGGTTGACTAGTTTTCCCCAAAAAACACTCATGATTTAGCAGCAGCACTTTTATGAGGTATAACAGGCATAGTAGTTTAAAAGTTGCTAGATCTGAGGTACATTGGTAAGCAATTGCTTTGTATAGAAACAAATACTTTTCCATGTGGACATGTACTTTTCCTCTCCCCAACCTCAAATGGTTCCCAACAGGAGGCAGATGTTTACATACATTGTTCTTGAGAACCTTCCCAGGTTTTCTTACCTGCTCCCTTTCGAATTGTTTACAATGCCTTCTTGAGTTTGCCCATTATCTGTCCTTGACGTTCCTCATTCTACTGACTAGATGCCCTGGCATGTTATAATTTCGCATTTGGCACCTTTGATTCCCTAGCCAAATTTCCCCACCATTGAAATGCAGCACCTTGTTCCAGGTGATCAATGTTCAGTTCATCGTTGCAGGCAATAGTTAGCATTGGAACTACAAAGTGATCTACCTGTAAAGCCTAACCAAGCAAAAGCATCTGCCAAAATATTCACCTGTTTCTTCTCCCCTTCACTGGCTACCAGATCAGGCCAGAAACTTTTGGTCCTTGGATTTAAGACTTTGCGTTCTAACCTCCATCAGTACCTCACAGCTCAGCTAGTGTGGTATGTTTCATCCAAGAATTTGAGATCTACAGGCAAAGGATTATTGTCTGTTCCATGAATGCGTACAACTCTGTCAAGGCTGCAAGCCTTTTAAGATCTGGCTCCACATTTGGACCTCTGGCTGGAAAAAGATCTCACTCATTTTCATAAGTGGTTGAAGACTTTCCTCTTTGACTCACCATCGTAAGCCATTGATTTGTGTTTAAAATGCTGAGATGGGTAGTGACTGGTAGGGTGTTGGGGATTTCGTTCCATGTATTGCTGTGGTATGTTGTTTTACTGTCTTTTTCCCTGATTGTATATGTTGATATTCTACCCTTTGGTGTAAAGGCCATTATAAATAAACATTATCATCATCATCATCATCATCATCATCTAGAATACTGAGTCCTTGACACTAGATCATGTAACTTAATGCATACTTAGTGATATAGCAGGGGCACTAAGAAACTCAGTTAGTGAATTGTGAAGATGCATGAAGAGAACACCAGCAAGAGTGTCCCAATATGCATCAGTCTCTATTGAGGCACATTAACATTCCCTAGCTGGTATGCCAATGTACAACATGCATCAGGTCCCATTGTGCATTGGCCCCAATGTACCTCAGTCACTTTGCTGGCTTCCCTACATGGTAACATAACAGCAGTCCCTTGCTCAATACAGATGTTATGGAACTGCCCAATTCCAATTCTCACAAATATTTAAGGAGATGTAAGCCCCCAACAAGATTCCAGACATTACATGTTGTTTGTTTGTTTGTTGCTTTTCAGGAGCATCTCTTCATTCTCTTGGCCCTACCACCACTCGTGAGTAAGCAAGCAAAGGACTGTTTATGAATATGTTGCATTTATGAATTATTTTCTTTTTCTATTCAGAGTGTGGAAAACCTTGAGCAATTTTTATAGTTCTTTACGAAAGTTTGGCTCTTTTACTTATCAGAATACAGTATTTTCACATGATCCATTACATGTAGTCAATACGTAGCCTGGGGTATCAGAAAAGATAAAAACTGTGCTGTTCTGTCTCAATGATGATAATATATTTTAAAGGTCCTTGTTTGAGGAAATGTTTTGCATTGCCAGTAAGCTTCAATCCTAGACAGCATTATTGATCTGAATGTCAATCGCTACATTCTTGAGTTACAATTCAGTGCCTGTGAGACAATTCCACGCTTTCTGTCCAAAGTGGAGGAAAAATACCTTTGGGAAGCAGGGAGATAGATTTGATTTTTGCCTCTTACATGAATCTGCTGTCTTCATTCATCTTGCTTTGAGCCATCTTCTAGAAATGAATTGTTCTGTTTTCCAATATGTTTGCGTGTGTGTGTGTGTGTATTTATGATGGAAAACACAACAACAAAACGTATCTGTCTGTCTGTCTGTCTGTCTGTCTGTCTGTCCATCCATCCATCCATTTATACACACACACACACACACACACACACACACGTGCCCTGCTCCCATGCAGCAAAGCACAACTATCGGGGAGGGGACACCTTTGCTTGTAGTGTAAGCCTAGACTCCTCAGAAAAGGATACTTACAAAAGCGTGAGGACAACTGCAAGAAAACATCTGCACCACTTATCAAGCACACAGGTATTGGAACATTATAAAGCATGGCATCATCAAAGCCATACAAGTTAAACATTTGAATGTTGAAATACCTCTCCTGCATGGAGAGTTAAAGGAAGACATTTCTATGGAGCAACCACTCTGATTTAAGATACAGAAAACATGTATTAAAATTGCCGACTAACATATATGGGCTCAAACAAGCCACCAGAGCATAGAATGGAAGAATAAATAAAGTATGCACAAAACAATCCTCCACTGGAAGCAAAGCAGATCCCTGCTAATATTCAGAAGGACTACATGAGAGATGGATTTATACACCGATATATGAAGATGATTGGGTGATATACGGTGATCAAAGTGGGGATGATTGAGAGATAATAAGAGCATTAAATCAAGACTGAGACAAAAGACCTGGAAATACAAATAGAGATAGAAGATAATGGAAGTTACCTTCTCAGCCAAAGGCATAAAATTGAAGAACTAACCAAAAACAAAAAAACCTTTTGAATGAAAAATGCCAAGGCCATAAGTATTCTTAACGGAAACAGATCCCTGAAAGAGATTAGATACAACACATCACTAACTGACAATATTTGGAAAAGCACTGCTGCAATAAGGCCCAATTATATGCAAGAAGTTTTCCATATCATGCCAGAAACACTAGAAAACAGTGAGAAGGGAAGTGCGTTATCCATGGTGCTCTGCATCTTGAGCTGTGGCTTCAAGCAACACTGAATGAAATTTGACAGGATACATGCAATGAAGATTGGGCTGTTTGGAGACAGTTCTAATAGGAAGTTCTACCATAAAGATTTCCCAGGCTGACTCACAAAGCAAGCAAATTATATTTAGGATGAGACACAATGAATCATGCCATTCCCATCTGCTACAATGGCAGGATTCCCTAGATTTTCAAGCCCATCTGACAGAAAACCTAAGGGAACATTTTTGTCCACAAGAGTCATGTTTCATTGCAGAATTTAGACCAAAAAAAGGTAGGCATTTTTTGACACTGTTACCTGAAGCAATTTGAGTCACTTGCTATGTACAGGTGTTGGGTTTTTTGTAGCAGAAAAAACCCAGCTAGCATAAAAACTCCCAACCAATCTTTTGATTTCTGCCATTGGTGTACCTTTATAACCAAGAAAATGTAAGGTATTGGGACAAAAAAAAAGTCTGAAACATTTTTTAAAACCATAATGCCAAGAAGCAGAAGTGACACATTTTTGTTGTCAGTAACTTGGCCTCATTCAAGATGGATAACACTGGAATTCTCAGTTTGGGAAATACAAGATGTGTAATGTTAATTCTTCTGTTATCCTAATTCTAACGCATTGATAAACTTCAATAGAGTGGAATTCTCATGGATTTAGAAAATATCCCCAAATTCACTCAATGCAATTTTTTTTAATCCAGCTATGTAAAGGTTAAAATATAGTATCTCTATGGAGACAGATCTAAAACTTTCCAAGGCAATATGTTGGATTCCACAACTCATATGTTCTTATCTTCTGGAGATAGGAAGGAGCATATGTTAGGATGTTTGCAACCAAATCTGTTGCTTGTATTGGAAGAGGACAGATTTCAACGGTGGATAGAACAGAAATAGGAGAAAACATAGCAGCATTTACATCTTATTTTGGAAAGAAAAGTAAAAGGCTTTATATTATCCTGACACACAGAGTTTTCTGTTCAATGTTTTGCTGTTTGTAAGAGTGGTTAATTACACCTCAAGGTACATTAAACACTGTTCTTAGAATAAAGATAATTACTTAACTGACATGATTTCTGCCTTGTTTTCCCATAACCTTCTTGCCAGCAGAGAGCTTCTGATTCTGAGCATGAGATATGCTTGATGTCTTAAATATATGCATGTCACCTAATCTCCTTGATTTATTGTAAAACAGACTAATCCTTCTAGACCCCCATCATCTGTAAGGGAAACACAATTCAGTTTTTGCTAGTGTGCATGTGTGTGCGTGCATTAATTTCATTTAAATATGTGCAGTTTTAAAATTGGCTGTTGCCTAGCATTGATCCTTATCAAACATCAGCAATGAAGGAAGATGAAAAATAGGCCATGTTACAAATGACCTGCAGCAACCCTGATTTCATGCAGAAGCAGTGAAGATAAAATGTGTTTTGATATAGTGTGAATGAAAGGCATGAAGTATTACCGTTAGTGGAAAGTGTACGAATGATGGGAAATGCATTCTAATTTTTTATGGTCAGGATCCATCTTGGGGACATATATCCAAAAACAAACTTCTACACCTCACTGCTCTATATGTACACAATTGGACAGATTGTTTTAATTTGATATTTTGTCATTTCATATACATTTTGATTTATTATTACTGTCTGAAGCCTGTGGAATAGTTCAGAGCTTGGAAAGATTAGTTTTTGTCTATAACTCCCAGAATCCCCAGCCAGCATAGCCACTGGTCATAATGGCCAGGGTGTTACCACGGTTATGCTGTATCTGGTGAGAACACTAGATATCTCTTGATATCAAATAATTTGGCCTTTACTTGATCTTTCTCTGCCACCCTACTCCACGCGTTTGCAAGGGCCACCGGACAAGCACGTAATAGATGCGGCCGTTAATGGTTGTACAGTCCAAACCTCATTTAGGTAGGCACTTGAATGCCTCTTCGATGCTTAAGGGACCACTCCTTCTTGCAAACCGCCTTGCTCAGTGCGATTTTACACAAAGATGCACGGCCGAGTGCCGAGCCAATCCTTTATGTTGGGCTATTTGCATACTGGCCATACTATTGGCATCCAGCGCTAAGCTCATCATGTAAAACCTGACCTTTCCCAACGCCTTTGTCCCATTCTAAAATTCCTTTGTCCTCACCAAGCATGGCATGCCCTGTAGGTAAAATCCACCCTATAAAACCCCCCGATTATGAGCACTCCTCGGAACACTCTGGACTGCTATCCTGCCTTGCTGTCGGTTTGTCCAGCGAGTTGCCCCCTCAGCGAACCACGCTGAGCTTTCCTTCCTGCAACCTCCACTTCTCTCCAGGACTACGTGAACAGGTGTTGTATTACCCATTCTCCCTGAAACGCTCCATTTCTATTTCTCAGTTAGTTAGTGTATGTCTTGTCTTTTGTGTTGTTTGTTCTCAATAAAAATATTATTTGTTGCTTTAAACTGCTTAGCTGCTCTCTGACCTGATGCTGTAGACATAGGGTTAAAGATCCCAGCTAAAGTTACCCTGACTCTTGTTAGCTTAAGAGAGTGCTCGAGTCTAATTTCCCCCATCTTGTGTCTTCGTTTGGTAATTTGGGCCCCCCTCCCGGGACCCCCAACATACAAGGTAACAAGGGGATTTTAGACAATGCAAAAGGCAACTTTTCTAAACAGTGAGATAGGCCAAATTATTCAATTCAATTCTGTTTGTTAAAAAAATATTACTACAGTAATAATTGCAGGTATGCCACATACAACTCTCCTTATATGTACAGTCCTCCTTCCACATTCTCAGGTTTGACCTTTGCAAATTTGATTATTCATGAGGTACATGCTTGCCTCCCCCTTCTCCTCCTCCCATTCCCCTCCATTCATCACCCCAGGCTTGTGAGGCTGGAGTGATCAAAGCTCCCCCACACTGTTGGAGGTGTGTCTTCTCTGCCATGTAGCTGCACATTTTGCTGTGTAATGGCCACTGATTGGTCAGGTACTCTCTTTGCTCCTACCCTTCCCCTCTGGGAAGAATCTTCTCTCTCAAGATGGCATCTGGAAATAGTTAGAAAGCCAGAATTCAGTGCTCTACTCTTCTCCATCTGAGGGGAAAGTGCTGATAAGCCCTTCACCTTTACTATACAACAAGGAATAGCTTTGAGTAGATACTCAGAAAGCTACTTCACACCAGTCAAAATGTAGGGGCATCATAAAAATTACTGTACAACATAAGTGCAAGGGAGTACTTTTCTGTGCTATACTGTACTGTACTGTAGATTTCTAACTGTAAAACTTGCTGGAACTAGATTTGATGCCTAATAGCAGAAATGTATTCAAAAAATTACCTTCTCTACCTACCACCCAGCACTGGATTGTCTCAGCAAACAAGCAAACCATGAATTGTGCCTTATTCCTAATGGATAAGCTATGAGCTTCTCTACACCCAGTGTATGCATTTTAATTAAAACCTTTTAACAGAAAGTCACTATAGAATCAAAATTGACAAATAAGCTGGCAGTAAAATGTTAGTCACAAGGAAAGTGTTAGGGTCATTGTGCTCACTGTGTTTAGGCATTTTCAAATTACCAAGAAGTGGAAAGTCATAGCAGCTTTTCATTAAATCTTTTAAGACTGCCATTCCAACGGTGCTGCATCTGACCCCAACCTTAGAGCCATTTCATCGAAACAAAACAGCAAATGCCATTTTGAAAACCACTAAAAATGCACCCATAACAAAGCATTTAAGTTAATGGTGATCTATGATGGAAAATTAAAGAAAGAAGCACTGACCTCCTAGGCTATGTTATTAATATTTAGCATTTCGGTAGCATCTTTTCTTTCACAAATAAAACTTTAATAAGCTGTTTAAACTAAAGTGCCTTTCTCTGTTTTAGAAATTTCCCTAATGTTCTAAGCAGAGGGATACCTTGGGAACCTCATTTCTCTCTTCCCACCACAACCCCCATCATTAAATTCTGGCGCTTCTCAATCATATGCCAAATGAATATGATTTTGCCTTTCCCTGGACAGGAAAGGAGATTGCCACAAGTAGTGAGCTTGAATCTGTTTTATTGGATTGTACTTCACGTCTCATCCATAATCAATTGAATTCAAAGCAATTTGTTACACCTGAGTTGCATTTGTAGTAACATCAATCTAAAGTAGTGTTTTGAATTATTTATTGAAAAATTAAATGGCAAAATGCCAGGTAGCTGGAGTGAAAATTTCTCCAATTGATGAATATCATATTTTTCAGGTGTTACTGATACATATAATTTTTTTCCAAAGACCATTTAATTTAAAATTGCTATCAAATCTGGGCTTACTTTGAGACAGGTCATTTTTTTTCCTCCACATGTTATTATTTCAATGTCCTGGGAAAATCATCGTATGAGAAGAATCTGCTCAAAAGTAAGATTTTTGTTGGTTAGAAAAGGTTTAAGAGGAATCAAATACTAGAACAGTACCTATTATGGCACTTTATTAAGCCAGAGGTAGACAAAATTCAACCCATGTTGTATCAATACCATTCCTGTAGTCTCCCTAAGTCTTTCCAGACCCTGTAAGGGTGTGTGTGTGGAGTGGTTTTCAATGTTCTCCCTCACCCCCAACACACACCTCAGGCTGTTTAGAACCAGCCTTTCTGGCTTACTTAGCAGATCACCTTTTCGCAGAGATTTGGACTTACATCATGTTTTGCCTGATCTTCAGTCCTTTGCCAGTTAGGTATAGTGGTTTGAATGCTGGGTTAAGACTCTGGGAGTCTAGGGTTCAAAGTCTCACACAGTCTTAGAAACCCACGTGGGCAAATCACACACTCAGAGGAAGGCAATGATAAACCCACGCTGTAGAAATCTTGCCAAGAAAACCCTTGATAGGTTTGCCTTAGGATTGCCGTAAGTCAAGAACAATGACATCAATTTCATCAAAGGTTCCTTATATGCCTTTTCTATAACACATAACACCCCTTCTCAGATCCTTTTGAACCTATTCCCTTTATACCCCCACACCATAACTGACCTCAGATCTTCTGCCACCAGCTTTCATACTTTGATTCTAGTCTCTGCACTCATGTTGATGTCTGCACCTTCATGCGAGTCATAGATTTTCATAAACCAGAAGCAAGATCCCAATATTCATCCTATAGATGAACACCTTGCTCTGCAAAAATAGTTTTGATTGATTCTCCCAAGAACTTTGATGTAGGGGTTGAAGCTCTGCAAATAAGAAGTCCTGGCTTGAAATAAGTGATGAAGACTGCAACAAAATGTTTTGATTAAAGTGAATGGGGAATTTCTGCAGTGAACTGAATTGGAAAATCATTGAGGTGAATGAAGGAACTCTGAACATTCATATATGTGCATAACAGTTTCTATCCCAAGTTACTCAACTGCCCAATTTCTCACCCAACTATACCTAGGCAAGGATGCAACTGTATGCAGCCAACTTTTCATCTGCATCTATGTGGGTATCTGCAAAATATATTTGGGAAGTGACTTTTTCTATTTTTTATATCTTCTCCACAGGATTGGAGTAAATGAGCATAAGGCAAAACTGGAGTGATAAAATATAAAACTTTTTCCCACTTCCTCCTCCTCCTCCTCCTCCTCTTCTTTTTTAAAGTCCCTTGGCAGGTCACCTTCAATAGAAAAAGCTGGTTGCTATGGCTGAGACTAATGAGGTATTGATTTTTATCTCAAGAGCTGGTGACTGACAGGAATTTCTCCTCCAGTAGTTTGTGCAATGAAAATCGTAGGCTGCTGTTACAGCTGTCTCACTTCTTCTGGGATATGAGTGTATGAGAGCCTTGGGGATAAAAACGAATCCATATATGGACCTACTTAGCCTGTTTGTTCCGTTTTAGTTTACACTTACAATTCAGTAAGGTTCCAGACAAGTGACAGCATTTTATAGGAAGTTTTATATGCAGTCCCATCCTACCTGAATATACTTGGAAGTAAAGCTCCACTGCATTCAGGCAAATTTACTTTTAAGTAACTCTGGATAGAACTGCTACCAAAGAACAGATAACACACAAAAAGAGTCCTGTATCTACTTGAGGAGTCTAGCATGAAGTATAAATGTTCAGCTATAGATGAGTGGACCAGAGCTTGAAAATTTTTTTTTTTTTTAACAAAATTCCAAGAAATCTTTCGGCTTGACCACTGGCTGTGCTGGCTAGGGGATTCTGGGAGCTGAAGACCAAACAAACAGATTTCCCAAGTTCTGGATTGAAATAAGCAGAAGATACTTTGCTGGAATGTCTTTAGATAGTCATCTGTTCCACCATCTGTCTGCTTTCCAATGCAATGATTCCATACAGGAACAACTGGGCAAATTGATATGGGCATACATAAATTTCCTTTCATATATGGCTGGAGATCAGTGGAAGTTTCCCTCCACCCATGCTTTTGTTCACTTTCAGCAAACTGAAGAGTACTGCAATGAACACAGTAGGATGATTTCTACATATTAACAATAGTTAGATCAATGTGGGCACACAGTCCTCACTTCCTAATAACAATATCAGACAGTCACAGATAATGAAAGAAAACATCAATAATGTGCACATAGATTTACTTAGATAATCTTCAAGAAATAAAAATGCTGGATCCATTTTAAATGATCCAGGTCTTCTGCAGCATTGTTAACAGTGATAATTTGCTAGATAGTCTGTTCATAATTCAAAATATTCAGAACAGGAAAGCTGTATTGTTTTCTGGTTTCAGAACTCTCCACAAATAGCCACTGGTGTCAATTTTGCTGTATATAACTAAGCTGAAGAAAACAGACTTTCCTGGCCTTTCGTATAACAGCTACTCTAAGTCCCTGAAAAACTGGCCTATTAAATCTCTTCTTTAGCTTCTAATATTTTGACTTTACTTGCAAGATCAGTATTTCAGGTGCTCTTACTTGGGAGCTAGCATGGTTTCAGCTCAGAACTATGATTCGGGAGACCAGGGTTAGAATTTCTGCTTGGCTGTGGAAACCTATTTGGTGACCTTGGACAAGGTACACTCTCTCAACCTCAGAGGAAAGCAAAGGCAAATCCCCTCTGAACAAATACTGTGAAGAAAACCCTGTGACATATTCACCTTAGGGCCTCCATAAGTCAAAAATGCCTTAAAGGCACACAACAACAACAAGCTTTCATTTAGGGTGTTATTATTTTTAGTGGTGAAACATTAAAAGTGAAGAGTATATGTTTCTGTTATGTTACATTTTTTTCCTTCTTGATCTGCCTTTTAATGTTCCAAAGAGGCTAGCTCAATATTCAATGACTTAGTCCATCATTGTTCATCACAGCATTACTCCTTTCCCTCTGATGGCTTTTCTGGATTTCCATAAACAAGTCAACAACAAAACTCCCACTGATTTCCATGTAATGAAAGTGGAACTTGGCTATTCAGGTAGGAAATGGTATTTATTTGTCTTTGTTTTTCTGTTCTGCTCCATGATGATTATATCCCTGCCCTGGCAGAAAGAAATGTTTTTCAAAAGTGTCATCTCCTCATTTCTCTGGCTTCATTTATTTCCTGTGCTCCATTACCATCTGTATTATAATCATTTCCCCTCTTTGAAGTAGCAGAAAAAGTCAGTTTCTCAAAATATGAATGTAGATCTGCATAAAGTAATGTATTCTGGATGTGAGCATATTTCTCTGCAGGGCTGCTGCATGAGTGGCCAAGCACAACAGCATCATCTGCAGTTACGTTGAACAACCGGAAAAAAAATGAAACCTTTGAAATATTGTTTTGGAGAGGCATGGCTAGAAGTCCCAGATTCCTCTCCATCACAGTATCACTTGGGACTCTACTCTGGAACTCTTTAAACGGAAAGATACTGGATAAAGGATAAAGGAGGCCATTTGTTTGACTTGTAGTGGCCACCAAATACATATGATGCCACACTTGAAAAGACATCAGGAGACAACATGCCCAGAATACTCATGGATGATTTTCAGTAATGACTTATCCCGTGAAGAAGTTATGGCAGGGCTTTATGCATAAAAAACACAGCTGCTGTAGGTAAAACTCCTTAAAAGACAGTGCTGTAGGGATGAGTGAGAATTGCCTTCCATTCATCATTTCAGAAGAAACGATCCAAAAATGCAAATTTCTTCATGAATATGATAGAAGAAGCTTGCTAGTAAAATAATTTGAATATGGGAGAAGGAGACACTTACAGATTCATCCAACCAGGCAGATGGTTTTGGGAACTCAGTTCTGTAATAGGTCTAGTTCCAGTCTTTGCCTATTTATTGTACTGAATTAGAGTTGCCATCTTCTCTTTTCCTGGTATGTAGTACAGTATTTACATGGCAAATATATACAACATGGTCCTCTCCATCCAAGAGATAGCTGCATTCATTGAACTTGTCCAGTTTAAAACCAGAGGACAAAATGAAAAGAACAAGGGAGAAAGTCAGAGAAAGACTTCTGCCAACAATGGGCTAAAACCTTTGGTAACAATGATCCAGGGTTTTTATCATTAAAATGAAATTAACCTCAATGTTAACATGAAGTCACTTAAAATCATTTTTAAAAGAAAGGGAAAAAAGCAGTACAACACAAGCCCATTAAAGCTGCTTTCTTCAAAACAATCGGTTAATTACTTGAAACCTGCTGGAATAAAAGTTTTTGCTACAAGGAAAAAGCCAATGGGGAGGTGAGGGGGCAGAAAGGATGAAGAGCAGTACAGATAAAAAGGGAGAAGACATAGAACAAAGAGAAAAAACAAAGAGGCAATCCCTATCTGCAGCCGTTTTTCTATCTATCATAGTTTTCAGAGGATTACCTATCCTACATATCCTACATCCACAGAAGTAGGAAAGAAGTTTCTTCTTCCCCATCTCTAATATAAAGCAATAGCAAGATCCAGACCATTGCTGGCAGAATACTACCAGGTTTCCAATGGTTCTAATCATGGGCTTGATTTTCAGGCCCGCTCCCCTTCTACTTTGCCTTACCTGGAGCTTGCCAAACCTGGCTGGACTATCCCCACAGGTTCTGGTTTGGAAACAGGAGACTTTCTCACAGCTGACTAATTTTCACTTTATGAGTATGCAAGCAGCCCACAGAGGAGAAATGGTGTTACAGGCCAGACTTACTTTGGTTGCCAACTTTGAGGCCTGGAAATATACATATAGTGTACAAGGTGTAACTTGAATATAACACATAGAGTATTACATATAATGCAGAAAGCTATGTATTAGATACTCTCTCTCTCTCTCTCTCTCTCTCTCTCATCCTCTGTGTGTGTGTGTGTGTGTGTTACTGGGAACAAATTGTTACCCTGTATGTTGGGGGTCCCAGGAGGGGCACCCAAATAAAAACACAAGATGGGGGAAATTAGACTCTAGCACTCTCTTAAGCTAACGAGAGGCAGGGTAACTTTAGCTGGGATCTTTAACCCTATGTCTACGGCGTCAGGTCAGAGAGCGGTTAGACAAGTTCTAAAGCAACAAATAATATTTTTATTGAGAACAAACAACACGAAAGACACGACATACACTAACTAACTGAGAAATAGAAATGGAGAGTTTTGGGGGAATGGGTAATACAACACCTTTTCTCATAGTCCTGGAGAGAAGTGGAGGTTGCAGGGAAGAAAGCTCAGCGCAGTTCACTGAGGGGAGCTCTCTGGGCAAACCGACAGCAAGGCTGGATGAAACTCAGGAGCGATCCAAGGAAGGCTCGGATTTGGGGACCTTTTATAGGGTGGATTTTACCTACAGGCCATGCCATGCTCGGTGAGAACAAAAGAATTTTAGAGTGGGACAAAGGCGTTGGAAAAGGTCAGGTTTTACATGATGAGCTTAGCGCTGGATGACAATAGTATGGCCAGTATGCAAATGGCCCAATGTAAAGGAATGACTCGGCACTTGGCCGGGCATCTTTGTGTAAAGTCGCGCTGAGCAAGGCAGGTTTGCAAGAAGGAGTCGTCCCTGAAGCATCAGAGAGGCATTAAGTTGCCTGCCTAAATGGGGATTGAAATGTACAACCATTACCGGTCGCGCCTATTATGTGCTTGTCTGGTGGCCCTTGCAAACATGTGGAGTAGGGCAGCAGAGAAAGGTCACATAAAGGCCAAATTATTTGATATCAAGAGATATCTAGTGCTCTCACCAGACATACCATAACCGTGGTAACAAAATAGGCTAGTGCCAGAGAACACCAACTCAAAGGTAAACAAAGAAATGAAAATGCCTATATGTCTATCAGCACTGAGATATAGGCAAATTTGACTGCTAATAGCTCTCCTAGCAGGTGATTTAATCTGATGCAAGGCAGCCAAAAACCAAGATCCAGCTCTACATGGTTTGTTTATATTATCTCCAACAAGACGCAGAGTGATGTCATATCTAAGACCTCTGTTTTGGTTGAATAACTTAACCAAGACACTGTCTGCACATTTATTTTGATGGGACAGTTGCTAGGGAAAGAATAAGAGAAGCCTAAACTCAGACTGCTCTGCCAATCTCCATCATACAAACAGGAGGCTACATTGCAGCCTCCAAGCTATGCTGTTCCTGATAACTGATAAAATGCTCAGATATGCTGATAAATGTGGCTGGTAAGAGAAATATCTAGGCTATACTAAAATGGATATATATCCCATTACAATTGTAATGGACGCCTCTTAAGATGCTCAGTATTTAAGAATGCTTAAGTCAAATGTTGATGTTAACTCGGTCTCTCTGGTTTTCACCACCATCACAAATTGGTTGCCTAGGTGCTCAGGAAGTGATACTGGGATCCCAGACAGAATCCAGATTAGCTGACAAATTGTAATGGACCCTCAATCCCTCAGTCTAAAGAGATATGGGTACAGAACCATGTCTGTTTCAAGAGGACCCTACAATCAGTGATGGGACAATTTGGAAACACCAAAGGATGATCTACTTGCTTCTACCAAGATATAAAGCAATACCAAAAAGCTGTGAATATTTACAGCAAATTGCAAAATGTTGTACCCTTGTTTTGATTTTTTTAATCAGGCCTGGCATTTTCTGTGCCTTCCGATAATGCAACATAGGTTCTGAGCAGGTCTGTTGGCCTTGTTCTCTAGCACCCTCCCTGCATTCCAATTTTCTACAAGCAAATACTAAAAATGTGGTGGAAGGTTAGGGGGAGCCCAGAGCAGTCTTGCCCTGCAAAGCTCCTTTGACAGACAAGCAGAATACATCCCATGAAGGATTTCTGTTTGAATGGTTTGCCTCACACATTTCATAAGGAGTTTCAAGTAGACACTGTAATAATGTAAAAAGATGTCATCCTTTAAACATAGGCACCTACACTGTCTACAACTGTACCCTGATAGGAATTGCTATTGCATTGTGCTATTTAAACAGATTTAATTTCCTGTCTTAGCTTCATCTTGCTGCTGTTCTAAGATCTATCTCTTGCTTGCTTTTAAAATGAATCTTCTATATTAACAGAATTAAATCCCTGCCTAATTCCTGTGTGTCTTGTCACCCCCACTGTACTCCTGTACTACTTTTCTTAGTTGTCACTGACACTGGCCCATCTAGTGAGGGCATTCTCTGTGGCTGTGCCCATGGTGTAAAATTCCTGTTCGAAAGAGGCTAAGTTGGCCCCCTCTCTGCGCTCTTTCTGCTGGCACATAGAAACCTTTTATTTAAACAGACATTGGGTAAACAACTGGTTGTGCAGCAGAAGAGGGTTTTTCTTAGTATGGTGGGGGGGGGTTGGTGTGTGTGCACTGCATTTTTATCTGCAGCGTTTTGTTTTTTTAAATGATTTTACACCATTTTAATTATTGGAGTTTTTACATGATAGCTAAATCAGTTGGATTTGTTCTTTTAAAAAAATCAGATTTTTTGTTCTATAATGGTTGGAATGCTGTATCACCCTCTGCATAATGCAATTTTATATACTTAACTGTGTAACAGAGCTGCTATACAATCCTGTTACTGAATTGCGAAGATGTGTAATGGGACACTTGTAAGAGTGCCAGTGTGCATCACAACCCCTCCTCTGATGTTCTGTCATGCATTGGGGTACTGCAGAAACATCAGGGGGACATATCATTTTGGGGAACTGTAGTGCATTCATGTTGGTCCTGATGCACATAGGTCACTTTGCTGGCACCCCTATATAGTTACATAGTTACTTTGCAGGCTCCCCTACACAGTTATATAGTTACATGACAGCAGCTCTCTACTGGATAATGGATGTTAGGGGACTTACTTGAATTCTAATACTTGCATATATCTACATCACAGAAAACAACCTAGATAAACAAAGGAAGAAACACCATGCTACCCTATCACTCTGACTCCACCACTACTTTACTCATAGACAGTCTTGGTTCTTCATGGAAAGTATTATTGCACTGTTCTTCACTTCCAACAGAAGGAAACACAAAGCCATCTTATTCAGTCCACAACCTCTGTAGGGCCACTTTGACCTTGTAAGCAAAGCAGAATATTCAAAAGGCAGTATACATTTCAGGAGATTCTGACCACATCAGAAGAAAGGAAGATATAAATCTGGGCTCCCACATAGTGCTCAACATAGGCAGCTCTCTAGAATAAATTGGAGTTAACCACAAATCTCGCTAGAGGATTTCAGGGGACTCTAGGACAAGTGATCTAAGGCCTTTCCACACTACACTGTTATAGTGCTGTTATTCCATTTTCAACATTCTATGGAATCCTGGGGTTTGCAGTTTAGGGAGGAGAATTTAGAATTCTCAGCCAGAGCTCTCAATAAGCTACAAGCCCCAGAATTCCCCAGGATGTTGAATAATAATAGCACTATAACAGTGTAGTGCAGAAAGACCCCTAGACTCTTCAAGGCTGCAACCATATCCTTCTCTGGATTGCGATGCAAGGAGAAAGAGAAACCTTTGTTTGCCAGGTGAATTGTACTCCTGGAACCTCTTAGAGGCATAACTCAGCTTGAAAACAAAGAATGTACTCTCTGCATTTCTTGTTTTAAATTTGGAATTTGTTGGCTTCTAGTGATTCAGTGGCAAATTCAGCAGTCCAGGAACAGGGGTAGCTGCTTTGTGCTGGATACCATTTTTCTGATAAAATGAACCACCTATCCACAGATGCTCCATTTTGTTGCCACTGAAATTTTCTTTTGAAAATGCTACTTCCTTAGGCCTATGTATTACTATAACTCTGGTTTGAAAAACAGGTAATCTATCAAGATAAGCCTAACCCACCAACTACAGATCATCACCAAGCTGTTTGCTTGTGGACTATAAAATGGAGGTGGGAGTGAGGCTGAAGAATAAACTGCAACATACAACAAGTGGATACAATGGCCTCAGGTACACCACAATTTAGTGCAAAGCTAATATAGCTGACTGAAATGCATGAGCGTAGGAAGTTCAACTTGTGTGTGCCTCCAAGTTGCCTGTTGATTTATGGTGGCCCCATGAATTTCATATGGTGTTCTTAGGGAAGGAATACTCAGTGGTGGTTTCCCAATTCCTTCTGAAATATAGTCTCCAGCACCTGGTATTCATTGGCATTCTCCCATCCAAGTACTAACCAGGGCTGACGCTGCTTAGCTCCCAAGAAAGGAACTAGTGCCTTTAGGATATTTAGTAGACCTAATTTAAAAAATTATTCTAAAAATTCCTTTTTTTTTTTTTTAAGATAACTCTAATGCAATTTGACAGGTGCAGAACCTCTTGTGCTGGCTGAAAAATCCTGTTTCTTTCACATAAAAACCATTCGGTCATATTGCACAAAAACTTGACGCATTAGATACTTAAGAGTTCAGTCGGTCAATATCTAGGTCTTCATTCTAAGATCTCTGGGTAAAGAAAAAATTGAAAATTTTCAACTACAAATCCTCTGAAATTGTATATCAGGGAAGCTTAGGGAAGCTTAGGAACCCACTCCAGCAAACCAAAGATCCAATCTTGTCCAATATTCTTCTTCCAATAGCAACCAGCAAGATGCCTCTGAAAAGCACACAGACACTGAAGGTAAGTGATTATAGTTTTATATGTTGTCTCTTCATAGCACCTGGTACTCAGAGCTGTGCAGTTTATTTATTACAAAAGTTCATATCCTACCCTTCCATTCCCAAGATTACAAAAAAACAATTAGAAACACACAGAGAAAGAATTAAAGTAATTAGAAAGTACAAAATTAAAAGGATCAAAGTTAAAACCGACAAATAAGTAGATTAAAACATTAAAAAGAGCAAATAAAACTAAGTCAAAACATTCTTAGTTTGATAGACTTTTAGAAAATGACTGGGATAGAGTTTTTATGGTGTGCTGTTCTGTTTTATAGTTTGGATTTTAATGAATTTTACTGATTTTGACTTTATAAATTGTCTTTTTAAGTAACTTTTATATTTCTAAGCTGCCTTGAACCCTATCATTGGGAGAAAGGTGAGATATAAATGAACAAAACAAACACACAGTTAATAAAACTATTAACAATATAAATTACAGTTAGCCCTCCACATTTGCGAATTTTGCTTTCATGGATTTGATTATTTGCGAGTTTCTCCAACACCTGCCCCCCCCAATTCAGGTGCTTCTTTTCTGGGGGAACATTCCCTCTCAATGGGTCAAAATCAAACCATTAAGCCCTTTAAAAACTCACCTTTGGTATACCTCCTCCTTCACCAGCTGCTCCCTGGCCAGCTAAGGATGCCTCACAGCCCAATTTCTCAGCACCACAAACCATTTCTTAATAACCTCCCACACCCAAGGAAGGAGATGGGAGAGAGAGAGGAAGCATAGGGCCACTATGCCAACCTCTCGTTCCCTCTCCTTTCCCTACTCTGGTTTGGACCCTGGGTGCTTGCTCTCCCCACCCTGCCTTGGCCCCCTTTCCACAGACACATTTTGATATTTGCAATGTTTCCACTTTTGCCAGGGGTCCTGTGCCCCTAACCCTAGCGAATGAGGAAGGCTGACTATATAAAGAGAGCATAAATGCTTGTAGAAACCAAATGTCTGTTTCAATGAGAAGATTCCACACTGAGGCAAAAAGTAATGAATAAGGAGCAAAAGAATCTTGTTAGGGAGATAGTGTGAAAACAATTATATTATATTTCTAATGCACAAAAACAATTTACTGGCCCATCTTATTATTTATTTATTTGTTTGTTTGTTCATTCATTCATTTGTTGGATTTAGACCCCAACTTTCTCCCAGGATGGTAATTTACACACACTCACCTTTCTCCTGGGATGGCATCTGAACCCAGGTTGCCTACTCTGATTGGCAGTGGTGCTCCAGATCCCAGATGAATGTCTTTCCGCATCATTATCCACCAGATCCCTTTTCTACTGATCTAGACATGCTTGGAATTGATTTGGGACTTAATGCCTACTGTTTTTAATTGCATTTCATCAGTTTTTGCTGCCTAATGAGCTCTATGAACAACTCTGTGTTTTAAAGGACAAAGGGTACAGTGAATCCACTCTGGGGTTTAGTTTAAACTTTATAGGAGCTTCCCAAAGTTCTGAACCTATTTGAGGGGAAAGGTTCAGCACACTGAATAACTCATTTAAACTCCAGATTAAAACCCAGCATGAATTTATTGCCACACTGACTCAGAAGCCACCTGCTGCCACTGGTAATATCACAACCCTGTAGAATCTGAGGAACCCAGTGCAGAGATGTCAGATACAGAAAGGCCTCTGGTTGCAGATGACAGCTCACTCCCAGAATCTGGGCAGCTAGTTGCAGATACAGCTGATGAGGACTTTCAGTTAATCGGCCCCTCACCTCAGCCAAGATTTGCGGACACTGAAGAAACTCTCCCCCATCCAATTATTTGCAGAATATTGACATGAAAAGCAGCAGCATTAAAAGAATCAACACCTCTTGCAGAGACTTAAATGAGGAAAACTGAGCAATTAACTAGCTGGATTCTCAAGATCAAGAAGCTATAAATCTCCTAGTAGCTGCTGAAATTTCTTGTTGTACACAATGATTAATTCTATCTGTCTTAGTGCTCTTGGATTTATTTAGTTTCTTGATCCCTGGCTTAAGTTGCATGTTTCTCTTTTCTGGATTTTTTTTTTTTTTTTTGGAAAATCATGACTGCTAGCTTCTCATGACAGATTCTGGGATGACTGAGACCCTGTTACTATGTTCTCTTCATCTTCATAGATATTAACTGTCTGTGACCTGGACTATCTTGGTCTACCTGGCATGACTTCCCCCTGGCACTTGCTGCCTATAGTCATAAGATAGGTAAGGACTATTACTCATACTGTTTTCATACAGAGGAGAGTGAGAAGGAGGTTGGAAAATAGATGGATAAGAGGACAAAGTGAACAGATGAGGAGGAAAGGATGAGAGAGGAACAAGCAAGTGAAAGAGAGGAAAGGATGGTGGAATAGTGATTATATTGGGGCAGCAGTGATGGGCCTTCTGGCTTGGGCAGTAAGAAATCTCAAGCAACCATAAGACTTGTTTTTGCAAAGGATGTTTTTTGTATCTGTACATGAGCTGGAGGGTGAGTTAGCTCATTAATGAATGAGTTAACTCATTAACAAATGAAAAATTAACCACATTTTCATTCCTTGAAATAGAACTTTGAAATCGTCTGACATTTTATCAACATTGTCACTGCACTAAAGTTCCTATGGAAACATGTCACAGGATAGTGGCCTTCAGGCACATTTACAAACCAGCCATACAGATCTAATCCTAGTTCCTGTGCATACGTACAGCAGGGGGTTGGACTGGATGTCCCCTGTGGTTTCTTTCAACTCCATGATTCTATGAGCAATGCATTTGCCAGGCATGCAGTTTCATTCCAATGAATGGAGATAATTAAAACCTAACTGGAGCCAGAACATCCTTTAAATGCAGCCATATGATCAATACCATATTAAACAAGATAGTATTATTTCAAACAGCAGGCAAACAGTTCTTATTTATAACTAGGATATAATGATTAAAATTAGGAATGTTCCTCATCCACTTACCCACCCAAAGAAATAACTACTAAGAAGTTTGGCTTAAGCAAAGAGTGTCCAGGTATCATCATAAGTCTTCCTGCAACAAAAAGAAAGCTGATTGTCTGAGCTTACAGAAGACTCTTTTCTTCTTGCCTAGTATTTTAAGAATTGCCAGGTCTTAGGGTACATCTGCACTAAACAGTTACATCAGTTTCCTCCCACTGTATTTGCCATGGTTATGTCCTACAGCATCCTGAGGTTTGTAATTTGGTGAAGTACGTATCTGCTAGAAAGGCTATAGTATACTCCTCTGAACTACAGCAGAGAAGAATTCCAAGAACTTCACAAACTGCAAATCCCATAAGATGAAACCCTAGCAACTAAAGTGGAATCAGACTGGCATAATTGTGCAGGTACACTTAGGTTGTCCTAAGACCTTTTGTTTAGTTTCATTTTGGGGCACTATACTTACACTTCCAGGGACTGCATGAGAAGGTATCCAATATCTCAATATGCAACCACCTCCCTCCATTTGTCTCTTATTGAACAGCTCCACCTCTCACTTCCCATGGTCAATATGGTTTCTGATTATGCTGGGAAGCTCCTGATAGGATACTAGAAATGCTTGCACCACCACCAAGTTGTCCATACTTGTCCTCCCCTTTTTACAACCCATAATTCCATGTAAGTATGCAAAGCAGGGGAACTCACTCTTCTGGCTTTAGATAGGATCTTGGCCACTGCTGTTTGAGGGAGGCTATTGCTATTGCTTACTTAAAAATATGTATTACACTGAATGGTCTGAAATGATCTGATAGAGACTCAGCCATTGCCCTGTCTTATCACTCTCAGCTTTTGCACAGTCCTGAAAGAGGAAGATGGGAGCAGGGGGGTAATCTATTTATGTGTTTCATTTTTAAACCCACTGCCATAACTGAAGCTGCCTGGATGGTGTACAAATTAAAAACAACTTACAAAATAGCAATAAAACAAACCAAGAAAATCCCAAATCAGATAAAAACAGCTTAAAGCTACCAGCAGGTCATGATAAAATCCAAGTTAACAACAACAAAAACAGCAGCAGGGGTAAAATAGTGCTAACATCTAAAAACACTAGAAGGCTTGTTAAAATCAAAACCTAAAAGACTTGAGGTTTTGTTTTGTTTTTTAAGTGTTTTCCTCTGATATCAGAAAGCCTGTAAGTTAAGTAAGAAAGAAACCTCTTAGAGATGGAGGAATTCCTTTAAAGGAATCCAAGCTACAGAAAGTCCCACTCTCTTGAAGCCATTTGACTGAGACATTTGGGTGAGGGCCTCAGGTGACCTTAGATGAGCCTCCAAATGTTGTTGGATTTCACCTCCCACATTCCTCACAATTGCCTATGTTGACTAGTTTCCATGGGAATTGCAGTCCAACAACATCTGGAAGGCTGCGTTTTGCACATCCCTGCCTCAGAACCTGGGCTAGTAAATAAAGATGTTCCTTCAGGTAATTTGACTTCAACCACTGAAGTCTTTAAAATTTAACCCAGCACTTTGAATTGGGCCTGGAAATGGACTGGCTGTGAATCCAATGCTGACATACTAATATATTATCCCACCACAATGCCATTTCCTAGACAGAAACAGCCACAAAGTTAACACAATGTATTAGGTAAGCCATCCAGGGAGAGTCCTTCTAGATAGAAATATAAGCCAAAAGTCAAATCTACTATATAAAAGTCAATGTTTGTCTGTGAGTTTGTCTGCGTCAGGCAAAGATATCATATGATTGGCTGTATGAGGTGAGAAAAACTCATATGAATGGCTGGTTGTGAAGATTCTATGGAATCCTCAGATTGGCAGTTCAGGGAGGGGCCTTTAGAATTCTCAGTCAGAGAGCTCAGGCTGGTTGCTATGGAGATGAGGCCTAGCTGGCAAGGAGGAGGACACTCCTTCAGGAACCGAACCTCTGTATGTTAACAACTCTGAATACAGATTGGATTGAGGAATATGGGGAAAGCTTACAGGTACTGGAATAGGTTGGTTGCTATGGAGACTAGGCCTAGTGGCAAGGAGGAGGACAGTGTATTCCCTCAGAAACTGAACCTCTGTATGTTAACAACTCTGAATACAGATTGCATTGGGAAATACAGGGAAAAGTTACAGGTACTGAGGAAGACAGTTTGTTGAGTTCTTAAGAGGACACTGCCAGGTTAATATGCTAGTGAAATAAATAAATCTGAATTAAATATAATCTTCTACCAAGTCTGTGCCTTTATTAACCAGATTACTTCAATATGTAATCAGTCAGGCTGTATGAAGTTATTGTTCAGTGCCATTCCCCAGAAACTACCCTATCAGTTCAGATATGTATTGTCTTGCCAAGTGATTCAGGCAAAGCCACGCAATGATAAATCTAGACCTGCTAAGTCTTAGGACATGCCTGAATTTGTTATTGATCTGCCTTCCTGGATCAAGTTATACCCTTAGGCATAAGAACCAGTGTGGTGTAGTGGTTTGAGTATTGGACTATGACTCTGGAAACCAGACTCTGAAGCCCCACTCAGGCATGGAAAAACACTGAGTGACCTTGGACAAGTAATGCTCTCTCAGCCTCAGAGGAAGGCAAATCCCCTCTGAACAAATCTTACCATGAAAACCCATGACACCTACTTCTGCCTTTGTCATTGTTGTTTCTGCTCATTTGTTTCTCAGACCTGATGAGTCACCACCTCAAAGGCAGAAGTGGGCAGCTGGCAGCCAAAAGAGAGAAACTGCAGTCACATAGGGACAGGGAGGGCAATGAGGGCGGTTTGCCCCCAGTGGCAATTTTTTGGGAGTGTCCTGACTCTTAGCCCCCCCGCATGTCATAGCCCCACCCCTGCACACTATGGCCCTGCCCCCATGCACCATGGTCATGCCCTCCAGCACAATAGTCCCACCCCCACGCTGTAGCCACACACCCCTCCATGCACTCCGAGCTCTGCCACTGGGAAACTGAGGATCTGTGAAATGGCAAGCGGCATGGATGTGTGCCGAGCACTACACTTGGATTCCCACCATTTTGCTGGTTCCCAGACACTCTCCAGCCTCATATCTCGTACACAACACAAGTAAAGAATGAATGGGATGCAAAGCTATTTCAAAAAGGTGCTGTATTCCAAAATAGAGAACACTTCTGGTCCCAAGTATTTCAGATAAGGGAGGCTCAACCTGTACAAGAATCCTCTAGTTCCAGAGTGCAAATCAAGAATACAGCTATAGCTGGATAGACTAAGCAAATGTATGTTTATGCGAACTGATAGATTTGCATTTGTATTCAATGTCGCCCCTACAGCTTGTACGGGAGTGCAATCTTTTCTTACTCCAAGAAGCTGGGAGTTCTGAGGTGGTGTGTGTGTATATGTGTTTGTGTTTGTATGTCAGTTCTGAAAGAGGGAAAGGAGACTCGGGAGAGTTAAATGACTGAACTACAGCTAATAGGCAGCACTCATCAACATGAATCCTGAGGCTAGAGAGTGGCTGGATGAAGCCTTTAACTGCATTTCAGCCCAGAGCTTGAGTCTAAGGACCAAAATGATTTGCAGGCTCAGGACTGAGAGGTGTAGTGGAAGGAACAAACCAGGCAACACACCAAAACTGGGTGAAAGTAGGCCACAACTTTA
This sequence comes from Ctenosaura bakeri, assembly GCA_948474755.1. Taxonomy (NCBI): domain Eukaryota; kingdom Metazoa; phylum Chordata; class Lepidosauria; order Squamata; family Iguanidae; genus Ctenosaura; species Ctenosaura bakeri. Next base: position 299,357 of record CAOLHI010001152.1, on the reverse strand, counting down.
TTGGCTACAGCAAAATCAGGGTTGGCTTATGCATGGGTCTGGATCCCAGCATCAGCCAACCCGCCTATTGATCGATGAGACTGAAAACCTGAAGCCAGGACCAACTGGAGTCAGGTGTGAGCCACCTGATGCCCCACCTGCGTAGGCATGCGGAAACCCAAATCCATGGTGCGTGCCCGCTGCCGACCCTGCCCTCTTGGCAACTATCTCCATCTCCAGGACCTGGTGACCTGGGGAGATAGCAGACCCAGATCCAAGACCCATGCCAATCGCCATAGAAGTTGTTACAATGAAAAGGAAAAGACACAACATAACTACAGCATTCAGGATACAGAGCTTGAATAAGGACCAAAATGGATATCTGATTGGTTGGTTTCCCTCCTGTCCTCCTTCTTTGTTTATTTTGAGACTTAAATATATCATTATTTGAATTGACCAAATTGCCTGCATCCCCTCTTTCCCCCTTATGAAAGAAATTATTACTAGCATTTTTTAAAAACTTTATTTAGTATTTTTATTCCATTTTCACAATGTCATAACAATGTTTTGGTGAGAAGAAAAAAATTAGGGGGAAACAACTCTGCATACTTGAACTGGTTTTGCTAGAATGAGTAACTGCTCCAGAGGACATAAACCTACGCAGCTCTGGCTTACAGTGGCCATGCTAGGACTTATTTCTTATTCTGGGTAGTAGCCGTACTTTTATAAATAAAAGTTTACTTTCTAAAAAAAATTATACAAGACTGCAACATTTCTTATTTATCTGAAATTTGAAAGGGATGATCTGATTATCTGTTCTGAAAGTGCTACCATATTTCCATGTTTAATCAATTTTGGTAAGTGGAGCTTCCAAAATTTCCCAAACTGTATTATATATATATGTATGTATGTATGTATGTATGTATGTATTACAAATAGCATGTATTTCTATACATGCCCCCAACAAGCTGGGTACTCATTTTACCGACCTGCGGAAGGATGGAAGGCTGAGTCAACCTTGGAGCCCAGCAGGATCGAACTCACAACCTTGTGGCTTGCAGTACTGGCATTTAACCACTGCACACCAGGGCTATACAGAAAGCTATTTTTTATTTTTTTATTTTAATTTTTTAAATTTAATTTTTAATGAAACTGGGCTGTTGTCTGATTTGAATGCCTGAGAGTGAAGTGTGGAATGCCATACCTCCTAATTTTGGAAATGCCCAGGCCTGCCTCATGTGGTAGATTATCTCCTCATTATTCCCTTTGTCTGAGAAGGAAATTACTCTCCAGATAAAGGTTATTCTGGTTGAGTTATTGTTTCTCGGTTGAATATGACTCACCCTACTTGGCACCAGGGTGCGATTATCTTGATGTTGTTTTAATCTTTTGATACCGGGTGTGGTTCAGGTTCCCTTGGGTGGGGAAATATTTCTGTGGGCACCAAAGATTAAAGGAAATGTAAAGATTCCCAACAACACTGTTACAGAGAAGATCATTACAATCTTCTCCATCAGCTGGCAACAAACTGAGATCACTTCCAGGGAAGAGTGCCAATCCCAGAGAGAAGTATTGCTCAGCAGTTCCATTGAGAAGAGTATAGTCCTGATTATTGTTGAGAATAAGAAAAAGTTTGGAAGGCAAGGCTCCCAGTAGGGAGCCAAGAGCGTTTAGCTGCAGCATATTTCCCATGCAACTAAATCTTTGTATTATATACATAAACTCATACCAAACAAGACCATAATGAATACATAAACATGCCTCAAACAGATGATAGATACAGCATATAATATTTTACACAATGTTAATAACCCATGCAGAGGACAAGTAAACCAAAGTAAATAACCACAAAAATGTAGGCCTGAATACAATTCCAAAAACTCATAACATGGATTACAAACACTCATATAAAACAACTACATCTAATCTTAGGATGTTGAAATGAGACATGGAAGGAAATAAGGTACATATGTATCCAGTCTACCATTGCTGTTGTGTTTTTTCAAGTTGTTTACAATTTATGCCAACCCTAAGGTGAATCAACACACAGTGGCAAAGTCTATGCATGATGGCACAATGACCACACCTGAGAACTTTTGGAGTTCTTTCATTGGTCTTCTTCAAAGGACTCAGTTTCAGTGTTCAACATGTCTGTTTCCAATAATGCATAAGCCTTCACCCTAGTTATATCAACTCAATATGTTAACATTTTCCAAGGTAGGCCCATCATACACACAACACAATTATACAAATCTTGCGTAACAAAACTGCAGACATTTAGCTATCTTTGTTTGTATCATATCCTTCCTCCCAATCTCAGAGTGTTATGGCCCAGCTTTTTACATTTGTCACATAGTTTGTTCTCTCTTCCTATAACTGGCATGGATGGGCTCAAGCCAGATCAGCATTGTGGTATGGAATAGATGTGCTTTAACCTCTGCTGTCTTGATTAGAATTGTTGGGTGAAGGTGTAGCCACTGATTGCCTGGAAGAATTGATAGACCTAGACCTGGAAATTCATAACTATTACAAATGGTGGAAAGTACACCTTTGGGGCAGGTTGCTCAAGAGAATGGTGGTGACAACCACAATAACTGTAGATGTTCTTGGAGGGTATTAGTTATCTAAACCCAAGACATTTCAATCTGGGTTCCAGCCTAATAACGAGATAGAATTAGCCTTACTCATCCTGATATGTAGTGTTTCTTGGGAGAGGGGCAAGGCTAGTGTGACTCTCCTACTCTTCCTCAACCTCTCTAGTGACTTTTGATGCCACTGACCATGTAATCTTCCTGAACTCTCTAAGCTGGGGACACTCTTTTTCAGTGGTTCTGTCCATGTCTGTATGTAAAACCCCTCTCTAGTAGTATGTAAAACCCCTGGCAGTTTTTTTCTTTGCAATACCTCAAGATACCATCATGTCTCCAATGCCATTTTGTACATGTATGAAGCCACTGGCAATAAGGTCAAAATTGTGACTAAGCAGCAATCATAAATATGTAATAGTTACTTAAGTTTACTCATCCATAACTGTTTCATATTCACAATCACTACTTAGTCATGACTGTAACAGAACTGCCATGATTATAACTCTCCCCCAAACCTACTTTACTAGGCATCCATTGCATGAGGTGAAGGGGGTCTGTTCTGCTTGTAGTTGGAGTGAATGATGTTTCCATCAAGTTTGGTGGGTGGGCATGTTACTTAATTAAGTATACTTAACTAGGTAGCTGATACAGGATTCCAGCCAGGGTGTCGAACAACTGGGGGATATATCTCTTTCTCTGTCACTCTGTTCCTCAATTAAAATTGTATCCTCTTAAAATGTTCTATTAACAAACAAAATGCAGACCACATTCATACATATGCAGGTATCCATATATTTTCCCTATGGGGTAATATCAGTTTGAAGAAGGAGACAAGATTTGGATTTGGAAATATTGTGTTAGAGAGTCATAAAGTGGACCTCAAGGGCCATCAAGTCCAACAACCTGCTCAAGACAGGATCTCCAGCTAGAACAACCCCAGCAGGTAGCTGTCCAACCTCTTTTTGAACACATCCAGAGGAGGAGACCCATCAACTCTCTAGGCAGTTGCTTCCATTGCTGAACCATTCTTACCTTAAGAAGTTCTTTCTAATGTTCAATTAAAATCTAGTCTCCTAAACCAGTAGACCTGGGCCTACCCCCTGGGGCAGCAAAGAACAGGACTGCCCTCTCTTCTCTAGGACAGCTCTTGCAGTGTTTAAAGAATGCAATCATGTCATCCCTCATTTTTCTCTTCACCAGGCTGAGCATACCCATCTCCTTCAATCTTTCCTCATATAGAGTCAGAGTCACAGAATCATAAAACTGGAATTGGCCCCATGGGCTTTTCAGTCCATCCCTCTGCTCAGTGGAGGATCTCCAGGTAAAACATCCCTAGCTGGTATCTGTCCAGCCTCTTTTGAAAACATCCAGAGAAAGAGACTCTATCCCATCTCTTGACAATTGATTCCATTGTCAAACCACTCTTACTATCAAGAAGTTATTTCTCATGTTCAGTCAAAATCTACTCTTTGTTGGGTGGGGAAAATTTGAAAAAAAATTCCTTGGCAGTATTGTTCTGTCCAATTCTGGGGGCAAAAGAAGCAATTATTTTTTAGTTTAAAATATGTGGATAGATATAGTCACAGATCTCCTGAATCCCATATCTGTTTGGCCTTCACATGTACTAAATGTTAACAAATTTTATGTCCAATTTTATTTTATTTATTGAAAAGTTTTCCAGTTTCAGAGAGAAGGGTTTCTCTGCTATCAAGATCTGGGAAACAGGCTCTTAAAGTGATAGGCTTCTAATGGCTATCATAAAAATGTGAAAAGAGATAAAATGCAAGTCTTGGAGCTTTTTACTTTAAATGCTTTGGCAGAGGTTATGAAATAGCTCAACAATTTAGCTTCCCAATATTGTTCTGTTGATCACTACTGTTGGTGGGGGGAATGTAAACTCTGTAATACCTTATATACCTGTGTTACAGCAAAATTAGGCTAATGCAGTGATAAAAAGCCTTCATTATTTCAACTGATGTCAATGCACTATTAATAGTACAGCAGCTGGTGGTCCTCCTTGGGTTATCATTCTAAGGACCATTAGATTTTGTGATGCCAGTGAAATTCTATCTAACAATATCTGGCATTAGTTTTTTAGTTTTTTATTGACTTTACTCATAGCCAGATGGGAACCATGAAAACTCTTTTCCATTTGTTTGTATTAAGCTGCAATTAAGTCTGCAAATGTGTCTGAATGTCTTTTTTTGCATAGGATTTTTTTTCTCCTTTTCAACAGGTACTGTGATGTTATATTTCTTTATTAATAATGCAAGTGTCTTCAGTTAAACACTGCAGTGTCTTCAAGTTAACTACCCCCAGAAGGAAAATGTCCTATCCACCACAGGCTGGGATGCTTATTTATATTTTTGTTTGCAACATCAGGTCTTCAGCTTCACCAAGCTCTTGGAGCTACTTAAACAGCAAGACAGTCCCTTCCATCAGACACAACACAAAAGGAAAAGGAAGTAGGAGGTAGGACAAAGAAAACAAACTATATCTTAGTTATGGCATTTTTATAATTATCAGCTGGAATAGCTCAAGGTGAGGAAGCACCAGGTATTCCTGAATTTTTTTTCAGTAGGATGAATGGAATAACCCTGCTTTCCATCTCTCTCCCTCTCCCTTTCTCTGTTCCCTCCCCAGCCCCACCCATCAACCTGATAGAATAGCTGCAAGAAAGAGATATCTAATTGAGGTGGCTTCTCATCAGAGCTGATGGTGGTCCTTCCTTCTCTTTGCTTGATGTGGTGGTCTGAAGAAATGGGTGTAGTGACTGGAAGGAATTTATGTCTTTTCTGAGAACTCAGAAATTCCCTCCAGTACTGGTCAATCTTCCCTTCTGTCCCTTACTCCAAACTGATGGAAAGGTGTGTCGCTTGGGGCCTTCCCTCCCAACAACATCTTCATGGCATTTCAGTGCTATAAAATTTCCCCACAGCCTGCCCCTCTCTGTGAACCTCAGATACCATTCCAAAGGTTTATGACAGCCAGCTCTGTAAGTATATGGTTGATCATTTTTTATTTTAAAAAGTCCCTTGGGTTCCACCAATGTGCTAAAATTTAAAGGCGTTACCTCACTCATTGCCTGGCTTGCTATAGCTTCATAACCCCAGTGGTAGACTTTCAAGCCTGTTGTAAAAAAAAGTGGGGGGTAGAGAGGAGTACAAGTAATGAAAACTTCATCTCCAGAGTGCTGTATAGACTCTGTATGTCAGTTCTTTGTAAAAACACATTCTGATGTTCAACTCTGACTAATAAATTAATGTTATTAGTGTACAAAGTATGGTATAGTCAAAAGGACCTCCCTCCTCACTTTGTAATAACATTGTGTTGATTTATGAGGTGTTTTTCCTGGATGTTAATCCCTTCATTTTGAAATAGTGCATCATAAGGAGAAATCCTTACATGGTAAGTGAAACATATACTATATATCTATATAAGTCATGCTGCTTTCTAAGAAAAATGTGGATTTGCAGTGTGGTTATTACCCAGCTGTAGCCTTTGCCTCAATGGCTAAAAACTGAACAGACCCTGTAATGGTGTAGATTTTTAAAGTTACATTTAATTTAAGATACATCATCAGAATGGGCTGGGTAGACTCATGTCCACTGAAAGATGCTCTGAGGTAGTTTTGAGGCTCTTGATCAGAGGCATAGTCATTGTCAGAAAATGTCAAAGATGCTAAAATATAGTTCAATGTTTATGTTCAGCCTGCACATAGGAGTGTTAAACATAAGGAGATGAAGGCACTCTTCCAGTATGCCCATTCTGTCTTTCCCCAGTCTTACCACATCCACATGACTGTGAGTAGAAGACCTTTCCTTTTCAAAAGTGCTGTTCAATATGTACAGCAAGGTCTGAAAGGGTGGAGTCAGCATTTGCATGTGTGACCTCCTGCTCCATACCTTTGGATGGAAAGTCAACTTTTGAAAAATTTAAAAGCAAGCAATAATAGCTTCTGCCAGATTTGAGACTGGGGTTGTAGATGTATTCTTACATACACCTGGACATTTAATTCTGTGCTTTGTTTGCATTCATGGCCTCAGCCTCCATGAGTTCAAAGTAACAAAGGGAACCCTGGTGTGTTTAGAACTGCATATGTGTGTTCTCACTACTTGTATGTGTTTTGTACCAGCTTCTGGGAGTATTCTGATATGTGTGTTCTAAGAAAATAAAAACTAACTCTTTTGCTTACTTTTAAGTAATGACTGAATGAATGTCACTTTAGAGTTGTAACTATAATGGCAGCTAACTACTGGGGAGGCTAGCTGTAACTAATTATTTTTTTAAAGTAACTTTCCAAGTGCTGCTAAGCCTGTATGCATAACAACATATACTATGCAGGTTACTGGAGAGGTTTGGCTATTTCTTTATCATTTTTGTATCCTACTCTTCGTCAGAGAACCCAGAGCAGCATACATAGAATAACATAAGTGTAAAGAGTTGGTGGGAACCCCAAACTTCTGGTAGTACAACAATTCACAGCTCATTCTGATGTTAACTAAACCAAATCCCCTCTGCCAGCACACAACTATGCACAAACGGATCTCTGGATCTGGATAAAGATACGTTTGGAACTTATTTATTCATTCATTGCCTTTCTCGCAAGAGTTTCAAGGTGGCTTACATAACTAAAACAATATAGATGATTTTTTTAAAAAAAGTTAAAACTCCATTAAACAACCCAATTAAAACATTGACTTAAAACAGTTAAAACAATTTTGGACTGAACACCTGAACTGGACTAATTTGGATGTAACCGGGCTGCAGCACACAGTCACTAAATATACCAGAGAGTTATGTTTTTGCTTTGTGCAGAATCCACATCTTGTGTGCACAACATAACCCGCAAATGGAGACAAGTACAGACAAGGAAGTTTGTAAGGTCATAAACTGAGGAGACCACCACCTGTATCTTTAAGGACTTCTGATGTTTATTGTTTTGTCTCATATATACAGATACGCGCACACACACACACATTTAAAAACACTAAATTTGTAAATTGCTTTGAATTTATTGGAAGAAAGGCAAGGTAAAAATATGTTCAGTGAATACACTTGAGAATGCCTAATCTGAAAAGTCAAAATCCCAAAAACCTCCAAAACCCAAAACTTTTGTCAGCCAACCACCCGCTTCTACCTTGAAGGCAGCAGCTATGGCATTCCTGTTCATTCATCTCTCAGATCCTCAGTTTCTCCCCAGCCTTGTGTCTGAGACACAATACAAGTAGTGAATGAATGAGATGTGAGGCTGGAGAGAAAGAGACACACAAGGATCTGTGAAATGGTGAAATCCAAGCATAGTGTGGGTGTGAATCCATACCTCCTGCTATTTCACAGATCACTGCATCTGTGAAGGAAGGTGCTCTGGGCTGCTAGGCCTAATATTCAACTAAACTAGTTTCACTTTTGGAAGAAGGTGTGTGTGTGAGAGAGAGAGAGAGAGAGAGAGAGGGGAGGATGGGGGATGGAAGAGGTGGAAGACTCCCTAAAAGTATCAGTTTACATCACAGAGAGGTGATGATAAATGGATAAGAGATGAAGAAACTTTGAGCCACTATTTAACCATATCACTGTTCTCTCCATGGCATCTTTAACTCTTCAGTGCTAAGCATTGTTGCATTTCTAACAGCTTGGTCCAACTGTATAGCATATTGTACACTTACCTTTCTGGGTTCTCAAAGCTTGAAATAAACACAGACTTGGCTAAGGACTTCCTTTCTTTCCCAACAGTCTCTGCCTGTTGTCTTGATGATCAATGGTTATGGAATTAACTTAAAGAAAATCTTATGTCTGGAAATATATTCAAAGCTTTCCCTTCTGAATGCCATGTACATTGGAGATACTGATAATACAATGTATTTATTTTTCTTTATCCACAGAGCCATAGCCTCTACTGAGGCTGTTAAAATGGTGAGATCATTTTACTCATTGTTTTCTGTTCCCTTCAAAATACAAATGGAATTTGAGAAATAAGAACAATAATACAGCTTACTTTGCATAAGTGTTGAACATTTTCAAAGATAGTGCTCTGCTTTCTTGGATGCAAAGAGATTACAGCTGTTTCCTTACACCCATCCTCAAAAATATTTTCTTTGGGTCACAGGTCTGGAGAGGAGATGAATGTAACCTAAATCAGCTGTCAAAGCCTGGAGTGCCAGAATCTGTAGTGAGTATTTCACATACTTACTACATAGTGAGTAAATAAGATGTAGCCTACTACCTCAGTATGTGACAATGGACTCTAACTTGTATAGAGTTATATCTGTGCTTGTCTGTCCTTCTGTATCAGAACTCAGAAATGGGATTTTGGACACAAAAGCTCCTGGCCATCTGGCTGGAGGATTCTGGAAGTTATAGTCCAAAAAATTTTCCAGGTATGTTTGCATATGTACAAACACATAAGGAAATGTATCAAAGATTGCCTTGTTTGATTATAATAACTTATTATTTGAATGGAACAAAAATCCAAATTAGTACACTTACAGTCCTATGTTTTCCTTTTCTATGACATGACCTCTTTTTCCTATCAAAATTTTCTATCTAGGCACGTCCACGGTTTTTAAAGCATCTGCTGTTGCTTTGCCTCCTGCCTATCAATGCAGCCTGAAAGTTGTCACAGCAATCAATAGTCAGTCAGTAAATTTATCTTCTTTTTTGTTTTTCAGTATATAGTAACCCTACCTTAATGTTTGCTTCATAGCAAGTTCCATGAAAAATGAAGCAAAACCAGCAATCCTGTTGCCCTGAAAAACAAAAACTAAAACTGTGGATGTTTTTTTGATAAGTGCCAAACTTGCATTAAAATCTTGAGGGTGTCAACTTGTGTAAATATCAAGTCTGCTCAAAATCACTTCACAAATTTGTATTCTAGAATAGCTCAACAACTATGGTAATAATTGAAACCATCCTCCAGACTTGCCTGGAGTATGGACTGACCTTCAAAAACATGCATGAGAGTAAGGTGACATGATTTTGAATTGGATGCTAACATTAAATCAGGCTCTACGTGGAGCTGGTAGAGAGAGCATATACCTTTCCTCCCACTGACCTGCCATAAACAGCCTACCTTCAGCCTAACCTGACATCCATTCCTAAAGGCTTACACACATTTGAGAAGGACCAACCTCAATAGACAAGCATGTATAGAAGGCACAGTTTTTAATCCTTGGCATTTCTCCGTGTATAGTGTGTTTGTACACTAGAAGTAGGCAAGTACAGATAGTCTCTCCCTTTCTCTTTTTTCACCACCCCCACCACTTCAGACATCATAGGCTATACTCATCCCTTGAGATAAAACTAGAAGTGAATAGAAAACACCTCTGCTTTTTAAAAAGCTATCAACTTTGTGGGACCAAATGGCCCTTTCACATAATGCATGTATAGCACTGTGATTCCACTTTAACTGCCTCATCAACATCCTGTTAGATTCTGGGACTGGCAAGTTAGGAATGGGTATTTACAGTTCTCAGCTGGACAGATCTAGTGCTTCACTACACTACAGATCCCAGGATTACACAGGTTGTAGCCATGAGGAACAATTGTGTGTGTGTGGGGGGGATTTTTTTAAAATTCCTTAAGGTTAATGAATGGAGTCTGATATTAGATTGAAATCAACAGTTAATTTAATGACACTATGTCAAATGGACTCTGATTTGGTAGCCCAGGGTATCACCCTGAACAAACAATGAAACTAACTTTATATAGAATTCTTACAAAAACATACAGAGGCAGCAACTGAGATAACAAAAGGCTATGAGATACAAAAGAAACCAACCAATAAGAAGAAAGCACTATTTCCCAACTGTGCAAGTCACATTAATTCTTTTTATCTTATTCCAATATTCTAGCTGTTATCAGATCAGTAGAATATGTCAAGAAGTTTTGGAACATGGTTCAGAATGACTGAACTTGAAATCACTAGGAACATTTTCTATGTCTAAACAATCTATTTTCCTATGGCCATTTTTCTGACTTTCTCCCTTCAGTGTATATTGGGAATAGTATTTCATGGAACATTTGTGTCACCAGGAGGCTTCCAGAAGTGTGGAGTTTTTTTTCCTAGGTCTTTTTGCCACACAATTTGCTGCTCTGACAGTGTCAGTCTGATCTAAACAGATTGTCTGATGTCATATAAGTTTGCTTCCTTTGTCCTCATGATTGTGACATTCAGTACATGTAAGCTCATGATTCTTATATTTTAAGCCAAATATAAAAGAGGACAGGGCCCCTACACTGTACTTGTATTAGTTGGGGAGGGGTGTTTAAATTTTTAAAAATGGCAAAAAACAAACAAACACTGACATAGACATAAACATAAACCCCCTCCCCATTACCCAGTTCAGGTTATTTTCAGTTGTGGAAAATAATATTTTGTTTATCTTTTTTCCAAAATGGAGTTAAGGAGGTGTCTTCTCAAAACAAAGAAGGATGAGGAAATAGGGCATCAATCCCATGGTCTAGCTGACACTCATTCTGTTTCTCAGGAGTCAGTCCTTACCATAGGTTATTCTTTAACCTTCTGCTCAATTTTTAAAAAATCTTGAATAGCTTCCACACTGCCTCACCATCAAAGGTAGACAATTAAATTCCTTTTCCATCTCCATGCCAATGTCTTTGAATGGAATTTGTCAAGACACTGCAAGAGAAAAAAGAAGATAATTGACCAATTCAGGTAATCAGAGTTCTTGAATTAGAATTATTTCTGTGTACTATAAATAACTCTTCCTTAAAAACTTAATTAATAAGTGCATCCAGTTGGGATATCGATCTCTCTCTTTCTATTTCACTGAAGTTACTTTTCACCTCTGGAAAGCTAAAGAGTCTAGGTTGATATGTGAGTCTATTTGCAGGCTAGCTCCCAAGCAGTGTGTCTTTTTCACCTTGCCAAAATGAACTGAGGAGAGTCTGTAAATCCAACATGCTGTTAGGTTGCAGGGACAATGATACAGATGAATCTTGCAGGTCTAAGCATTTAGCCTGCTGCAGAGGCTAGAGCTCAATCCGGGTGATATGTAGCAACATTGACGGGAAATAGAGTATCATATTTTATTATAGGAAAAGTCTAGCTAGTTACCTCGTTTTACCTACACAGCATTATCATTTAACATTTATTCACTGTCAGTGGTGTGCTAAGTGCTGAATGGAACAGAGAGACAACATGATGGTGAGCCATAGAAATTTAATTTGCCACAGATGGACAAGATAGGAACAGCATATGCCATGTTGTTAAAGCAGTGTTGAGCAGGGACAAAAGTACATATGTACTATCCAATGACAATTTTATATCAGTGAGGGTGAGGTGGGGGGAAGAAAAATTATGGCCATTTCCACACTAGACTGTTACAGTGATATTATTACACTTCCAACACCCTATGGTGTCCTTTGAGGCCTCTCCCTAAACTGCAAACCTCAGGATTCTATAGGATGTTGAAAATGGAATAGTAACACTATAACAGTCTAGTGCAGAAATGGCCTATCATTCAACTGGTACACTGAAAGCGTAGAAGGATCATGTTTCTTCTACCGAATACCTTTTTCCACAAACAATGTGGAAAGACAAGAAAAACCTATGTACTCATTGACCATAATCCTATTAGTGACTCATACACACTTAAGTCTTTTTTTTCTTCTTTTTTTTTGGATGGGGCACAGAGGGCTATCATCCCAGTTCCCAGCAGCTGCTAAGCCTCAAGGTGGGCTGCTCCTGCCCCTTCTTACCAATGATAAGGAGAGGGAGGGAGGAGGAAATTCAAACCATGACGATATAGCTGCTCTGGGCCCCTGGGCAAGAAAAAGCTGAATGGAATGTATTTGAAAGAGCACCTTTATTTCTTTTCCCCAACTGGGTGAGACCAGCCATTTCTCTATGGTCTGAATTACTTCCCACTTCATTCCTTTCCCTACTGGTAAGTGACAGCATCAGGAGCCCCTCTTAGTACTTGAACAGCTGCTTGGCAGTGGAAGGACATGGAGCTGCATGTGCAGAGCTATGCTCATATGCAGGATCTTGACCATTGTCTGTCATTGCCATATTGTGATTAAGGAATTGAAGGTGGACTTGTCTGGACAGTGGTAGTGCAAGCAGATTGTGCCAATGCTTGAAAAGACTTCTTTTTTGGAGTGTGCATGTGTGTATGTGCCTTCAAACTGCCTTTTGACTTATGGCGAACCCATCAATTTCATAGGGTTTCCTTAGGCAAGGAATACTTAGAGGTGATTTTGCCAGTTCCTTCCTCTGAAATATATGCTACAGTACCTGGTATTCATTGGCTGTCTCCTATCCAGTTACTAGCCAGTGCTGGCACAGCTTATCTTCCAGACAGGATCTGATCTAAATATCTTTAGGGTATTTAGATCCTCACTACAACTCCTCAAATCTCTCAGGAAATTCTACAAGTTGTCCAAAATTGTAAGTCTTCCAAGTTCTTATTACAGGTATAGAGGCATCTCTGGTGATGGCCATCATGATATCTCTTGTACTGAGCTCTGGTGTGGCCAATGATGTCATCACTTCATATCACTACTTCACTTATGGCAAGGGAAACTATCACTTTCACTTTCCCCACACATTATAATTTGTTTAAAATCAGATTGTTTCAGACCCATTTATGAAGAAGTTTCTAAATTCTGATAAATTCTTAGGAAAAATGAGTGAAATTCTCATAAATCTCTGCCTAAATGCAACAGGGACAGCTGTTCCCAGCATAAAGAGGACCTTGTTGCACCTGCTGCCATGCAGCTGTTAAAAAATGAGGATACTGTCAAAAAATAGAGATGGCAATCCTAATTTTGCACTGCAAACATATCTGAAACACACAGAAATTCAAACCCAGCCATCAAAGTCTGCCAGAATGGGCAAATATGTCAGATTTTCCACATCTGATTTAAAAAAAAAAAAAAAACCCTTCAAGTTCCTTCCCCCAAATTAATTAAGAAATCTGCAGAATTCTTATTTTTCAAAAATGAACCAAATACAATTCTAACTCTCTCTTTCCCCCTACATTGCTATATTGGCAACACAGAATTACAGGTCATCGCCCAGTAACAAGGGCTGGGACTGGCTAATACACAGAGGCCTAAAATCTGTACTTACTTCTGATTAGACCAGATGTAATGAGTCAGTGGGATTTGCCTATGTGTTGACTCAGCATGCAACAATTGAGTCAATGGGTCTACTCCAGGTGGGATTCACATGTACACTGCAAGTAAACTCTGAAAGAAGAATAGGTGCCATTGCATATAGGAATGGGACTGGACAGGTATGGGTGAAAGATCTCAATATAGGTGGCTCTGTCACTGCAAATGATGCATGCAACTCAGTCTTACAGTGGTACACTCTGAAGTTCTGGCATTAATCAGGAGATACCCTTGAGGACTCATGTTGAACCAAGCTTGTATGCATGCACATAGAATCATAGAAATCTAGAGTTGGAAGAGACCACACAGGCCATCCAGTCCAACCCCCTGCCATGCAGGAACACCCTCAAAGCAATCCTGACAGATGGCCATCAAACCTCTGCTTAAAAACCTCCAAGGAAGGAGACTCCACTACACTCCAAGGCAGCAGATTCCACTGCCAGACAGCCCTGACTGTCAGGAAGTTCTTCCTGAGGTTCAGGTGGAATCTCCTTTCCTGCAGCTTGAATCCATTGCTCCTTGTCCTGGTCTCTGGAGCAGCAGAAAACAAGCCCTCTCCTTCCTCTACGTGGCATCCCTTCAAATATTTAAACATGGCTATCATGTCCCCTCTTAACCTTCTCTTCTGTGTGATTCATACAATGTTCTTTTTTAAAAAGGTCCTGGGCTTACTGACTAATGGTGTCAATTTTTACAAATATTAATGAGTAAATTTACTATGTGGCCCAGATATGAGTTGTTCAGAGCAGGACAGAAGCTTGGTGGCATAAGATGAGATTAAATGTTTTTCCTTTCAATGTATGTGCCATAACAACTGCGTAATGTGTTCCACATCTATCAGAGTTTTAGAGATAGATTTAGATTCTCTTATGTTTACCTTCTGTGTTTTCACCCAACTGGGATCCCAATTAAAGTGAATAATCTATTAATAAAGAAGTATCCTTGCATTAATTGTTATCTTTTGAACATCCGATTTTTAAAGTCTTCATCAAAGCAGTGCTGGAAGGATCAAGGTCAAAGATGCTTCATTCCCAAAAGAGGTGCATTTGAGGAGCTGTTCTTGCCAGAGGGGACAGATTTTACTGGCTAGTTTCTCATGCACTTCACATGTTGTGTTTTCTAATGAAGAAGAAGAAAAAGAAGAATGTCCCACTTTCCATGTATTTCAATAGTGCTGGGGCAGGGCGGGGGAAGAAATGAAGCTTTTTTCAATCTGGAAGTCAGCAGGGCAGAAAGTAGCAGGGTGACAGGCAAGTGCTGTGTTTATTAGCATCTTGCAAAACAATCAGAGAACGTGACAAGTCTTTAAAGTCTGTCTTGGTAAGTAACAGCTGTATTCTTGCAGCCTAAATAGTGCAAAGTGATTGAATTTTGATGGCAGGGGAAGAAACCTTGGCTGAATATAGAATCCCAGAGTCTTTCTGGTTCTTGTTGTCATAATTGATCTGACTTGTCTTGTAACTTAACAAAACATGGAGCATTTTGCTATTTTGCTCAACAGCAGTATAACTATGGATGGATCGATATGGATGCCTGCTCCAGGTGCAAAACAGACTTCACAGCATTGGCTGTGTAGTACATTAGTGATTATTAAAATTATGATAAATTTTATGTCTTTTCAGTTTGGAAATCTTGAACATATGTTCAAAGCGATGGGTAGACAGCCGGAAATCAGCTCACTTGGAGGCTTAGTGAGTGCAACACACCAAGCAGGGGCACCACTGCAGCTTTTAATTGTCTCTGTGGTTTCTTTGGTATTTTTTTAAAAAGAAGAAATAAATCAGCCACTGAATATTGCTGGTAGAGAACATTAGATTATCCCCTGATTTTATCATTAATTTCCCCCACCTAAGTCCAGTCCAAGAGAGGTAGCATAGACCTGAAAGTTGGTTGTACTTGCAAAACATCTTTCATTATAACATTGATACTCAGTCTGTATCTTCAATCCATTTCCTTGCCAACTCTTTCAAGTGCCACAGTTGAAAACTGAGAGACCTTTTCAACAGAACTATAAACTAATGTGCTAAGGTACAGACTTGAACTGCAGATATGTTGTTTATTTTTTTAAGCATCTTCCTGTTGTACTGATAAATTACCTTCTCTTAAGTGTTCTCTCCTACTTTGCTGACATTCCATTCTTTACACCCTTGACAAATGTCATACAGTTCGTGTCTGAGAGTGTGTGTACAGAAGCTTCCTTTCCTTCTCAGCTTTAGCCTTTCCTATCATGTTTACACAGTTTTAATCCACTAGGTCACCTCGCCTGTTTCCTCATCCCACACATATTTTTTTGGCATTTTCTTCATACCCAAAGCACACCAGTAACCTTGATGATTCTATGCATGGTATTGTTTATAAAAAAGAAGGGCTTTTTTTTTCCAAGAAAGAAAGAAAGAAAGAAAGAAAGAAAGAAAGAAAGAAAGAAAGAAAGAAAAAAGAGGCATTAGTGAAAAATGGAACTTAAGTTTATGATAATCTTGATTGCCCCAAATATATGAGGCACTATATAGGAATAAACACACTGAATAGATCTGTTTGCAGGCTCACAATCTTAAAGTACAATTTTAAAAAAAAATGCACAGCAACAAGAGTGGGACAGTTGGAGGGAACGTTATTTATTTATTTTGCAAATCTTATATGAACTGGTAGGGGGCAGAAGTAATAGTCCTTCACTTAACAAGAAGAAAAAAATACCTTTAAACCAAAGACAGCCAATATTGTGTCATGGTTTGAGTGGTGAACTAGGAATCTGGGAGACCAGACTACAAGGCCACATTCAGCCATGGAAATCCATTGGGTGACATTGGGAAAGTCACACTCTCTCACACATTTTCCCTCTTCCTCAGAAGAAGGCAATGCAAACCCCCATGAACAAATCTTGCCAAGAAATCCACTTGACAGGTAACTATGAAATTAACCAAGGAAATGTGAACACAGCAAATATAATCGAGGTATGAACCATTTTCAGTGCCTCAATCTCTGCAGCTCTAGAATATCAGCTTTCTTCACTGTCCAGCTTTCCAACTGTACACAGAAACTGGAAATACAATGGCATGGACTATTCTAACTTTAATATTCAATTATATATTTCGCATTCAGGATCTTGTCTGTTTCCTTTGTAGCTCACCTTCCAAGCCCTCGTCTTCTGATTTCCTGACTGCAGCCTCCATTCTGATTAATGACTGAACAAAGGTATGGAAAATCTTTAACGATTTCAATGTCTTCATTGTCTAGTTTAAAATGATGTAAATCATCTGTGATCATTATTTTTGCTATTTCTGCTAGTAGAATGATGTCATCTGCATATATTACATTGTTGATTTTCCTTCCTCCAGTTTTCACACCTCCTTCTTCCAAGTCTAATCCTACTTTTGGGTACTGATGGAAAATTTCATGGAGGGAAAGAATTCTTTTGGAAGGACAGAATCTTCATTCCTACCCTCCACTACAGGTACATGCCTAAGGTCCTGCAACCTATTTAATATGTGAATTGCTACTCCTAGGATATAGGGACATACAGAAGAGGCAATTCTCCATGTTTTTTGCTCCGAAAAGGGGAAATCTGCAGAGTGAGAAGATGTCAAGGACTGAAGCAACAGCTGTGGTAGGCACATATGTCCACTCTGCTTGAGAGAGCCACTACTGGTCAGTGTTAAAAATGTCAAGCTAGATTCATTTACCAATGATCTTATTTGGTCTAAGGCACCTTCCTATATTTTTATGAAAATGAAAGCACATCTCTGGGAGACTTTGTGCAAAGAAAGCAAAATCTCATCCCCATCCCTCACAAAGAGACAAATGACGGATCTGGTAGAGGAGTACAATGTGCTTTAGCAGGCTTTGCTCAGAGAAACACTCCACTCCCCTTAGACTCTTTCACTACATAAGCCTTCTTTCTATATATGTTTAGACCATCATAATGACAGCACTTCACTTGTTAGGTAGAAGATGGAGTGTGTCTTGATTTGAGTCAGAACAGAAATACGGTTAGCTTTCATACTCTGGTAAGTTTCACGCTTTTCAGCTTGTTGGCTTAAGGTTACAATGAAAGTGAAAGGTCTATTTGCATCATCTTCCAGTTCTGAAGATTCATGGCATACAGGACAATAAACTACCATGTAAGCAGGATTTACAGATCACTGGTAATGCGTGATTTGCAAAGCTGCACAAGAAACCAATTTTACTTAGAATGGCTCCTTTCTCATTCAGGAATTCCAGACCATGCTCCTCCTTGGTATGTGCCAGACCGAAAAACTACAGCCTCAGTGTATTTCATTAGACATTAAATAAAAAGAACCCTTGGAGGGGGGAAAAAATCAGTTGCTGAAATTCTCCATAAAATAGAGAATTTATAAGAAAGTAATACATCTGCCAGGGAACTATCTTGATTTATAAGAAAAGGACAATAATTAAAGGACAGTAAACTGTACTATATGCTGAGAAGACAGATTGACTATCATATTTAAGCAATTCTTCCTAAGGAACAAATATAAATCTACATGCAAGCCTGAGCACAACTGAACTGTGCCCAAAGGAGGATTTACCAGTTCGGATGTAACATATCATGGCTATTAAACTGAGATGTACATGAGCATTGTGCTTTCTGATAATTCATCATAGTTTCCTGCCAGAAGGCCAGGGGCAGAACATACCCATGATCTTTCCAATCACAGTTTCCTGCACTAGTTGTAATAGAAACTAGGCTTAATTATCCTGAGCAGTTAACCCAAAGAGTTGAATGAAAGCATCCCCCTGCTAACTAAAGGGATGAGAGGCATTTCCAGCATCTGACTGATGCAACCTCACTTGCTGGTGAGAGGAGGCTGGAAATGTCATCCTTCTGGGCCCCAATCACTGATTTCTATCATTTGGTACAGGTGCTGGTTGTTATAGTAGGAAATTCCTTCCAATTCCTTGCCTTTAAATGGGACTAGGTATGGCCTGGACACCTCTTTTGAACTTTAATTCCCAAAGCCTCAGCCAGAATGGCCAACGGCCAGAGATTCTGGAAGCCAAAGTCCAAACCAAGTGGAGGACTATAGGTTTAGAACCATTGTAATGAAGGAAACTTTCAAATAGAGGACTATTTTCTGTAAAGTAAAACTCTTTATCGTTTGACTTTTCAAATAAAAACAGAGGCTGACATCCTCTTCAGTAATTACAATGTTGTAAGCCTCACATATAGCCTTATAATTATTCCAATTCACATTTACAGTTGTTGTACAATTGCAGTGACCAGAAGGGTCCGCTTTTATTGAAGCTTTGCAGCCCTTCCTCCCTAATTGCAACCATTTCAAAAATACTGGAGACTGGGACAGTAAGAAATTACATGCCCAGCCCTGTCACAATTGTGGGCATCCTGAGAGAGAGACAGCTGAAACAGGATCTCAACAGAAGTCTCTGCAGCTGTCTGACTCAACATGCCCCATGGCCAGGAGAGGGCTGTATGCCTCATTACTCCCCCCCCCGTGCAACATCTTGGAAATGTCTGTGTTGTATGTGGGCTATGAGCCTTCTAAGGTAGGATTTTGAAAGGCAGCATTAGAAGATGTTGTAGTTATGTTTCTGTAGCTATGTCTGTCTATGCAGAATCACAGCCAGAATTCACAAGGTAGTTTTAAAGAATGAAACAGCAAATGAAGATGACTGCAAAGCTTTGGAGGTTTGATGTATTTTGTGCCCTTTAGTTATCTCAATACCACAGAATGAATTTTGGATCTTGTTGACCGAATGTTGTTTATTTTATGGCCAACACAGCTGCCCCTGCAATGTGCAAATAGCAAAAGAATTACTGTATTTTAATGCCTGTGGAAAGAGCCTAAAACAGAGATAACATAATAGTAACACCCTACCTCACCACATTCCAACAGGAGCAATTGTCATTGCTGTTTAGTTAAAAGCTCAAAGGAAATCTAGCATCTAGAATTAAGCAACATTGGCTCAGGCCAATAGCCCTGGAAAGAGTGTTCCCTAAATAAGACACTATCACAGAAAAGGCCCAACTGACTTACTGCTGAAGGAGGGACACCCTGAGAAAGTTTCCCCAAGCTGTTTGATTTCAATTTAAACTTTGGAAGGGTCATACTGCTTGGTTTTGTTTTTAACATAGAAACTGCTTAACAAAGACAAAAGGAAAAAAAAAAACTCTAAATTTCCAGGTAAGGGTTTTGATTGTGTAACTGGTCTACCTCAAACTTTTATAGCTCCAGGTGTTGTCCTCTATTTGTGACTCTCTCATGTTTCCACCTGCTTCAATGGTCTTTTTGTTTTTCTTACCAGAAAAAAAAAAGTCTGTTGAGGACAGGATGCATAGTGTCTCTTGAGGGGTAGCACTAGGAGCATGCTGAATGTTGAGTCATCATAAAGTTCCCACACACATGGGTTATCATGTCAGCTTTGCCTATTGCATATCTGAGTCGCCTTTTTTGGTGACACAGATTGTCCTAGATCAATGGGGAGGAATATGGGGCTCAAGGGCATCATGGAACCTCTCTCCCCACCCCTACTTTAGTGACACCAGCTGCCTCCACCAAAATTCTGTGGAGCAGAGATGGTAGTAGTAACTCCTTCCCTTGCATTTTTACTTTAAAGGCCCATTTCATGATCCAGTTTTCATCCATGAAATGTAGGAGGCCATGAAACTGTATCTGTAATTGGTCATCTGAAGTTTTTAATTACTGCAATGTTATAAAATTGCCCTTATTCCATGCCCCCTTCCCATCTATAGCCCTGCAAGATCACCATGCTCTATTTAATATCAAAGGAATACCCTTTTTTCCCCTGAAACCAGTGGACTTCTGGCAATCGTAATTTTTGAAAAAAGACATTTTGGGGAGTCTATGCAACCCCTGGGAAGTCCTGGGTGATAAAAATTAGCCACTTGAACTACCACAAATGCCTGCTTGTGCTCTGGAGTTTCATGTACAGATTTTACTGGACTATCAGGGTGCAAATCTTCTGATTGTAACACATGTGAGGAATGAATGGTACTCTTTACACATATGACAAAATATTTAGGAACTTGACTAGAGCACTGATCAAACCTGCTACCTGACTGTAGTGACTGCCGTTATTAGGAATCAAGCCTGCTTATACTAGCATAGTCCCAGCCATGTTTTGATTGCACCAAAATGCTACAGAATGCTGTTAGCTCTCCAAGGGGATCCTGGGAGGAAAATGTGTTGTATATGTTCATTTAAGATGACTCCATGTTCAGAATTCCAAGAAGAGAGCTGGAAAATTGAACAAGGATACCTTAGCAGCTGTGGTTCCACGAAGTGCACTAGAAATTTCTATGCACTTCTCCAAACTGTAAATCGCAGAATCCCAAAGGATGAAACTATGTCTATTAAACTGATATCTAACCACAATAACTGTATACTTCTGTCAGCACTCAGCATCTGGCCTCACTTGGAGAGAGTGGTTGGTTGGTTATTTTTATAAAAACATGTTTAAATATTATTTCAGGCTGAAAAGTGACAGTTTACAGAAAGATTAAAACCTTTTATAAAATAATAATAAAATGATCTGCTTAAGAACAAAGCCTGGTTAAAAAAACACAGAGCCCAAAAAGAACATGGATAGAGAATCTCTCATCATATTAACTGTTCAGTGGTAACCCCCCAAATACCATCACTATCTCTCTCTCTCTCTCTCTCTCTCTCTCTCACACACACACACACACCTAGGTCATTATAGTTCTCGAAAAAATTAGCAGAGATATTTATCAGCCTTTCTAGGAGAGGAGTTCCATAGTTTGGGCATCACTACTTAACAGACACTGACCCAGATTCCAGCTATTGGTATTTCAAAAGACAACAGGGTGCACAGATTGTTATATTAGTATTCCTCCCTTCCTTCAGTGAATTCAAGGTGGCATGTGTGGTTCAGCTGTGACCCACCTTATCCTCAGAACTACCATGTGAGGCACTGGTGTATGGATGGGGGAGGCGTTGATGAGAGTGATCCACTCTGTGTGGCAATTTTTTGGGAGCGCCCTGCCATGCCCTCACACAACACAACCACATCCCTTTTTCTCCACCCCCTCTGCCACCACCACCCCTACTCACACTCCAAGCTACGTGGTTGATATGAGGTAGGTGGGGCTGTGAGAGAGTGACTAGAATAGAGTTACCAAGCAAATTTCATGACAAAACAGAGATTTTCCAAGACCCAATCCAGCTCTGATCACTATACCATGCCAATTGTTGGAATATCTATGGCAGTTTCAACAACATACAAGACAGATATCTTTGCCAAGGAATTTGCAGTATAAAACGACAGGGAAATGGGAGAAGAGTAAATGAGGAAAGGGAGATGGGGAAAGAGTAAATGAGGAAAGAATATACCTTTATTTCATTGATAATTCTGGTTTCCTGGACGTTTTTTTGCCCGATAAGGACATGATGTTTACATTGTTTCCTGAACACATCTATACCCTGACATAATCTTGAATGACTCTGTGATTCAAATTATGTGAGACCAAAGAGGCAACAACATATCCCTAAACATGAATCAATTCGGTTATCAATGGCCATGATACAGGCAATGAACACTGAACGGAGAAGAAAAATTCCCGTTTGAGGGCACTGAGCAGCTTGTGCCTCTTGGTTCTTTGCTTTCTGTAACTTTATGTAGCTGTCTGCATTGCAGCTACTACAGCAATTCTTTGCCCCTTGAATGCAGAAAATTATTTTTTATTTTTTATGTCCTCATTTCATTAACGTGTAACATTTACTCAGCACTGACCTACATTTGGTGCTCTATTTTGTTATGATGTGCCTTAGATTTACACAAGGAAAAGCAAGGTATACATTTTTTTAAACACTAAACAAAACAGACTGTACATTATTAAAGTCAACAAAATTTTACTCTTGCTAAGCAAAGACAGTTTAAGCAAACAATTTGTTTGAACACTGCTTATATCTAGGCTGGTATTACAAAGAATGTATTTGTGTACAAATGTAACAGGAGAGCCACTCTGGTCCAGGAAACAATGACCTAAATCCTATTGTGCCTTCTGACCAGAGTAGACCCATTTAATCTAATAGATTTTCCTATATATTGCCTCACCAACAGGATTCTAGGCCATTTCCACACAAGACTGTTATAGTGCTATTATTCCACTTTCAACATGCTATGGAATCCTGGGGCTTGCAGTTTAGGGAGGCTGGCCCCTCCCTAAACTCCAAATCCCAGGATTCCACAGGATGTTGAAAGTGGAATAATAGCGCTATAACAGTCTTGTGCGGAAATGATCCTAGTCAAAGTAGTTAAGATTAGCCTAAGATGTTCAATCCGTATCCAGTTTCTCTCAGCCTCAGTTCTCCATAGGTAACTAGTGATCAATCTCACAAGACTGTCATGAAGCAAAACACAACAAACAATTGCAAAACACTTTCCATAATATAGCTGCATATCAATCCTTGCCTATCTCGGAGTAAGCCACATTGAACAAACTGAATATATATGCATAGAATGGTTTTTCCTAATTTTTTTTAAATAAACTTACTGCAAATGAGTCACTCCAAAAATTATAACTAGCTTTTGAAAAAGTCCTTTATTTGTGGTTTTAGAGTCCTCTTGCTGAAAACTTCATAAATGTTAATAATAGCCACAAAGGAAAATAACCTCAGGTTTCATGCCAATAGAAATATGCTGGAACAGATTTGAAGGGCTTGGGAAAAATTGCTCATGCTACTTTTAAGTTATGCACATTACAACATCCTTGAAAGAGAAATAAGCACTCTCTTTAGTGGTCCCTGCAGCTTCTGTAACAGTGGGCTTTTAAAAAATTTTCTTTGTAAAAGTGTCAACGCTATATTGAAATATGGAAGATCCACAATCCCAGCTCTGTTCAGCAGGTCACTCTCTGAAGATTTAATATAAATATTGTCAGTAACTTGATAGAGGCCAAAGAAGACAAAATCCAATATATATATATATTTAACGCTACTACAGAGGTAAAAACAAGAGTGTAGGGTTTTTCCTTTAAAATGAGAATTAGAGAACACATCCAATATAGTGGCAGGAGTAATCATTGTTACTGGGGCATTTGTTTGTCCTTCAAGTTTCCTTCAGGGCTGAGCCAAGATCTTTTCCTGCCTGAGACAAAAGACAAGATGATACCTCTTGCTATTCTATCTGCAAAAATTCACTAGACTGACAGTGAAATCCAGGTTCAATGCTGCTAGTGGGGTAGGGGCTTCTACCTCACCTGAGGACAAAGGGCTAATTTAAGGAATAGAGGATGGACTATATGGCACACACAGTGCTACCCCAAATGCATGGGATCCCTTGAGGTCATATAGCAGTATCCACAAATAAGTATAAAAATGGAGAATTGATTAATTCAAGTTGGGAGGCTTGCAAGAGGAGGGGTAACTTAGCAGGATGTTTTAACCAGTGTCTTATTGGGTCCATGCAAGAAAACCAGCCACAGATTCAAAAGTAAACTGAAAATTCAATCATACATGCACACAGGATTCAAAACAGTCCCACACACACGCAAGGGCTAGACAAAGAAAGTGAGGAAAGAGTTAATTAGCAACACTTAAGGGAGTGAAGTATAATTACCCATCCAGAAGAGAAGTGAAGAAACAGGATGTAGCTTAGGCATGCCTAAGGGCAGCATAAGTCAAAATTGACAGCAATATAGTGGTGTCTAGCAAGTGAAGATATTGGCACAAAACTGCAAAACCTTCAGGGTTTCTATCCCCTTTCTGTGCTTTGAAATGAAGGTTTCTGGCCACTATTAACCACTGTCCCATGGAACTAGCTGACAAGAGATTGTTTTGACAGAAATGTGAACTTTTGGAATTCAAATTGTATTTGCATGGGAATCCAGAGGTTGATGGTCCCTAGTTATAAATACCTTGTGTCCCCACCTTTGATGTGAGAGCTTGGATGCAGATCTCTCTGGTCAAACAAAAAATGCAGTTTGTAACAAATACTCTTAGGATATAGGTGACAGAGTTCAAAGCTGGTTTGACAGCTTATATTATCTGGACAGGTTGAGAAATAAAGGAAAAGGTGCAAACAGGGAAGATGTAATGTGGAAATATGCTGATCAACTCTTTCATGGGAACTTGGCGACTCTTTTAGCTCATCTCTTTGTCTTAGCACTAGAAAGCGTCATGCATATGGCCTAGTAAAACTTGGAGGAATTTCTTGCCTGTTTTATCTGGCCAGTTTCAGCTTTTTATGCAGCATGTCTTTCACCCATAGCAATGTATGATTTTTTAACAATTAAACCATATAAAATGTGAACTGCATAGCCTCTTAACAGCAGCTTTGTCCTCCATGAGAGAAGAAGGGCCAGGGGGCTCATGAGGAACAGCTGGGTGCTGTCAGTGTCTCTCCCACAACATCCGCCATGTTGAAGTGCTTTTCTTGGTCTGTGTAATGATAAGAGTTGGCCCTGGTCCATGTGGATTTCAGCAGGCCATTTGTACCTCAGCTTTGGTATCACTGAACTGATGGTAATTCAAAGGAAACATTAATGTTCCCTGTTCTCTTCTGTTCTCACTTTCTGTCATTCTATGCACTGTGAGCTTTTTTAGGCAAGGCCCAGACTTCTTTAATACTATTCAATAACATGCAAATAGTGTCAATAATAAATAAGACAATAATCATAATAAGTTATAATCACAATCAAGTCTGGAATTAAGAGTAACAAATTCCTCCGCAAAATTTCTTTTGTTGAAAAACATTGCTCCCTATCTGAGAGTATTGGCATTGTGATAGCAAGTGCTCTTTGACAGAAGCGGTACTATCCCAGAAAGGGTCTGCTGCATGGGTGAGAATGATGTGGCCCCCTGGAAATTTACTGCGGTGGCATATCTAGATTCAATAGCGCCTAGGGCAAGCATAGAAGTTGCATCCCTAGGTGCTGCTTCTCCTGCCGCTGCCTCAGGCCGAGAAAGACCCTAGCAAGGGTGGGAGTCAGCAGTGGGCCAGGCCCCCATGGGAGGGCTGCTGCCTCCACCACTACCTCCTCTGGACTGGGCCAGGGAATGACCCCAGTGGGGGCAGGGAGGATGGGCTAGGCCCAGTTTAAGTGTGAAGAGTTTGGCTTTTTTGCACCCCTCTGGCATTGGTGCCTAGGACACACACCCCACTTGCCCCACCGTAGATACTCCTCTGCATTTTTGAACTGCAAGTCCCAACAGCATGCACTAGCATAGCCAGTGGCGAGAAACATCCGGAGGGCCACATGGTTCCCACCTCTGCTCTGTTTTGTGTTCAAGTCTTTTTCACAGATCAAATAGGACAGACAGACTTTTTATGTGTTCGCACAAGGACACAAATACCACAACTTTCAAAGAAACCTATTCACACACTAAAATTCTCACATGATAAGACACTGGGTGAAGAGCTTTCAACTGAGGAATACACCTACAAATCCACTCATCAAACATTGGCCAAGTGTGCAACTTGATGAAATGGGACAATCTATTTTTATGTTGTTCAGAATTCCTTCAAGAAAGGGCTAAAGCAGGGCTGGGCACCTTTTGGTTCTCCAGATATTGCTGGACTGGACTCTGACTCCTATAATACCTCACCATTGATTATATTGGCTAGTGCTGATAGAAGTTGCAATCCAACAACTTCTGGAGGGTTGTATGCAATAGCACTGGTTAGTTCTGACTTTGTTATGGAAATTAACACAAAATACACACAAGAAGAAAATGAAACCAAAAGCCACTGATGAGCAACAGCTTTCTTAAAAGCAGTAACATTTCCACAATAGCACAAAAGCTTTCATGTTCCACAGAACTATTCATCCAGGTAGATGATTAAAAGGGGTGCAGGTGAATAGGGAAAAGCTAAGAAGTCCAAAAATTTGATTAGATGTGTTAGGTATTAAGTCCCAAGATGAAGAAGTCACTGGTAGGTATACAGGTATCAAATTACACCTGATATTGTCAGCTGGGGTGGAGATACAGAACTTGTAGTTAAAACTTCTGGGCACATTTTTGTGTTTCCTTGCTTCTTGCTTTTAACCACCTAGTCTGGTGAAGGAGAAAACCTGAAAACTTGCCTACTTCTGTGGAATTGTAATTGGTCCTAATTGCCTGCCTGCAGGTTTTAATTTGTCTTTCAAGACAAAAATAATGGATTTTGATTATCTTATATAACTGAACATGGTATACTCTAAGACTGATTGTAAATACAGAATTTGCACTTATGGGCTCCCCAAACTCTTTCCACTGATGGCTTCTATCACATGTTAAGAACTTCTTTGCAAGTGTGTGTTTGGTTTTCTTTAAATGCAGCAAACTACTAGTGCTTCCCTATTGCCATTCATGAGTGCTCCTTTCAGCTTCCCTTCTGTTGATGCTTAATTCCATATGACAGGGCTAAGGGAAACTTGCACAGCCTTGCATTATTATATTTTCTGACTGAGTTAGGGAAAATATTGCAGGCAATTTATATTCATTGTCTTGGAGAGATTGTAATGATGGAACTATCATGTTTTCCCCCTTCAAAATATAATCACCTTTTTATCTCAGTGGTGGAGCTATAATTGGTATGAATAAATTCTGCTATCTATAATATATCAACTCAACATTATTGGTTCTGATTATCTCATCTGTATCTGTCAGCCACCAAGTCCTCTGCTCCCGCCCCTGTTTGCAGGGCTAAAATGTCTCACCTGTTTCAGGAATATCCAGGTGTCACTCTTTCTTTATTAAGGCCAACTTATCATTTGTCCAAGAAGGAAGCAATTCTGAAGAAGAAGAAGGAGAGAAGGAAGCAGAAGGAGGAGGAAGAGGAGGATTTGTATAGAACCATCAATGTTCAAATGTTGTACATAAATAAAGCAGCACACATATACATCAGAGAATCACTATGGTATACTGGTTTGAATGTTGGACTATGACTTTGGAGACTAGAGCCCTTTCTGCATCGTACCTTGTCCCATTGTGCTCTGGTGTTGGCAGCAGCTCTGCTGGGAAGGGAGCGCAACAGGAGCACTCCCCTCCACAGGGGACTGGCTCCCTGTGGAATGGAGCACAATGGACATGCAGCTTCCTTCCACCATGCAGCCAGGTACTTTTCTAGGCTGCATGGGGGCAGGAAGCACTGCCATCATGCTTCCTGCCATTCCTCAGGACAGGTAACTGCAGGATGGTGACACAATAGTGTGTTGTTGATGGGGAAATCCCAGCAACTATTTAACCTGCAACTGCACCACCTGGGGACAGGAGAGGAGCGGGACTGCAACAACATTATGCAGAAGCATTGCCACCATCCTGTCCATCTCCTGTCCCCATGGCAGGATGGGATGATGCTGTGGAAAGGACCTAGGATTCAGATCCTCGCTTGGCCATGGAAACCCACTGGGTGACCTTGTGCAAGTTACACTCTTTTCAACCTTAGAGGAAGGCAAAAGCAAACCCTTCTGAACAAATTTTGCTTAGAAAACCCTGATAGATTTGTCTTCAGTTCTCCATAAGTCAGAAACAACTTGAAAGAATACTTCAAGAAACAGACACATCTCTGCCAAAGATGTGCAGACTAGGGAACTTATCACATAACACTTTCCTGCTGCAATTGCACTACATTAGTCCCATTTTTGCCTGATAGTTATCACATGATGTCATGGCTCTCCTGGTGCTGTTTGAAGCTTTACCAATGTTGGGTCATTTGGAAACAAATTCCTTTTCACTTGAAACAATCTTTTAATAACCTCTGATCTCACTATGGTTTAGTAATTTCCTTGGTGTGGTTTCATTCCTGCTCCCCCCATGGAGATTCTCCAGGGTTCCCCAGCAGAGAAACCCTGGACTACTTCCAATGGTTGGGCTGTGAGGAAACAAATTCTCAAGAGATCCACTATACCTTGATTCTCTACTCTTTGGCAGGTTTTTTTTAAACATTATTTTAATTTTTTAAATAAGGAAAGTAGCATAATAGTGCAATTCTGATGTAATCCTATCAAGGATTAGATCCCAGAGAAACCATGAGGAAGTTCAAAACAAGTTTAAAGAATAAATAAATAGCAAATATACAGAAGTTTAAAGGATAATGTACAAAAACAGAATCAGGTAAGTATTGGTTCATGGGAAAAGCACAGAAAAAATGGTGGAAGGGGTGTGCTGTGTGTTCATTTTCCCTATCTGGGTAGGGAGTAGGGTGGTTCCATAATAGCTTCATTATGTAAAAATTGCACAATTGTGTGATTGCATAATTGCACAATTACAGCTTCCCGCTTGTTAAAAAAACAACAATCATGCAGCATGAGGCAGGATTAACAGGGTGGTGTAAATGATATCATATTTCAAGTGTGGGAAAGCAAAGACGCTACTGAGGTGGAAATGCAGTGATGGTGCAAAGACTACATTAAAAGAAACTACTACCCACAAGAGGAATAAAATAAAGAAATTATTGAATATTACTGTTTATACTAACCAAGCATACCACATCCATATCATATACATTCAATGAAAAACATGGGCTGATGAAGACCAATCCTGTCAAAATGTCTCACTTACAGATCTTGGAAATGGACATACTATCAATTTCTTATTACCATTATATCTAAATATTTTCTCTACCATTATATCTAAATAGTTCTTTATACAACAGTGCCCTATTTATTGCCTGTTACCAATAATATTTTTTGTATAATATAATGGTCTCAGAACCTTATATGTGAGTTATATGTGAGCAATGGATTCAAGCTGCAGGAAAGGAGATTCCACCTGAACCTCAGGAAGAACTTCCTGATAGTCAGGGCTGTCCGGCAGTGGAATCTGCTGCCTCGGAGTGTGGTAGAGTCTCCCTCTTTGGAGGTTTTTAAGCAGAGGCTGGATGGGAATGCTTTGATGGGTGTTCCTGCATAGCAGGGGTTGGACTCAATGGCCCCTGGGGTCTCTTCCAACTCTATGATTCTATGATTCTTTTTGTACATGTACATGGATGTTATATTTGATATGTAGCTGTCAATAATACATTGTAAGATTGGATAAACTTTGAAACTACTTATAGTATTCAATCACATTGGGAGTTATATTGTAAATGAAATATTCTGATGTCAATACCTTTTAAATTGTGATTAGTTGGTTGGTTGGTATAAATAGTAATAGTCAATAATTTATTTTTCTTTTTTTCCCTCCCATAGGTAGTAGTTTCTTCAGATCTGAGAGAAGTGTGCTTCTAGTTTTTCTAGTGGCAAAAAACTACATTGCATTTCATTACTTTTCCAAGTAGAGGAGAAGCAGTTTTCAACCAAAACGACCCAAAACAACTGACTACTGTAATATGCACCCAATATTCTCTTGATACAAATTATATTTTAATGCAAGTATAGGGGTGGGAGGAATATTTACATACTGTGAAAGTACACATTTGTAAAGATAAAATTAAGCTGGAGTAACAGAAAGTGCAGTCTGGAAATATTTGAGAAACATATGGAGCTGCAAAAGAGAAAGGATGAAGCACCAAGGTTCAGCAGAGGCAGATGCCGTGTAAGAAACAGGGAATCCATGAAAACATTTAGAATCAAACAACAGAATGTGGTCCAACACAAGCTCCGTGGCCCAGGAATTTATTAATACCTGAACTAAATTCAAAATCATTCCACACAAAAATTCACTCCAGGATTTCACTCTATTTGTATGTGTGCGCATGTGTGTGCATGTGCGTGCGTGTGTGTGCATATACGAGAGAGAGAGAGAGAGAGAGAGAGAGAGAGAGCATCCACATACTTTAGCTTTTGCAATATTTTTAAGTCAGAAACTCTAGGCAATTTCCTACAGATCAACCACATCTCTACCTGTAGATCCCAAGACATTTTTTCCTTTCCTCCAGATCAACTAGATCTCTATTAGCAGATCTCAATGAGCTTTGTGATTGGAGAAGGGGGGGGTTGAGGAGTCCCATGTCACCCTAAGAGTTAGAGGGACTCTGAGGTCTACCCACAATGCCAGCAGCTGCTTAGAATTTGGGGGGAATTATAGCTCAAAAGAGGCCTACAAGAGGAGGGTAATGGCAGGATCTTTTCATCTATCTATACCAGTACAGAACCATACAAGGCTATTGAAAGTGAGGTGAGAAAACTTGGATAGAGAGAGATTAGGAGTGGAAACGGTGATAGTTACTGGTCTTGAATAAGCAGGTTGCAGCAGAGGGGCTCAGACAACATTTGAGGGTACTATAGAGGAACAGCAGTCTGGACTACATTCTATGTACTACCATTGGGGTTGAAGCTAGGGTTTTTATACTCAGTTTCAGACCCTGAAGGGATACGTTAATAAAGACATAATAGCTTTTCCACAGGACTGACAAAGGAGTCTGAAATGGTCTGATTGCTTTAACTCCAGTGTGACAAAACATTGATGGGAGTCATGACAAACTCTTAATGTTCAGCCAGGTGGGGTGTATAGGGAAGATTGAGGGATGGTCTCTGATTGCCTTATCTAGGCAGTTCATCTTCCACTGTGTTTAAAAATGCCAAGAGCCTGAAGTGGTAAAGGGATTAGTACAAACCCATCAGCACTGGGTTTTTCCACCTAATCCTATCTGAACTTTCATGGCCCTGAACACATCTCCAATCAGCATGTTCTCTAATCATTAATAAGTCCAATTTATGGAAATTGTGTATCTCATTGGGGGGGTAGGGTATGGTAATATGCACTCTATAATTTTAGAGTGTGATGCCCCTCTATACAGACCATGAACCATGGCTGTACCACTCCTTGTATCAGAGAACTCAGCTGGAGAATGAAAACAGATTTGCAGTTTGAAATAGGATCACTAAAAAACAAGAGGAAGTTAAGAGAATGCTCAGGAGAATTAACCAAAGTCTCTCTCTCCCTTGTTCATTCTCCTCCCCCCACCACATACACACGTATAGAGGGAAATAGAAGGACAACCCAGTGCAGACTGAGTATGTTCAATGAACATACAATGCTGAGTGTCTCTTGGAAACGGGATGGAAAATGGGGTGAAGGAGAATGTTATAGAGTATCCTGGAAAAGGGTGCAGTTAGTTGTCTGAAATACTGCAGAGGACACTCCCCACTGCAACAGGGTATTGCGATTCTCATTTGTCATAATGTGACAACAAAGCATGAGGAATGAATGGAACAATATTATTAGAAAGGATGATCAGTGTGGCAGATAAACTGAGTAGACTTCTCTACCTCTGTCCAGACTATACTCTCATGACTTGTGGAGTTTTTCCCCCTCCTTAAGGAATTATTAAGTCTGTTAATTCTTAAATTGTGGTTTGTGGAGAAGAAATGATCCACCATGAATCACCAACCTCAGCACTCAGCAAGGTTCAGTCGCTTGACCCTTTCCAGAATTACTTCCAGTGTTGAAAACAGCAAATAATTTTGGTGCTTTCATTTGATCATTAGCGGTTCTTCTGTGTGATTATTCTCTCCTTGCCTGACAATCTAATTTAGACCACAGTGATGCATTCATTCATCAAAGCTCATTTAGGAACATACCCAGCCTTAGCCTCACTCACTTTCTTATTCCTCTGTATTGAAGTGGTTATTTCTTAGAAAACAAATTGAGAAAAGACAAAGACTGGTGATATTATGAAAAGTTGTGGTGGTAAAGCAGTTATAATTTGGGAGTGGTATTTGGCAGGTTCAGGTTCAAATCTCTACTGAGCCATGGATCCCATGACATTAACCTGCCATTCTCTCTCAGTCTGTCATACCTCACAGAGCTGCTGTGGGGATTTTAATGTATGGAAAAGAAGAACAGGCATGCTGCCTTGAGCCCATTGGAGGAAAGGCAGTATAGAAATATGGCAAATAATATAATAAGAAAAAGAAGACATGTAATTTTTAAGGTTTCAGACCATGCTGAGGCCCATTGATTATCACTAATTGTTGTTGTTAACTGCTGTCAAGTCACAACTTGATGACTCACTTATGAACGAAAGATCTCCAAGTCACCCTGTCATCAACAACCCTGCTCAGGTCTGGCAGACTCAGAGCCATGTCTTTCTTGATTGAGTCTATCCATCTATAATGAGGTTTTCCTCCTTTCCTACCTTTCCAAGAATTATTGTCAGTTTTAGTCATGTCTTCACATGATATGGCCTAAGTACAACAGCTCCAGTTTGGTCATCTTGGTTTCTAGGGAGAGTTCTTGGTTTCTAGAGAGAGGCTCTAGGCCCCATTCATTTATCTTTTTAGCAATCAGTGGAACTCTTCTCCAGCACCATATTTCAAATGAGTTGATTTTCTTTGTATCAGCTTTCTTCACCATCTAGCTTTCACAACCATACATAGAAATGGGAAATACAATGGCATGGACAATCCTAGCTTTATTCAATGATATATCTTTATTCTTCAGGACCTGGTCTAGTTCCTTCATAGCTGCCCTTACAAGTCTGAGGCCATTTCCACACTAGACTGTTATAGCGCTATGATTCCACTTGCAACATCCTATGGAATCCAGCCCCTCCTGAAACTGCAAACCCCAGGATTCCATAGGATGTTGCAAGTGGAATCATAGCGCTATAACAGTCTAGTGAGGAAATGGCCTGAGTTTTCTTCTGATTTCTTGACTGCATTCACCTTTTTGATTAATGACTGAGCTAAGCTATAGGAAATCTTTTAACTGCTTCAATGTCTTCACTGTCTGCGTTAAAGTAATGTAAGTAATCTGTGATCATTATTTTTATTTCTTAATATTCAACTGTAAACCTACCTTTTTACTTTCTTCTTTGGCTTTCTTCAGTAGTCATTCCAAATGTATTGTATCATCTGCATATCTTAAATTATTCCTTCCTCTGATTTTCACACCTCCTTCCTCCAAGTCTAATCCAGCTCTGCATATGATACATTCAGCACACAAGTTAAACAGATGGGGTCATAAAATGCAACCCTGCCTGACCCCCTTGCCAATTGGAAACTATTCTTTTTCTCTGCATTCTGTTCTGAATATGGATTACACATAAAATTTGCAGCACACTTATTTCTTTAAGAGCAATCCATGATTTGTCATGATCTACACAATCAAAGGCTTTGCTATAATCTATAAAGCACAGGGTGATTTTCTTCTGAAATTCTTTGGTACATTCCATTATCCAAAGTATATTTCCAATATGATCCTTCATACCTCTTCTTCTTCTGAACCCAGTTTGGACATTTGGCATTGCTTGCTGCATATATATGGTAAAAGTCTTTGTTGCAGAATTTTGAGCATCACTTTGCTTGCAGGGGAGATCAATGCGATGGCCCAGTGGTAACTTCAATCCCTGGTATCCCTGCTCTTGGGGATTGGAATGTATATTGACCGCTTCCAATCTGTGGGCCATTCTTTTGTTTTCCATATTTGTTGGCAGATTCTGGTTAAATTTGAATAAATTCTGTCTCTGTAGCTTGAAACAGTGGTATTGGTGTGCCATCTGTTCCCGGTGATTTATTTATCCCAAGTGCTTTAAGAGCAGCTTCTGTTTCACTTTCTAAGACTGTGGGTTCATTTTCAAATGGCTCTTCCTTGAATTTATCTGTCAGTCTTTCATCTCCTTTATAGATTTCTTCAGCATTTTTTTTTCTTGATCATATAGTGCATTTCCCTGTTGACCATATAGCATCTCCACTCTTGGGCCCTTTCCACAGGAGGCAAGTGAATCACTCCGTGCCGTTACTTAACGGCTTTTGTTGGGTCCAAAGTAATGCAGACTTTCTCTTGAGCCGTTCCGCAGGGCTCCTCCATTAGTGCAGGGTGAACCGAAGCAGTGCAAGGTCTGTAGATCTGCGCTGCTCCGGCTCAAAATGGTGGCTTCCTGTGGCTTCCAGCTCAAAATGGTGGTTTCCGGTGTCTTCATGGGAGTGGACCATCCGCTGATGCTGGCCACACCCACAGCCCGTCCTCCACTGATTGCAGGCTTGCATTGGTGTGAGCCTGCACATCTGCACAGGTAAATAGGAACGCAATGGCACGTTCCAGAAAATATAAAGACCTGATTTTTCTGGTTTTACTTAGCTCGGGGAGGACCACTTGGGGGCGGGTTGGATCGGACTGAGATGTGGAACTAAGTTAAATAGTCTGCACCTAGTCCGATCCAAGGTGCGGATGACTTCCATGCCAGGACGCCTTGGCCCATTTTAACTGCCTCATGCAGAAAGGGCCTTGGTTTAAGTTTCCCTTTGATTTCTTAGATCTTGTGGAAAAGATCATTTGTTTTATCTTTTTTGTCTTCTGTTTCTTTGCATTGATTATTATAATAATTCTTTTTCTCCCTACACAG
This sequence comes from Ctenosaura bakeri, assembly GCA_948474755.1. NCBI lineage: Eukaryota > Metazoa > Chordata > Lepidosauria > Squamata > Iguanidae > Ctenosaura > Ctenosaura bakeri. The sequence goes on along the minus strand of CAOLHI010001152.1, from coordinate 264,423 downwards.
AAATCACTGAACAGTTGCGTTCAGCATTCTGACCCTATTACTGTCACCTTTTACTTTTACTTATCACTTGTCCTTAACTATTTGAAAAGTTTCATCTGTCATCCAATGAAGCTTTTTGTCGGCGGCTGGGTGGGGCCGGGCAGGCTAGGGCCAAGCTCGGGACGAGACTGGTGCCTCAGAAGCCTCAGCCAGCGGTTTAGCAGCCAACTTAAGCAGTCCAGTAAACAAACTAAGGCAAGCCTTGCTTCAGGCAGTAAACACGAACAAAAGAGAGGGTTACCTCACCCAGGAAACGAGGAGTTAAGCTGGCTGGCTAGGCGTCTGGGCAGGGTCTTGGCAGGAATGCGGCAGGCACACAACAGGGACACAGTAGGAACACAGCAGGAACTCGGCAGCACGGACGGGCAACGCACGGAGAGCCATTGGTTGTTGCTCCGTGCTGAACTCGGCTCCCTCTGGACCTAAAGTAGGGGCCTGGCGCTGGCGCCGGCCAATCCCGGAGCTGCCACGCAGCTGGGAGCCCTCAGTCGGGCTCACAGCTGTGCGTCCTCAGCCAGCTGCGAGCCCTCAGCTCCAGCAGCCGGCGGGAGCGGCGGGCAGCCTCCTTGGCTTGCCGCCGCTGCAGGAACGTGGGAGGGAGGCCGACGGGCTCCACCGGATCGGGCCCGCGGGTGGGCGGTGGCCCAGAGTGGCGCCTGGGCCCCGCCCACCCTGGGCGCACGCCCGATCGGCCTTCCCCGGTACCGGCGGCTTCGGCGTCGTCCAGGCGACTCCCCTCCGCGGCGATGGCTCTGTCGGCGTCCTCGGCAGCGGCGACGGCCTCCTCGGTGAGTTCCGCGGTGGCGGCAGGGCAGGTGAGGTCCGGGCGGCCTCCCGCGGCGGCGGAGGCCTCCCCAACCTCGTCCTCGGCGGCGGCAGTAGAAACGGCCCCGGAACGGCCGTCCGCAGCGGCGGGGGGGTCCGCGGCCTCCTCCACGGCGGCGGTGGCCTCGACGGCGTCCGGGCAGCCGTTCCCGACGCCAGAGGCCTCCTCCACGACTCGCGAGGAGACCGGGTCGTCCTCGCCCTCGGAAGCCTCCTCCGCGGCGGCCTCCGCAGCTCCGGAGGGGCCAGCCAGGCCGGAGCCCCCTACACTTTTCTTTCTTTCTTGTTGAAGATAGGATCTTCCTCTATTCCTCCTTGACAATGGGCTTGTTTTTGGTCCAGAGTTCTTATGGCTCCTGGCCAGTCAGGCTTAATAGGGCAAAACTACTATCTATATGGCTTCATTAAAAAAAAAATCCTGATGTTCTTTCCAGCACTACATTTATAGTAAGATATACCATTAAAAAAATTCCTGATGTTCTTTCCAGCATTGCATTTATAGTAAGATATATTCAAGCACTCATTTATTTGTTACATTAAATTTATGAGTTAGGCCTGAACCAAGGGAACATCTCTCAAATGTGAGAATGCTGCCACAATTCCCTGTACATATATGTCATTCCTCTCTATGTCCAAGAGATTCATTTTCTGATTTCTTCCTTGGATTGTAAATAGTAATGTACGAATCAAACATAATCCACCCCAGATGGGTTTTAACAGATCAGGTGCTCTCATCCATTAATTTACTTGCAGAATGCTTTTTCCAGTTTCTTTTCTCACCCTAGCAGAGTTGGTGTGAAAAATAATACTTTTTTCCCCCCTACAAAGCAGATGAATACAAATCTACTTCTATGCATCTGAATGCAAAAAAAAAAAAAGTTTCTTCTTTCTTTTGTTTGCATTTCTTTCATCATCATCTGCCACTTTCAAAAGTAATGCAATGTTTTCCACAGAGATATACATAAATATATCCATAAATATTGGGAGCAGCAGATCAGCCATGCTGTAGGGATTTGGATGCCAGCAAACAAGGGTTTGAATCCTCATTCAGGCATGGAAACCCACTGGGTGACCTTGGTCAAGTCACACTCCTTCAGCTTCAGATGAAGGCAAGGGCAAACCCTCCTCTGAACAATTCTGCCCAGTAAACTCTGTGATATATTCACTTTCTGGTTGCCATAAGTCAGAAATGACTTGAAGGCACACAACCACAACAACTACAAGATTCTTCCACACCAGCTATGGATTCTGTTGAAACAAGGCAGTACTAGAGCACAAGGATGCTACCTCTACTAGACTGGGAAAATCCAGTGACAGTGAATTTCTCCACCATCCTTAATTGCGTACAGAATTTTTGAAAATTATTACTATAACTTAACAAGCAATATAATAGTGAGGACAACAACAAGTACTTGACCTATTTAGCTGCTCAGTCTGCTCAGCTGTCTGTTGATGTCTGTCTGTCCAGATATTAACTGGGCAGCTTCTGAATCCCTGTTCTTCTTTCTTATAGAATCATAAAATCATAGGTCATTTCTGCACTACACTGTTATAGTGCTATTATCCACTTTCAACATCCTGTGGAATTCTGAGGTTCATAGTTTCCTGAGGCCAAGTTGCTCTCTGGCTGAGAATTTTAAATGCCCCTCTCTAAACTGCAAACCCCAGGATTCCATAGGATGTTGAAAGTGGAATAGCAGCACTATAACAGGGTTGTGCAGAAATGGCCATAGACCCATAGAGCTGTAAGGGACTGCAAGATCCACCAAGTTCAACCTCTTGTCGTACTCCACATGGTTCTTTATCTTTAAACCAGGGTTCCCTTCAAATAGACATCAGTTCTCTGAACACTATGACACATGGTCATTCTATCAGTCATGTGGACTGACACTTCGTTGTGATTGTGCAAAAGCTGGATTAAAATGGCCAACAACAATTTGTCTCTTCCATTCATAGGTGAGTACATGTGGTAGCCATCTCAGTGATTACAATCAAGTTCTGTGATGTGATTTGTGATTTAAAATGTTGAGGGGGGTGAGTGAAGAGCACTTACTGTGGCTGCAACTTTAATTTGTACAGCAAAATTGGCCTTCCAAGCTATTTGATTCATAGAATTATAGAGTTGGAAGAGACCACAAGGGCCATCAAGACCAACCACATCAATGCAGGAACACACAGTCAAAGCACTCCCAACAGATGGCTTAAAAATCTTCAAAGAAGGAGACTCCACCACATTCTGAGGCAGTGTATTCCACTGTTAAACTACTCTTTATCATCAGAAAGTTATTCCTAATGCTTAGGTGAAATCTCTTTTTCCTGTAGTTTGAAGCCGTTGTTCCATGCCCTGGTCTCCGGAGCAGTGAAAAACAAGCTTGCTCCATCCCTCAAATATTTAAAGATGGCTATCATGTCACCTCTTAGCCTTCTCTTCTCCAGGTTAAACACACCCAACTCTCCATAAGGCATGGTTTCCAGGCCTTTGAACATTTTGGTTGCCTTTCTCTGGACTTGTTCCAGCTTGTCAATAAAGAAAGGGGAAAAGAATGTGGACTTCATGACAAATAGTATAGTAAAAAATAATATTAGCCACAGAAGACAGGTTTCAGAATATTTTAGCTAACATTCATTTTTTTAAGTCCGGTGCCCCAAAAGTAATCAGATAAATGAGGCTCTTTAATGGCTGATGATTGGAAGAAAGCTTCCCTGATTAAAGACCAAAGCTGACAGAGTATCAATCACTGCTTCTTTTGATTAGGTACCACACTAATCTCTGTCGCTGTATAATGACTATCTTGGCAAACAGAGTCTGATTGCTCCAGGCAACTAATTTGCATTAATCAAATAAGGAAAGACAGGGATGCACTTGACTGTACAAGGCAAGATGCTAAATGTCTCATTGCTTAATACAGAAAAAGGGGGAGGGAAAAACCGAATATGAACTGTGTGCTTTTTTCTGGATCTGTGGAACTTTTTGTAAAGGAAAGCCTTCTCAGTGGGTGCTCCAAGACCACAGAATTCTCTTCCATGGGATGTTAGGCTGCCCCCTCTCTGCTCTGCTTTCACCAGCAAGTGAAGACCTTTCTATTCAGACTGGGATGTAATGACTACTGTAATTGGTTGCAGGGAGTCATTTATTATACAAATGATATATATAGTGGCATTTTAATACAATAACTTGTTTAATTGTGTTTTAACTTATACCCTGTCAGGTTTTTAGCTTTTTCTTGTTTTAGCATGTTTGTAAGTCACCTTGGGTCCCATGGTAGGAGAAAGATGGGACTTAAATAAAATAATAAATAGTTGTAGAGACAAAACCAGCAGACACTGCCAGTCACACGTTTGGTCCATCTAGCCTCATAGTCTCCACTTTCAATAAATATGGCCTCTTCATAGTTCAACACAGGTCTTCTCACAAATAAAAACATCAGGATGGTGAACAAACATGTCACGAAGCAGTTGGGAGTCGTACCAGCCATCTATCATGATTTGTCCTCTTCTTTCTCTTTGATGGGAGCAATCTAGGGGAGATGGGTGAGAATTTATTTTCCATTCACATTTGATAAGAAATCTATAAATTCTGGAAAGTACTTATTTGGGATGCAAACTGGCATTTTTTTAATTGAATGCCTGAGAAACCTATAGTAAGAGATTTGTCCATCCAGCTTTGAATGCTTAACTCAAAAGTCTGGTACTTAGCCATGTTAGTGCTGAATTAAGATTGCTATCCTTTTTTTTCTGAGAGGCTCTTCACCGTTATCACTTATATTGTAGACAGCATGGTCTTCTCCATGCTGAAAGGAACTGTACTGACTGAATTTGCCTGGTCTAAATGTGAGAGGCTTATTTTTTTTATAAGAAATTACCAAAATTTCAAAATCACATATTTGGGATGGAAATAGACAAAGCTGTATAAAAAGGGGGGGAGCTAAACAGACTGATTTCCCCATTTTAAATACTCCTTAGGGTTTCAGGCAGAGGACTGACTGAACCCTATGCCTGGTATCGTTTTGCTTGAAAAGCTAGGGATCAAACTGAGAGTGTTCTGCATGCAGCACTGTGCTCTCTGATCATGTTGTGTGAGTGGCAAACAGGACATTAACATACTTCTGTTCTGCTGGCTACATTTGCTCCAACTAATTTGTCTTCATAAATGATAAATGAAAATAAGAGGTTGCGAATGACATTCTGGCACTAAGGTATAGCCTTTGCCCCTTACTCGTATATAATTGAAGTTTCTTGCTGTGGAATTGATATCATCTCCCTGGATCATCAGAAGTTAGCTGAAAAGTTACCTCACCATGGCTGTTTCCTACTATAAACTGTTTACTCGGATTCTGGGTCCTGCTGCAGATCAACGAACAGAAATCTGGGCTAATATTCCAGACTCTATTCAGGGTGTGATTTCTTTCTTTTTTATTTCTCTGTTACGTTCTGCTGCATTAGGCTTGTCTTGGAAAAGAAGAACATTCTGGATTGACAGCAACAATTATAAGGTAATGTCTCTCCAGGTCTGTCAAGAGAGGGCATTCTATAAACTGGGGGCCATCTCCAAAATCCCCTGCTTGCTTTCCATTCCCTCAGCAATTGCCACAGCAAAGGAAAGAACATGGGACAAGTTCTTCTTCTCACATAACTTCACTGAATAGGGAAAAACATATGCAAATAGACATCCTGGTTTATTCAAGAGCAATTTCCTTGACACTTTTAAAGGTAAGAACCAGTGGTTTGATTTGAACCCACAAATAAATTGGCAACCACAGCATTTTCCAAGCATGGGTCATTGTATGGTCAAAAAGCACAACCCATACACAGAAAGACTATAGCTCCTATCCTCTTTTTATATATGCAGAGAAATAACCAAGTAACTCAGCAACCAAGTAAACTGGATCACCATTCAGTATGGAATGATCTGCTGTTGAAACTTTACTGCAGATACTAGCAAAGCAGTCACAAATGTGTTCATTTGTGTCGGAGAATGATGGAACCAGCCTTCCCCAACTTGGTGCCATCCAGCTGTAATGGACCACAGATTCCAGCATTCAAGTTGTCACCCTGTCTGAGAATGATGGGAGGAATAGTCCAGCTCACCTGGAGGGTGCTAGAATGGAGAAGGATGGCACTGTCGATTTCACAAAAGTACATGTAAAGCAGGTGTACATATAAATAGTAAATCATGTAAATCATCTAACATAATATAATATGCGGTCCAGCTCACTCTTTGAGAAGTTGTTTGAGAATTTGGCCAGAGAAAAGAGACCATGTTTATATCAGCAGAGTCAATATAACTGCATTATAGCAAGCACTGCTATCTCTGAGCAAGTGTTAAAGTTAGATTGTTCCTTTTAATGTTCTCCTAGGGTTTTCTTTTCCTGGTATGTGAGTGACTGAAATCCTTCTCTTGTCCAACATTCATTGAGCATAAGATGTTATAGGAGCTGCTGGTGCTACAATAAGGATGAATAACGACTGGATATGGAAAAGACTGTGATGAGATGCAGCTGCTAATTCATGAAAGGAATGCATGACTAGCTTCCTTTGAGTCAGGGTCTGAGTGCTGAGAAAGCAATGAAGAAGAGATGTGGGGTTGAAAATTCAAGAGCCAGTGAACAGATTGTCTTGTGAAAGTCCATGTGTGAGCCCTGCGGAACTGTTACGGAGCTATGTGAAGAGATATATCATATGAGCATTGCTATTAAACATCTCTAATTTAGAAAACAGTGAAATTTTCCTAGTGTCTGAGTTCATAAGGTTGGCTTCTGGCATTCCATTACTTGAAAAGTTTGATTTGAGGTCTTTCTGTTGCTCCAACTGTGTTGCACACATTTTTCCATGCTTCTGGCACATAAATTCCACTCAATACTGATGAAAAGCAATCTAGCTGTGAATGATTTGAGCTGGTTTGATTAGGTGTAAGGTATACCCAGAGCTATGACTCAGGTTGGCCTTCAGTCTTTACCTCCTTGGGAAGGTAAGAATTAGGTAGACCATGGCTTGTGACCAGCATTTGTTGCCAATGCACACTCTTTGCCAAAGAGCATATGTCATTGGCAGGCAAACAGTTTCCAGACACCAAATGGGCCTCACACCCTGGAAGAAATAGAATGAAGTGTTTTATTACATGTAGCAAATTGGGCTGGTTTCAGAGGACTAGGTTCTCTTGCCTCTTTACAGGTCTACTGTTTAACAAGCATTGTGGCATGTGTGGGCATTCTTAAAAGGGAGATACTTTTACAAAGCTCTGTTTACTTAAGTCATTCAGGAACCATAATCTTTTTAATATAGCATTACATTTGGTACCTGCAATGTGACACACTCTTTCTAATCATGTATAGGCATTACCAGCAAGTTGGGCAAGGCTAGGCAGCTATGTGGATCCACAGATATTTAAAGACAAAATCCTATGTTAGGAATGAGGAACATTTTGCAGATTTAAAAATCTGCAACATAGTCATACTTTAAACACAAATGAGTGCTGAGCTTACTCATTTTTTTCTTTTTGAGAACTTTCAGCAGTTAGGGGTACCACTCGCTCCCTGAAGACTGCCTCCATGTGCAGCACATAGTTTCCATTAGTTATCCCCAAGTACGAGATGGGTGCCAGTTTTCCCATTTTGGTAGGCTCAGCTCCAGGCAAGAGTAAAGGGCTGTGTGGATTCACCTTCTGCTCTATTTTGCATCCACTCTTAGCTAAAGCAAGTTGGCTAGACGAAAAGTTCCTTCTCCCTATTTAATTGAATAGGAACAGTTTGTCATTTCACCTTGCCTTTGGAACAGTCCTTTAGCTAAGATTTGTGTCTTAATTTCCAAGCAGGAAAATATCTTCTCTGTATATATATTTGAATGAGCATAATGCCTAATGACACCATCAGGTGCCATCTCTAGGTTTCAGGTTTGGGCCCAGAAACCTCTGGGCCTAGAGGGATTCTGAACTTACAATCTTAGCTTTGGTGCAGATAAAATAGCCATTCTGACAGCAGTTGCAATGGGGTTTTCTTTTTCAAAGAAGGGAAAGATTTTTTTTTCTTTTTTGATTCAGCCACTTTGTTGAAAATAAGTTCACCTCAACCCAAAATTTTTTGACCAGTCTCTATTCAGTGCACTGGAAACAAATGCCATTCTAGTGGCTGTTCTGGGGAATCATTTCAGGTTGTTTATATAGTGGCCACACTCTAGGGATGGAAAAATTATTAGAAGACTCACTAAAAGAAAAAGAAAAGGGGGCTTGTTGGGTGTCAGCAAACCCAAACAAGGCAAATTCTGAACCTTCTTTCTCATTTTCTTACCTTGAACCCATAAATGGACCCAGACTACTATTCTTGTCCTCCCCTCAATGCACTGTTTTCCCACTGTCCCAAGAAGACCATGTAGTAGTTAGAAAGAGGGCAGGGGGTAGTTTAGGACTCTCATCTGTTCCAATAAATGGTTCACAATGATAACTTCATCCTCTTAGAACACTGGAAGGCCCATGGGATGTCTCTATCATGCACTGGCTATAGAATGTAGTCAGATGATTATTCTCAGCTGACCACCTTCACCTTCTCCAGTCACCATATGACCATTTGGGAGAGGGGTGGAGGGCAGCTTGAGGATATGGCTATATCTGTACTGCAGGAGAACAGTGAATTTGCAGGGAAGGACTTTCTCCCTCTCACAAGAACATCAACAAAAGCTGCACAGTTTTCAAAGATGTACTTGTTGGGGGGAGGGTTGAATTCTTTCCCGCAGAAATCAATAATAACCAGAAACATATCCCTACAACACACCAGACAGCCCACTACAGGCAAAGTGGGAACTTCTTACATAAGGAGTTTCTGGATATCTCTTTATGGAAATGTGTAAAATGTGTAAAAAGTACAGCGGCTTCCTCCGCAGGACCCTCAAGAAAGTGTAAAAACCACACATAACCCCCCCACCTCAGATCCCATTTCCATTCCTTTGCCTCTAGCCTTGGCTTTCCCAGAGGACTTAAAAAGACAAGGCTTACTGGTACTTTCCCCTCAGGCAGAGAAAAGCATAGTACTGGGGTTCTAGATACTGCTGGCGGCCATCTTGAGAGAGGAGAAAAGAGAGCTGACTAATTATCAGCCAATACACAGCAGAATATGGAACTACGTGGCTAAAAGCCCATGCCTTCAGCAGTGGGAGGGTGCTTTGCTCACTCAAAAGGGAAAAAGTCAAATTTTAAACACAAGCCTGGCAAGTCTGGGTGAGGAATGCAAGGGAATGGGAAGAGGAGAGTTGGGGAGGCAAGCATGTGCCTCACAAATAATCACATTTGAAAGGTCAAACCCATGAATATGGAGGGAGGACTGTACAACCAACAGCATAACCCAGAGTTATATGAGTATAACTATGTTAGAGTTGTGTCTCAACAGGATTCTGGCCTTTGACATTCACATTCAGTCCCTAAAGTCCCATCCTCACACAGAATGAATGATCTCCTAATGGAGGAGGGAAGTTCCATTCAGTCCTAATATATATTCAAATTGGTTCTCTACATTCTCGCACAAACTTGCACAATCAAGAAAGAAAACTCAGGCAAGTCCTGCTTTTCTGTTAGGCTGTGTGAAGTTGCTGCCGCAGGCACTGGATTTGTGGTGTGTCATGAAATGGTTGCAAATTGTTAATTATTTAATTTGTTATGATTGTATGTTTTTACTGCCAGGTAAGTGTTAAGGATTTGTTGTTAGATTTTCTGCCTGAAGTGCCTAAAATAGCTTGGCTGGCTTTGGCCTTGGAGGGAGGAATGTTATTTGTTGGTCTCTCTCTTAGACAGCAAAATGTCTTGGACTGACCCTGAATTTGGGATATACCTAGGAAGAGGGAACAAGCTTCATTTGTAATGGCAGATGTCAACCGGGATAAGATTTAGTGTAGAGATACAAACCCTCATTTCATTCCCACACACGAGAACAAATAGTTTCAAAAGTTTTCCTCCCAAAGCCAACCAGTATTTTTGTGAATTTTCTATAATTTCTTACATTTGGGACCTTTTTGTGAAAAAAAGAGTATAATTATCAGATATTGTGCAAAATGTTGTCTTCGCACAGATAAAATGAGAAACATGGTTTTTAAATGTCCAAAACTTTGGCTGAAGACTTGTTGAAGCACATTGATATGAAGGGTAAGAATATTTGTGAACTAATATACTTTACATCCATGGTTTATCCCCCATCCTAGAGAGAATTTCAGGAATTTGGGGGATTGTTCACAACAACTTAATAAATGGGATGGAAGTGTCTCCATCAATAAATTGGAAAGAATTTCAGATCTGAGATCAGAGAAAGCAAAACTGACAGGTCTGAGTTCCTCTAGTTAAGTCCATGCTCTTCCTTCTTGCTTTCTGTCACATGATAACTGGCTTCTGTTTATTCTTTGAGGGAAAATAAAAAGCTACTACCCCAGCCATTCTTGACAGACAATTTTCATTGGCATTATTCTTATGAGACATAGCTGGTTTACATCTGTGTGCAAACCAGAAGTAGGTGAACTTTCCCAAGACTGATCTAGAAGTACACAGGGCTACTTTCCCCTACGCAAAAAGTGAGAATTTTGTTTCGTTTAGGGCTTTTTTATACATACATACATACATGTATAAACTTTTAAATTTTGCAGATGTTCGTCATAAATTTAAGAGAAAGAACTTAGAATATTACAAATAATTGTATGTGAGAGAAAGCAGAACTAATACATTTATCTGTCCAGGCGAGAGCTTTGAGCACTTAGCTCTTTAAAGTCCAGCTTTGAAACTTTGTGTTGTGGTGACTTAGGGATGCCCCATCCTTTTCTCCAGGAAAATAGGTTCAACACCACCCTCTGCTTAATGAGAAAGGGCTGTACTTATTTACCTATTTGGCCAGTGGAGAGAATTTCCCAAAATATATAAAGATTAAATTTCACAGAAATGATTTGAGAAGTTCAAAATTCAAATGGGGCAGAAAGTGAAAATGACAGATTCATCCAACCTTATTCACATACAAATGTGTGTTTGGGAATATTTTAGTTAATGCCAGGCAGCTTCCTTGCAAGAAAATAGCAAATAAAAAATAATCTGCAATTGTTTCTCTGGTTTGGATTTTAGTAGTCTGAAAAGATTATAGCCAAGTTCTAGAAGCTGTACCAGCCATTCTGGTGCATAACCAGTGGTGTATCTAGGTTCAACAGCACCTAGGGTGAGCATGGAAGTTGTGCCTCTAGGTGCTGCTTCTCTTGCCACTGCCAACCCGGGCAGACGAACACACCGATGGGGGCGGTGGCAGGCCAGGCCCAAGTGGAAGGGTGCAGGGGTTCAGCTTTTTGCACCCCCTTGGCATTGTGCCCAGGGCACACGCCTCAGTTGCCCCACTGTAAATACACTTCTGAGCATAATGTATGGTACATACTGTGTTTGTGACCATAGACCCTTGCAATAGAGAAACTGTCTCTCTACTTGTCATAAGTATGTGCATTTTGCTATAGTAAGCTAATCAGAGACAGATTGAGTTCTTTATTTGATCACACTCTGGCTTCTTTGAAGGCTTCACTGAAATTATCTTTGGTATGAAGTCTCTTATCTTTCTTTATCCCCCAAACAAACATCCTGGGTAGCCAAAAGACATTCACCAGATAATATTTTTAAAAACACACACACACATGAGTGCACCCATAGAGAGCTGATGCAATTTGTCACTGCAAACAGTCCCCAACTGTATTCATGCATAAATCAATTCATTCAAAATAATTTGTTAGATACGCGCAGCATGGCCTATGTATATTCATACGTGCGTAGAGCATGTGTTGTGTAAGACTAAATGGTTAAAAAAAGAGAGAGAGAAAAAAAGAACTTATGAAGACATCTTCAGAACTCTTCAAGTTTGAGAGTGGGTTTTCAGGCAATCTGCATTTATGAGAACAAAATTCCACGGTGAACCTTGGAAGAATATATTTTAGGGCACAATAAATAATTGGTTATTTTTCATCTAGCTTCAAAAGAGTTGCCTAGCACAGCGCTCTGCAAAAGAACAGAAATGGAGAAACCCCACAGCTGTTTTCATGGCTGGCATGTGATAGAAGAAACAAGATAGGATTTCTTCCAATGGAATGACAGTAACAGCACCAACCAAAGCAAATAAAACTTCAAACAGCTGTTACTTGCATATGCATTTTTTTTTGTAAAAAAAAGAAAAAGAAATAAAGAGGCCTGTTTCTTGAGATATGTGCTTATATAGTCTCCTAATTTCTCTTTAAAAGAATAGTTTCAGATCTTTAGATTGTATGGTGTCATCTAGGAATCCCAGTGCCTACAGTGGACTATTTGGAAGGCATATACCAGAGAATCCCTTGCAATATAACTACGATGGTGGTGGTTGACTCCCGGTTCTCACACAGCAGATGCTAGAAAAGTGGAATCCTTCCTATCTTCATCAGCATCAGATGGGAGGGACACGAATTGACAGCATCGACCCTCGAATGAGAATTCTGCCACCCAGTGAATTTTTCTCCAGTCCCCAAATTTCTAGCATGGCAGTATCTTTTTTTCTAATTGGGCCATGAACTTTCTTCCAGAGATGAAACTGCACTGGCTGAACCTTGCACTCCACCTGCTTGATGTAGGATATTGGCCAATGTAGACCAGCCTCCTGCTTGGTGAGGGATAATAATCAAAATAACCAACTTGACCAACTGCCTTTTAAAACTCACCTGAGGAAATAGCAGCAATGAAGCCAAATGTACTCCTGTCCCAGCTGCAACTTTGTGGACAACACAGGGCAGAATATTTAGCTAGAACTCCACTTTCTTGGCACCTCTAAAAAGAAGGCTGCTTGGGATGCTTGCCCCTGTCTTCAGGCCAGAGTTCTCCCCGCTTTTGTTCATTCATTTTGGGTCCCAAGGTGTCTGACCTTTCATCCGCAAGAAAGAAATCTCAGTATTTCTCAGCAAACATTTTATTGTTACTTTCACATTCCCAGTCACTTCTTGCTAAATTTTGATTATTGTGTCAATTCCATTAAAGCAGATTTGGGCAACTACATTCCCTCCAACATATTACAGATGAAAATCTAGACACAGGTAGCCAAGCAACATCAAATTGTGGTAATATGACAAGAATTATTAATGAGGAAGAACACACAGGCTAGGAGAGACTGCTTCAGATTGCTTTGGCTTGGTTCTACAGGGAAGGACAAGGTTCTGTCCTCCTTCTTTGCTTCTTGCTGAGTTAACTGACTACAAAATATTTTTACACTTTGAACTCAGTTTGCAGCTTCTGAAGTAAGCCAAGAGCAAAAAGGGAAATGTGGGAGGAGGAGAGAGAAACTGGGATATATTCAAAGTAGCAGAAAAAGTGAGACAACAGGGGATTAATTGGGACTACCTGATTATTTGCCCCTGCCAAATCAGGACAGTTGGAGGGCATGCAACTGCTAGAGGGTAGGAGTGAGCAAATTGGCCTCCCATAGGCAGGAGGCCACACACAGACCCTCCAAAAATTAGAAATAAAATATTTTTTGAATGCAATTTTATTTAAAATGTTTGCCATGCATTTTATGGAAAATTAGGGACAATTTTACTATGTTTTGCACTCCCTTAGTTTACTTCTTAGTTGAAAAAAGGCTTCTGCTGGGTTCAAAATATTCTGGCAGCACAAAACATTGAAAAATTCTTCCCTTACTCCTTGGAGAGTGGAGGGTGGTGGCGGCATTTTTGATAAGGAAAGAGGAAGGTTGCCCAAGAAATCAGGATGCTGGGGAACTGCTATGAAGCTCAAAAATGGCTTTGTAGTATGCCATTCAGCCCGCCTCTGTATTAAAGTAAACAACTGTAGTAGGGTTGCTAAAAGTTTAGCTCAGAGAGCACTTTTGGTTTGTGAAGTGAAGTTTGTGAAGTGTCACCTCTATGACACTCTGGGGCCATTTCCACACGGGGAGAAGGAATCGCCCCGTGACGCTACTCACCGGACTTTTGGGCTCCCTGGCCCGGTCCACGCTGCTCCGGAGCAGTGTGCGGCCGCCACTCCGCACTCCTCTGGGGACGAAAATGGTGGCTTCCAGTTGGTCGAGGGTCTTGACAAACCACTGAAGTTCGCTAGCCTAAAGCCTGCCCCCGGCAGATCGCAGGCTCGCACCAATGCAAGCCTGCAAATCTGCATAAGACAGCAGGCTCGCAGTGGCGCGTTCTGTGCTTTTGAATGACCTGTTTTTAGCAGTCTTTCAAAAGCACGCTGGACGACCACTTGGGGTCATTCCGGAGCAGGCTGGGGTGCGGATCTATATTAAGTAGGTCTGATCCAGTCCGCTCCCAGGTGCAGACCTCCTCCCTGGAGGATGCTCTGCCCCATGTTAAAAGCCCCGGGTGGAAATGGCCTGGATGTCTGCTTCCAGAGTCCAGGACAATCCTCAGGTTGTCTGAAGGACAGTTTGGTCAAAGAAAACAAGTGTATGGGGGAGGGGAATGTAGAAACACTAGCCAGTGTGATATTGTTGTTTGAGCACTCGACTCTGGAGTCCAGGATTTGAATCTCCACTCAGCCATGGAAACCGACTGAGTGACCTTGGTTAAGCAAGCTGCAGTCTCCCAGCCTCAGAGGAAGGCAAAGGTTAACCACTTGGAACAAATCTTCCCAAGAAAACCTCATGATAGGTTCAGTTTAGGATCACTATAAGACCAAAACAACTCAAAGGCACACAGCAATAAATTATGGAAATAAAACAGAAATCGGAACACATCTACTCTACATTATACTCGGATATCTGAGATGCCAGTTGGTCCCTCATTTTAAATCCACTTCCTCCCCTTTTCATAAGTACAAGAGGAAAAGCTCTGTGATCATTCTCTAGTTCATGCCTGTGGTCATTTTCAAATTTAGGTGTTTTTGCAAGTCGCAAAAGCATAAACTTCCTCCTTTTTTTTTTTTAAAAAAAAGCCACACTAATTAGCTGTAGTTCAGTTAATGCATGTATTCCTCTAGCTGTTAGCGGATTTACATGGGTGCCACTGTCAAAAACTGGAAAGAAGCCAGACAGGAGCTCATTATTCCACCAGAAATCCTTGGCCACTAATGAGTGCTTGATAAAGGTTAGATAGTTCCCCACCGACATTTGGCTATTAAAATCCATTTATACTGTAGCCCTATAAACACTATAAATTCTCTTTCATTAGCGTGATGCTTGTGAAGCCCTTTGAAAACAGAAGTTGTATGAAGGGTGTCTGCACAAAACAGAATTCAAATTAGAACAGAAGGATCTCAAACAGTCCTTATTGCTGCAGGAACGCAGCAATGATTCCTTACAAGTTGTTTAGATGAAGAGTTCCCAGGCCTGTCTATCAGAGGTAAAACAGTGTGATACGTTTTGTGTTTGTTTTCAGTTTTTAGGGCAGGGTGATAATATGGTAAAGACAACCACAACTCAACCTCCTTGGTTCATTGGATTTGTGTGTGTGTGTGTGCGTGCGTGGTATTGTTATGTTTTGTTAGCTGTTGAAATTGTAGATAGCCACATCCTGTAGGAACGTCAAAACATGTATTGAGCAGAAGGAGGGGGTTATGATTCATGACCGCAACATGTGTCAGAACAAGAGGAATCATTACAACTTTTTTAAAAAAAGCTTTGGTAAGTCCATATAAAACTGAGACTAGTTGCATGACTCAGAGTTATAAGAGTCCAATAAATGCCCCACTGGATAAATGACAGGTGGGAAGGACTGGATTTTCAAACTCTTCTCCACAAGCAAGAACAGGAATCTGAGAAGACAGACATGGGAGCATGCATTTCAAGCCATCATGTCATTTGGAACCAAGCATGAAGTATTTGTCATGACTCATGTTCCCTTGTGTTGTACAAGCCCTGGCAGCTGCAGTACAGGGTGCGGGCGAAAGAACTCCCCAAGAAATGACAATGAACTTCCATAAGTTCCAGCAGAACAGTAGAGACTGGAAAAAACTCCCTGTCTGCCCTGTATGCGAAAGATAAGACCATTCAGCATGTGCTATGCAACAGGAATGGCAGCAATGATTATTTTACCACCTGCTACTGCTAGTTAGCTGGGATTTATTGAGATCCTGGGTCCATTTATCCACCTTTTTCTCATGTCCATTTCTGCAATCAGCTGGCCCAGAAAGGAATTCCAGACAACTTGCCAACCCTTGACTGCCCTCCTTTTTGATCCTGACCTGTGATCTCAGGTTTTACTCCTGAAATTTCAGGAAATAGGATGTTCCTGGCCTGGCAGGCTTACATCCTAGGGCTTCTCTCAGGACTGGACCTTTTGCTGCCTGAGATAAGAGACAAGAAGGCATCCTCATTCCATGTACAGAATCTAAACAGACTGGCAGATGAATCTTACTTCAACACTCACTAGTAGAATAACCACATGAAAAAAAGGACAGGGCTCCTGTTTCTGATATCCCTTTCAAGGGAATGATGCAGACTATTTGGGCTTCTATATGGTTGGATTATTGGTAGAGCTAACAGAATTTGTAGACAAAACATCTGAATGGCCAAAGGTTCCCCAACCATCCTTATACTAAAGGGTGTACCTCAGTTAGCTAGGCTGACCTGTAACACCATCCCTGGCCAAGACTCCAAGTTTAGTTGCTGTATTTGACCAAGGAGTACCAACTCCATTTAGCATTATGTGCCCTCTATCTATCTCACAAATCTAGCCTGTGATCCTTCATGTCATATCTGTCAGCAAATCTTTTTGAGAAATATAAGGTATTTACTGCAAGCCAGAGGAAAAGGACAGGGTGATAAGCATAATAGTTTCTTCACTGTGCACACACAGGCTTCTGACAGAAGTCTCAATCCTACTCTATTGATTTTGTTTCTTCTTCTTAATGGTAGCCTTGCAATAAAGATTACCTGCCTGCTGACTTCAGTCTCAGGAAGAAAGTTCATGGCCCTGTAAAAAGACCAGCTCAATTTCACAATGATAGAAGAAAAAGAGTTCTTGCTATTTTTCAACAAGTCCTAACAAATCAACAAGCTAGTATACATTTTGCAAGTCTAGCTCTATGTGAATTTAATGAGACTAACTTCTTAGTTAATACAGTTAGGAGTACAGTCTTAAATCCATAAAGACAATGGGATTGAGCATATTTAACTTTGTATTTTATTGTAGCCTGAGAATTTCCTTTCTCACAAAATTTCATAATTCCCAGGACTCATGTCAGTGAGTCCCACCAGTACTTGAGACCCACCCTAAATCTGGGAAACTACCGTTTGAAATTTCCCACAGTTCTTCATACTATCTAATTTAGGAAATTTAAAATGATAGACCAAGATCTTATATTCAAGGGCTGATTCTTTAAGCCAGTTTTAACTATCTTTTAGTTACAGATGACTTAAGGAATCAACCCCAAGAACCCACCTTGAACTACAGGGAGCCACTCTGTGTGACAGGGGTCTGTGGTATGGCTGAGTGGGGTGCTTCAAGATGACATGGCCATTCCCCTCCTGCCCCCAAGCCTACTTATCGCATCAGTGCCTTTGGCTGGGATCTATCACATGACATAATTCCTCTTCTGTAGTTCTTCAGATGGGAGACCATTTGGAAAGCATTTATTTAAATGACCTCCCTTGTAAAAGAAACACTTTCCAAACAATCTCCCACTGGGAGAACATCAGAAGAGGTATGTGGTAATGTGATAAGTCCCAGCCAAAGACGCTATTATCCTGCTGTAATTATGATTTACCTGCCTCGTGTGATAAAGCTCTATGTGCTTCAGCTGATGGAACAAGTCTCCCAGGTAGAAGAGGGAGATGATTCTCTGCCACACTGCCCCTTCCCAAAGAGTGGGCTGTGAGGTAGAAGGAAAGTGAAGATGAGAAAACTCTGTTGCCAAAGGGGAAAGTTCTCACATGATGTGAGATCATGCACTTAAAGACCAGTTTCTTAAGACCAACACTATGACAAAGTGGATGAAGAACCATTCGTACAATCAATTCATTTTTATCCTTCTGGAAAAATAACCAGTTTCTACAATAAACTCTATTATCATTAACCATTTGTTGTCATCACCTGTTTGGGAAATAATGGTTAGCCAATGGATATCTATTGCCAGTCTTTATGTTGAGCCTTTTAGAAAAGGAAGAAGATGACAATGTGTCTTTTAATAGAATCTATTGTAGGTGCTGTGTGGGTGTTGTGTGGGTGTACATGCGTGTGTGTGTGTGCATGTTTAATACAGTAAAACTGGTTACAATGAATTGGAATATAAAAGCTGTTCATCAAGGAGACACTGTTTGAAGTCAGGGTTTAATATCTAGAAGCAAGCAGAAAATAATCCACAGAGGTGGGAGTATTATTTTTGTATCAACATATTAGTATAGGATATTTCAGCAGAGTCCTTGGAATACAATGTTACTGTGCAGTACAGTACTGCAATTGTTTTGTATTCACAATCACTACTTAGTCACATTGTTGACACTATTGCCAACTTTCTCCTAACATGCTTAACCAGGCATCAGCTCAATAGGAAAGAGGGAAGTCCATTCTGCTAGCTATCAGAGCACAGTTAATGATGTTTCTATCTGGTTTGGAGGGATGGATTCAGGAGAAGTTGCTTAGTTAAGCACTTAAGTATAAGCTGATAACAAGATTCAGGCCAGTAATAGTAGAATCATAGAGTGGGAAGAGACTACTATATTTACTCATTACTTTTCCTTGTTAATTCTGGGGATTAAAATGCTTTCTTGGGTTGTTTTGAGGATCTTCCCCCCAGTTTTCTTTGTAAAAATGTTTTTTTTTTTCAAAAAAGAAACTAAAAAGTAACAAGTAATAGAATGAGCAGCAAAATGATGTACTTTTTTTGACACCATCTGGGAATGTATTACTTGAAGGCTTTCTAGAGAGTCACATTAAAGCAATTACATGTAAAAAGTACATTTCTTAGCTCATTTTTCCCCCTCTCCTGAATCTCACACCATTCTGAATCAATTGATCACATTGTATTTTAGCATTATGAAAGGGTAAAAATTTCTTTCAATCTGCTTTCTCCACACTATGCCTAATTTTATACTTCTCTGGCATGTCTCCTGTCATTCACCTTTTTTCTTATCTTTTTTCTTACCGCCCATATGTGTGATCTAGTAAGGATTCAGTTTTTCATTTTCACTTATACTCAGCAGACTTTGTGTCTTTTTAAATTCCTTTTCTGTTCTTTTGGTGGCACAGAAAGAAGATACCCTGTCAAGAAGGGCTTACTTATACTCAGACCCTTTCCTTAGGACAGCATCCTCCCAGCATGGGGACTCAAGAGGAGTGGGACCACACCGATGCTTCAGCACATCCCACCCTTCTTGTGTCCCCAGCCGGTGTGACCATGGGATATATCATTGACAGAAAAATTCCGATTGTGCGAGCCTTCTGTCACAGTCAGCCAATGAGAAGTGCTGAAAGCACGATCACACACTTCCAGGTATGGTATGGTATGGTATGCCGGGTATGGAGGGGAGCATTGGGGACATGTTCCCATCCCAGCAGAGGTGCTGTCAGAATTGTGATGAGATGACATGGGAGAGCATCATCGTGTGGAAAAAGCCTCAGTGTCTATGTACAAAGTGGTAATCTTAACAGAAGCATAATATGAGGCTGTCCAGATCAAAGTGAATCTCAATGGCTGAGTGGCAGCTCATATTTTTTCTAAAGACAGAGAGACAGCCATTCATGTCTCAGAAATGCTGCTGTTTCTGATTAGTGATTTTATCAAGTATGTGTGATGCCATATGGCCTTAATAACATGCCTGCTACTTCTCCAAAATTAATTACTTCAGCTTTGGCACAGGGCACCTGCAATATTGCTCTTTTTTTGGATGAGCTTGTAACATAATACAGAAAGCGATCAACATCTCTGTGCAATAAGAGAGCCTGGATGCTGGATAGCAAGTCAATTGAAGAACAAGGAAAAGCTCAGATGCTAGAAAAGTTAAATAGCTGAAACCAAGGCTACAGCACAAAATGTTTTAAATGTCATATCTCTTCTCCATTCCACCTCTGCCTCTTACTCTTTGATATTGGTCTTTGTCACGTAAGCTGTGGACTTAGCATTCTATTTTATTTGGAATCTAAACTGTGCAAATGTTTTAGAAAGCCTATAGGTTATTTAGATAGTAAGTGTAAGTCTTTTCCACACTGCACAGTTATAGAATTTTGATACCTTTTTAACTGCTATGGATGTGTCCTACAGAATCTTGCAGTGTGGTGAAACCCTAAAGCTATCTGGCAGAAAAGTTTAAATACCTTATGACACTAAAATTAATCCAAAGATATCATAGGATGGAGTCATGGTAATTAAAGAGGTATCTAAGTGTTATGACTATGCGGTGTGGAAGAGGTTTTGGGATCCAAGATTCTCTTTGATGCTGGAAGTATATGAAGCTCCACCAGCATAATTACACTGGGGTTCCAGTAATGGCATATTTAAGCTACAGGAGGACACCTGCTGATCAATTGTGCAAGACAGCCCAACCATCTTAATCCACCATAGCCTTCAAACCGAGCCCACAATGGTGCCACAGCTCTTGATGTGCAGCTGAAGGAAAGCACTGTGCAAGGAGGAATTGGAATTATTTGCAGTTCTGTAACCCCTGCTTAGACAAGAATAGCCACTCTGAAGGCTCCAGGTATAATACTGAAATCCATTTAACACAGATGATTCCAGTGAAGTGTATATGAATTTAAGTTGTCTCCATTTTTTATGGCTTTGCAAGAGTTAAAAATCCATCATGGTCAAATGATGAAGACTCAACTAGTAAATTAGCACTTAAGCAAAGTAGCCATGTGACTTTAAAAAAATACCAAAGAATGAAAACTATTTTGTGCCAGTCCTATACATAGCACGTAGTCCAACTGTAAAATTTCCTACCACAAAAGATAGTGATAGCCACCAAATTGGGTGCCTTTAAAAGAACTTCTGTCATATTCATGGAAGAAAAAGCTACCAATGGCTATTTATCTTTATTGTTCTTGCATGCTTTCAAGTTCTTTCCCAATTGTGATATCCCTAAGGCAAACTTACCATGGGGCTTTCTTGACAGAATTTGTTCAAAGGGGGTTGTCTTTGCCTTCTTCTGAAGCTGGAAGAGTGTGACTTGCCCATGGTCACCCAGTAGGTTTCCATGGCTGAGCAAGGATTTGAACCCTAGTCTCCCAGTGTGCTAATCCAACATTCAAACCACTACACCACATTGGACCTCATTCAACATTATGGTTTTATGTTATATCCAGCATGAGAGCCCATTTCTGGGGACAGGGAAAACAGAATAGACCAGAGGTGCCATTTACATGCCTCCTATCAGTTATGCATAGTAGTCATGTTACACTTGTAGTGTTAAAGTATTTGTTTCAGACATTTAAGCAATATCCTAGAGGAGTCCCCAACAGACAAGAACCCAGACTTTTCAGAGGCCCGAGAAAGTAGAGCCATCCAGGACTTATCAATTGACCAAGGCTCAGGAAGAGCTGGAGCCCTGGGGCATTTGGTCTAATCCATCATGATTCCTCTTTGGTTCTCAAATAACTCCTGTCTATATTATTATATTATAATATATCTCCTGTCTATAATATTATGTTTGAAAAAGTGCTTTCTTCTTGCATCTTGAATCTACTGCTAGTCAGTTCCCTTGGGGTTCAACATTATGAGCTACCGAGCCTGTTTTGCTATACCATGCATAATTCTATAAACCTTTTCTAAAACTCCATCATATTCCCAAGTCTTTTAAGCATGGGAAAGATGTACCTGGGGCATATATTGTGAAGGACAACAAAGCTGAATCATGAGGAGAATGAAAACAGGCACTCCATACCACAAGGCTGTGTTGCAGGTCCAACTTGCTTCTTTCAAGAACCCACTCAGGACACCAAGGCCTTGTTGGTTGAGCTGTGAAACAGGACACTACAAAAAGAAGGCAGTGTTTTCTATTTCTTCGGTGATCCCCAAAATAAACAGGAGCATTAGTGATTACACTTTTAAAAACCTCAAAGAATCTGTGAGGTCCCAGAAGATATACAATGCTGATGGCAACTCTACACACAGAGAGAAGCAAAGGTCAAAAGCAATCAAGAGTTGGCCAGATTGTATAAGTCAACAGCTGCTCATACTCTCCAACCATCCCAATTTAACAAGGAGATAACAGACTACTCTGTTATCACAGGTCATTACAGTAACATTTCCATGTTCCCAGCTTGCCCAGCCATCAACAAATCCCATCCTCTCTACCTGGTGTTGAAGTGGTTAAATGCCGGTACTGCAGCCACAAGGTTGTGAGTTCGACACTGCCGGGTTTCGGGTTGACTCAGCATTCCAGGCTTGTTGGGGGCAATTAGCCAACACATTGTAAAACTGCTTAGAGAGCACTTAGCTGATAAGCAGTATAGAAATACATATGCTATTGCTACATAGAAAAGCACACAGGAACTACAACAAAATCATCTACCTAAAATCATCGAAGGGAGAGTTCAGTTAACCTGACACTAGCAAGAGACAAGATGTTCTGAGGAGGAAAAAGAAAAGCTATCTATCTAATAAATAGATATTAAATATGATGTAAGGTATCTATTTAATCTAGAGCCATTTCACATTACATAACAATATTCTGAGGTCTTTAGTGTGGTGAGGACTTCACCATGTAGAAAATTCTAAACTGCTAATCTCAGAATTTCATTGGATGGACCATGGCAATTAAGATGGAATGACAGTGCTATAAATTTGTATGTAAAAGAGTTCCAACTTAATATCCAGCTTTCTCTCAGCTCAGACAAAATATTGCTGAAACTAGTCAGAAAAGATACCACCACAACTGTTAAAATTATTAAATAACTTATCATATTAAAACAAAGCAAGCTTTAAAACATCACAAGAGAGGGAAAAGGACAACATGTATGCCATATGCCTCACCTTTCCTGATTTTGCAGGGACAGTCCAGTTAATTCTCTGTTGTCCCATTTTTTCATCTGCTCTTAAAATGTCCCAGTTTCTCTGTTCTCCTGGCACTTTTCCTTTTTCCCCTCAGCTTACTTCAACTGCTTCAAATTGAGTTCAAAGTGCAAAAAAGCACAAAAGCAGGTTGCACTCAGTTAACTTGGAGGTAGGGGAAGGAGAAGGAGGAATCCTGCCTTTCCTACTAAACTCAGGCAAAGTAAACTGGAGTGATCTTCCTCATTAATAACTTTTGCCATTCTAACCACACTTAGATGTTGCTTGGCCACATGAGTATCATTTTTCACCTGTGAAATGTTGAAGAAGATGGCTCACATTCACGTGACTGAAAAACAACCAGTTACTGGCTCAAAGTCTGCCTGTTGTTGTTTTTTAGTCTTTTTCTAGGCTGTTTCTCATAGCAACAAATACAGAAGGGACCTTCTATCACCATCTGGAATTTCAGGGAAAGCCTAGAGAAAGACTAAATGTATCTCCCCTCCGCTCCCTCTTCTTAAACGATCCCTCATCTCTGTGATGCCAGAAGAGAACTACAGGCTATTCATGCTCAGTAGGTACCTGAGCAGCAATACTTCTTATGCCCTAGGTGCACACTGTGACATTCTGTTCCAGATACATTTTCAATTTGTTAGGCTTCCTTAATTTTCTGGCAGGCTTGACGTGGGGCACAAGAACATTTTGTAGGCAGTAAAGCAGAAGCAAGTTAAACTTTCAAGAAAACTTTTGGCAAAAACAACACCTTCCCAGCAGAGCCATAATAGGAGCAACCTCACCCTTTTCCTCTCTGACTTCCATTCATTGTTAAGACGTTGTTAGATTTTATGGTACTTCAATCACCTTTTTCTTTTTCCTTGAAAGGCGATATTGGTCATAATGATTCTCCTCTAATGTTCCTTTCCTGTGCTTATAAAAGGTTTCCAATATACCATTAAGTACCTTTGTGTAGTCACTTCCTACAATTGCAGACAAATTGGGAAACACAGACTGTGTGGCTGCTAAGAAAATGTTAATATGCCCAAGCTGTGGGTTGCCAAAGTGCATCCCAGAGAACGTACACATACATGTAGTATATTAGTTAGAGCATCAGACTAGGGCTGGGAGACCCAAGTTCAGACCTCTACTCAGCTGTGATGATCAGTGGCACCTAATGTGTCTCGCAGGGTTTGTAAGGAAAAATAATGTACAGTGCCCTAGGTTCCTTGAATTAAAGGCACGATATAAATGTAGTGATCCATAAAAATCCCACAGTGTGGTGAGAGATGGGGCATTAATAGTAACTCCTAGCTATCTGTTTGTTTGTAGGTCTTGCAGTTCATCTTTCTCCCCTGCTATTGTATTGAGTTAGGCTCTTTAGACTCAGAGCTTGTAGTTTCTGTGCTGGCTGAGGGATTCTGGGAGTTCTCAAAAAAAAAAAAGAAAGAAAGAAAAGAAAAGAAAGGAAAAGAGAAAAGGGAAGGGGAAGGGAAGGGAAAAACTCACAAAACGTAACTACCCACCTTTCCCAAGCTTCTCCATATGTGACATGCAAGCAAAAGGGGAGGGTGGGTGGATGTGGAGGTTGCCAATAGGACTCAGAGAGGACTGGTACATCAGGGAATGCATGTTCTCCTAGTGCCCTTTTATGTTATACAGTTATAGCACTATAGCACTATAGCACTTTAACTGCCATGGTTCCACCCTATGAAATCCTGGAAATAGCAGTTTACTGTGAAGTACTTAGAATTCTTAGGTGGAGAGTTCTAGTGCCTCACAAAACAACAAACCCCAAGATTCTACAGAATGGAGCCATGGTAATTAGAGTGGAATCATAATACTACAATTGTGCAGTGCAAATGTCCCCAGATTGTTGCTCTACAAAACTCCAGCCAAAGCTTAGAAAAGTTCCTAGTTTTGCTGATTAGGAGATTCAAAGAGCTCAAGTCCAAAAAGGCCACTTTTCCAAAGTTGGCAAACAGCTATAAAAACATAACAAAAAAGTGGTGGATCAGATCAGTGGCTGATCTAGTCCAACACTCTGTTCCCACAGTGGCCAACAATATACCTCTGGGCAGCCCATGAACAGTGCAGTAGTGAATGCAATAGTGAAGGATGTGAGAAGCAAGGGTAACTGATTTGGGCAGAAGTGTGCAGGATAAGCACACAGCCGGAGACAGTTACTTCTTCGGACTACACCTGGAGGATTCTGGGAGTTGTAGTCCAAAACATAACTTTTGGAAGCTGTGAAAATTTGAAGTGACAAGTCTACCTTCCCACTAGTTGATCTTATTGTACTGGATTTCATCTATTTCTCACACTGTGCGGAAAATATAAATTCAGCTCTGAGATTATGGCAACTTGTGATTTAAAAAATATGAACTATTTTTTGACTTACTGTTTCTGCTTCTCTTGATTTCATTCACTATAAGGGCTATGAAGGAGCATACAGTCATTAGCAGGAGTTTCCTTGTGATAGACTGCCAACAATCACTTTGCCAACTGCCTATCAAGAGCACAGCTCTGATTTAAGGAGTCAAATGAATGTAAATTTTGTACTGCAGTCTGTTCTGAAGGACTCAGAATACCATTATCTCAAATTTTTCTTTTTTGTTCTCACAATAAGTGTGTGAACCAAAACACTAGTAGTGTCGTTTTACAGATATGAGAACTGAGATATGAGAACCTTGCCCCTTGTCAACCAGTTCATCCAAGAAATTGGATGAGAACCCTTTGTAAGCAACCTTGGAGCCTAAAGACATGAACAGAGTTTGGCAAATTGATAATGCTGGACGAGGGACTCTGTGTGCTACAGTCCAACAAAGTAACTTTTCTGAACTCTGTGGTGAATGCTATTCTATGCTCAGAAGATTGCCAAAGGACCCTACACCATAGACATAGTACATATATGTAATTGTAAATCTTCTCCTGACCCAGTTCCTCAAACCTACCTTAACCACCAACAACTTCACTGAGTGGTGGAGGTCTGTCCTGCTGGCAATCTGGATATAAAAGGATGACATTTCCATACCCTTCCCATTAGCAATCTCTGGTGAGATGAAGAATTGCAATAGGTGTCCTGCTTCCGCTTATCACACTGGAGAGTACTGGCAGGAGGGAGCTGGAAATGTCTTCATCAGTCACAACCTTCTTATTATGAAGCCACCATTTCAGTCACCATCTACCTAAGGGATATTAGCATAGTTCTGCTACAATACATGCTAATAAACATAATTAAACAGGAAAATAGGTTTTGGTCCAACATTAGAAGGAACTTCTTGACCGTAAGAGTGGTTCATAGAGCCAAATGCCTAAAGCAGAGCTTTCCAAAGTTTTCATGTTGGTGACACACTTTTTGGACATGCATCATTTTGTTACACAGTAATTCAGTTTTACGTATTATAAAATAAATAAATAAAGCATAAGTAATATATTTTTAAAAATATAAATGAAAGTTTTTCATGAGATGTGTTATAAACCCATACATTTAATTATTACAATTTAGGTATGTGCCCACATCTCTTATATCCCTTATAAGGGGTTAGTTACTGGCAAACAAGCGGTTAAACTAACTAATCGCCACCCTCACCAAGGTCTTTCTTGCTCCAGGCCAGCAGCAGTGGCGGGAGAGGCAGCCCATCCATTCAAGCCTGTCCTGGTGCCACTGCCCTTGCTCTTTAGCTAGAGATCCTGCACTGAACAGGAGGTTGGACTCAGTGGCCCCTTCCAAGTCTATGATTCTATGACTCTAATATGATTTTAGCCCATGTGAATTATATTTCAATATTTTAAATTGTAATTTTTCAAAAAAAAATTGTATCACACCCTGAGATCCTATGACACAGGATGGCATATAAGTGTTTTAATAAAAAAATATTAATTCACAACTTGAACAACTGGGGTGTAGCCTATCCATGGTAGGCATGAATTTCTGGAATTTAGTGTATTTTTATAGCTCTGGCTGCTCCATGTTTCCCTATGGATTCTACACAAAGATTATAAATAAAGAAGGACTGTGTGACATTCACAGTGGGCTGTGTTAGGGGACAGGCTTCTTAGACTTCAGGCTGAAAACAAAAATGGGAAAAACTATGATAACAGTGTAATTGCAGATCTCCCAGAGCAAGGTGAACAAACAAAAGGGGAAATAATCTGTTCAGTGCAGGACTGGAACATTGATCATACTGCACTGAAATCTCCTCATGTTGACTGGGACAAGAATTATTGAAGAACAGAGGAAGAAAAGGTTATATTTATGGGCTACTTCACTCAAAAGCCCATGGCTGAGCACTATAATACTATGAAGACGGTAGAGCAGAGATGTTTGGTCAGACCAAGGATGGGTGAAGTATTGCTAGATGGCCTTTGTTTCTGTTGTTGTTGCAGCATTCCCTCTGCTCATTAAAAGCCTTTCCATCCCCCCCAAATTTTTAGGTGTTGGTGGAGGGGAAATGCCTCCAAACAGTATCCTCTTGTAGCCATTTGTATCCTCTTGTAGCCATGTATGCTAATGTAGCTATTTACATTAAAACAACCCCACTCCCAAAACCAAAAAATGCCCTGACAGAACCCAGAAGTACTTTTGGTTTTGTTCTTGACCTGGAAGTGACAACTGAGAGTGGGGAAAGGAATCCCTACTACCTTTGATCAATATCTGGAGATAACAGGATGATTCCATTCTCCATTAGCTGACAGGCAGCAAGGCTTTAGAGATGGTGGTGAGAAAAACCCTCTGTGAGAGGATCCACAGGCTGCATTATATCCATAGATCAGATGTTACCCCCATCCTGTGGCATAATCTTATTAGCCATTATAGCTGAATGAAACCTCACTGTGTTGAGCCAGCATACCCCATGACTTCCAGGCAGAGGAGCATGGCTTCCAGGGGTAGGCAATGGCTTTCATGTCCAGCTCACGAGCATAGAAATCCCCCGACTGGTGGTCAGGGTCATAAGTAGGACAATCAACTTGATGTACTTTCAGTCTGATCTGAAAGGACTCTTCTTACGCTTTTTTCCTTGTGCTGTTTTTAATATGTATTTTAATATTGTATTTTAATATTTTAATATTGTTTTAATCACTATCATTGTTTAATGTGTGCTTTAACTTTTGTAGACTGTAGTTTTAACTATGTTCTCTTTTAAGCTTTGTAAGCTGCTTTGAGTTCTCTCGAGAAGAAAAGTGGGGCAGAAATAAAGATAACAACAACAACAATGTGCTATCTTCTGCAATGGCTGATGGATTTCATGTTAATGGGATGTTGAAGTCACTCTGAGTTTTAGTTTCAAAGTGGCTATCCAAGGTAACCCCAAAATAGGTTCCACACTTTGGATAGCTCCGTTAGCATTCAGACTAAATCTCAGAGAGCCGTGGGAACCATCACTTGCTACCCCACAGTCCCAGAGGGATGGAGCTGACATGTTTCCTTGGTTTTCAGACAACAGACAGTCTGCACGTTTTCAGCCATACCCTTTTTGATGACTACATTCACAAGGTTTAGTCCTCGCTATTCCGCAACAGAGTCTGGAACCAAGTCACTTCGTTGTTTTTTTTAATTACGCACACACATGCAGCTCTTTATGCAGTTTTTCTGACTAATATAGTACTCAGCAGGCTTCAAAATGCCTTAAAGCTTGACTCAGATTAAGTTCTCTTCCTAAACAAAAATATTTTAACTGTAGCAACCAAAAAAGATGAAAAGAAAGGTACATTTACAACTCTTAAAACTGCAATTTTTTTACTTTTTAAGCCTGCATGTTTTATTTTTTATTTTCCTTTTAGTTTTTGGTGGAGTAGCTCCTAACATCAGTCTGTTCTAGCTCCTAACCTAAATGGGTTACTATTGTTATTCTAGACTTGAAAGAAGGAAGTTAATGTGTTCTCTTAGACACAGTAAAAATAACACGGAAACACATCCTCACTCACACACTAACAAAACATATATATTTTCTTAACTCTATTACCAACTCTTTGCACCCTCAAAAAAATTCTCCCCATATCCTGTTTATGTGAGTGATATCTTCTTAAGAAATGTATGGAGAGCAAAATAAAGTTTCCTGGAATCAACAAGGATGCAGAAGGCTTTAAAGGCAAGAAAAATAAGCTGAGGAGAAAATACTGTATTTGTGCCAGCAAAATTAAATTGTTGCACTTGACAACAAAAGCCTGGCGGGAATCAATAACTAAGCAAAGAACAGTATTAAGTGTACACATACCAAATTGGAAAGCCTTTTTTTTCCCTTTATCAGGCCTTTGAAAACAGGCAGACATGTACACTTTAATAGAATTTTTAAAAGAATGGAAAATGAAACTATTTGTTTTCCTTCATTCACAATAGCACAGAGCAAGCAAATACCCACAACATTTTTGTCATTTTTCTTCTACATATTCTGATGGGAAGAGGTGATGACTCTCCTGGGAGAAGGAAGAAGTTGCCTAACCCAGTCTCATTCTGTTAAGGTTGTGCGTCAGAACTCACAGTTACATTCAGAACTGCTTAATTCTATGTCTGAAAAAGATTTATATATACACCTTACAGATAGAAAAGGGGACGTGTGGCTATACAACACCTGCATGTGGTCAAGATGTTCAAAGTTATTAATGAGAAAGAACACACAAGCTAGGACAGGCTGCAGCAGTTTGCTTTTGCCTGAGCCCACTGGAAGGGCAAGATTCTGCTCTCTTCTCTCCTCCTCTCTGCTGAGTTAAATAGTGTAAATCACTCTTGCATTTTAAACTCAGTTTGTAGCAATTGAAGAAACCAGGGCCAAAATAGGAAAATGGCAGGAGAGAGAAACTGGCATCTTTGAAAAGCAGCTGAAAAAGTGGGACAGCAGCAAATTAATTGGGACTCTCCCTCTCAAATTGGGCCAGTTAGAAGGTAGGATTACCCTACAGCAGTCTTAGCTTTGCATTTGACATAGCTTAGTGAGCGGATGCTGGAAGTGATGACTTACAGTAAGGGTAATTACCTATAAACATTTGATTTGGGGAGGGGGCTAACAAAGGTGTAAGCAGCCAGTGTGCTGTAATGGTTTGAGCATTTGACTATGACCCTGGAGACCGGCCTTCAATTTCCCACTTGCCATGGAAACCTACTGCGTGACCTTGGGCACATACTACATTCCGAGTCCCAGAAAACCCCATTATAGGTTTACTGTAGGTCTCCATAAGTTGGAAATGATTTGAAGGCACACAACAACAACAAAATATATCTCATCAGGAATGAGATTACTGTGTAATGAGCAAGGGTTTGTAATTAAGAGCAGGGTGATGACTTAGCCATCATGGCTACAGCACAGCTAAGTGTGACTCCAGTCATAAGTCATCACGACTCAGCAGACCGGCTCCTAAAGCAATGGAAATTGGAAAGATAGAAAACATTTAGGTGAGCAAGGGACAAGGCCTCATACTCTGATATGTTATTGCTGTTACAGATGACCCAGTACATTCTGCTACTTCAGCTTTCCTAATAATTTCTATATTTTGTGTGTAACTGTAAAACATGCTCATAACATGCATAGTGTTGCTGTTTACTGATGGCTTTCCTTTCTCAAACCTATATACGTGTGTGTGTGTGTGTGTGTGTGTGTTATGTGTTTACTCATACTGTTCAACATTTTCGAGATGAAAACTGGTGTGGCTGAGCAACATTAGAGAGTGGTCAGGATGGGAAAAGTTATTAATCAGGACAAGTAGAGGCTGCAGCAGTTTGCTCTTGCCTGAGTCTACAGGGAAGGGCAATATTCTGCCACATCCTCTCCTCTCCCTCCTGCTGACTTGAGTGTGAACAATTTTTGCAGTCTGAGCTCAGTTTGCACCAATGGAAGCAAGCTGAAGATGATGGGGAAAGGTGGGAAGAGGAGAGAAAGTGAGATATTTCCAAAGCAGCTGAAAAAGTGGAACAGCAGCAGATTAATTGAGACTGTCCTGCTGAAAGGCATATTTGGGAGGTACATGCACTGACAGGCAGGACCTATCCTGATAGTATTACATTGACTGACGGTGTCAGTCATGGAATTGTCTGCTTGAATAAACAAAGCTTTAATACACTCAGTGCTTTCGTCTGTATGAACCCCCAAAAAGGTACTTTGGACCATTTTCCCTACCCTTGTCTACTTTCAAATTTTATTTTTTAAGAGCAGAATTAAGGGCAGGGATTTTTTTTCAAGATTTATGCCATTCTGTTATCATTTCTAGGTTAAAATCCAATTAGCAGACTGGCAACATGCTAAGTGTCCACTAATGTACTTACCCAGTTGTTGGAGGAAGGCTTCATCATCTTCCCCACTTCTTCCCTGGGTGTGAAACAGCTGCTGGGAGGGGTCCATGGGGCATCTGCATTCTCCCATACACCAGTTTTTCATTGTGGGGATATCTGCACAGCAGGAGGGAAAAAGAGCAACCTCTCCCCCATCATAAGGCTGCTCCTTAGTCCTTCTTCCATAGGTGTTTAGGAACAGCTGGAAAACACACAGAGCTGCTCTTCTGCACCCAGAGCAAGGTGTATTGATCAAGGATCCTTATTGATCCTTATGTAACACCTTAAATATTTATACGCTGGCCTAATCATGGGTTGTGACAATGTGTGGTATAGTGGTTTGAGTGCTGAACTAGGACTCTGGAGAACAGGGTCTGAATCTCTGCTCGACCATAAAAACCTGCTGGGTAACCTTGGGCAAGACATACTCTCTCAGCTTCAGAGGAAGGGAAAGGCAAAAGTCTTGCCAAGAAAACCCTGTGATAGGTTCACTTTAGGGTCACCATAAATTGGAAATGACTTGAAAACGCACAGCAACACATATCACCAGCAGGATTTTAGCCATAAGTGTTTTTTCCTGTCAAAAAAGTCATGGGAAGTAATAGAAAGGCAATGAAAATGCACTAAGAAACATAACAAATTATCTTTTTTTCAGAACCGTAAGGAGTAATAGTAATAGTTTACTTTTCAAATGCTGTAATTGCTTTTGGAAACCAACTTACCAAGCTCTGCTAACAATCAGCTGTTCTCAGAGATGCAATGAATATTCAATGTGGGAAAATGATATTCTCTCTTCACAGTTAATCATTTGAACACTTATCCTCCACCATTCCAAGAAGGCTGTAACCTGTTCGTAATTTGTTGGGTGAGGAGTTGTTCATAACAAGCAGAAAACTTTCTATTGATATAAAAGCCAGATTAAGACATACAAAGTCCCTAAGTTACATCATATTTAAGAAGACACATTATTCATAAATGTGTATTATTCTAAAAATTATATAAAACTTTAAATTTAGTAAATAATAATAAAGTATATAGATGCCCACTCTAACTTTAGGTTTGTAGGTTACTTAGCTTGTGCATAAATTGGACACTAGGTACATAGCTTTATCTGTAATTTCTGTATTCAGACCAGCTCCTGTCATCCCTGTTTTCAATTTCAGTTTGTGGATGAAAGACAGGCAGCTAAAAGCAACAGAGAAAGTGTTCTTAAGAAATAAGAAAAGAGAATTGTGTGGGAATCTAATGTCCACAATATAGGGTTGTGGGCTGTCATCGCTCCTCCGAAAATGGTAATTACCATGTCTAAAAAGAGGTTGTAATGACTATGAGGCTCTAGTGGTCCCTTTTCCAGCTCTATATTTATTACCACACAATAATACAATGCAGACAAGCCCATATAAACCAGGCTTCCCCAGCCTGGCACCCTTCATACCTATTTGGACTCTGCCCTCCAATAATCAATGGCCATATACTATGTTGGCAAGGGTTGGTGGGACTTGTAGTTCAAAATATCTGGAGGGCACCAGGTTGGGGGAGGGAGCTCTGAACTACAGTTTGGATGATAACAAATATGCTGGGAATATGTGGACTTCCCATTTCCCTCTTGTTTGTTTTCAGTTTTCAGTTTAGAGCTAATCCATGTTTGCTGGTTTAGACATCATTGCAAACTATGATTAGTGCTAAATGTCCAGCATAAAGTGACTCTGTGCACAAGGAAGGAAGGAAGGAAGGAAGGAAGGAAGGAAGGAAGGAAGGAAGGAAGGAAGGAGAAAACAAAGCAGAAAGATTGGGGGGGGGGAAGAGCCCAGGTTCCGTTTATTCTCCCAACCAAAGCATGGTTTTCTATCCTGAACCACATTAATAATGTGACAACTACTAACTCTTTAATGTCATATCTGTTATATGCAATGAGACAGTGGGTGGCTGCATTGTGCACCTGTTTGCCAAATTAAACTGTCAGGTTAAAAAAAGTGAAACCATGACCCACTGTTTTTCGCATACAGTTGCAATTCCTTTAAAATCCATTTTTGATATTAATGTTCATTTTGACAATATGATTACAATGCTGGCTCCAGCTTTCTGGAGGTGTTCAGATATGGTGTTTCTGGGGGTCCCATATTCTGAGTGATGTCCCTCCGCTTCACTACTTTCACACCAGCCACTTGTGGAAGGTGATTGAAGAGGCAGAAATAGCAAAGAAGCATAGCAGCAGCACAGAGCTCTAAGGATCAACAGTTGAACCCCTTGCAGGTGGTGCGACTTGACAGACATCCAGCAGGTATGCAGTTATGGGAGAAGGCATAATGAGGGCATTGCTCCCTAAATAAGAAATCTACCCTAGTGATTTTTTTCTTTTCCTTTTTCTGTTCTGATCCTCCCAGTTCTTACTTATCAGGGAGCAGCTACTGTGGTGAATGCGAGTCTGATCCACTGCCAGTTGGGAAGAAGCTAACTGACAGTCGCATCCCTTCCTGTGAGTGCTATTCAGTGGAACTGGCAGAAGCAAGTTGTTGCAATTCTTCCTTGTGCTGGAAATTGTTTGCGTGAGCAGCTGTGGGACCATCAGCCAGCTGCCTACCAACTGACAAAGGAGCAGACTGTCTCGACCACCATGGCTGCTGCCGGGTAAGTGGGGATTGGGAGACTTTCATGGTCTTTATGTATTCCCAAAACTATGGGGCATGTAGGGATCATGAATATGAAACAGTCATGAATGTGTAACTCTAGGATATACCTTCGTAACTTCCCAACAGGATTCCAGCCTACAGTCAGCCCTCCATATCCACTAATTCTGTATGTGTGGATTCAACCAATCACTTCTTGAAAATATTTTTTAAAAAAACTCTAAAAAACAAACTTTGATTTTGCTACTTTATATAAGGGATGCCATTTTACTGCACCGTTGTACATGATGTGTCTTGAGCATCCACAAATTTTGGTATTCATGGTGAGTCCTGCAACCAAACCTGTATGTCTTAATGGATTCTTGGTTGAGGTAGAATTTTGATCAAGAACTTCCAGCAAAATAGGGTGTAGTGATGACTATTAGCTGAGATGACTTTATACCAGAATTAGAGGATTTATGGAGGATAAATCTGTTGATGATAACTGAATGGCACCCCAGATTCAGATTCAGAATAACTTGGAACACCAATTGCTGAGGAACAACACACGTGAAGACTTTACAATATGCTTTTGTCCCTTCAGAGCTGTAAATGAGGCAGGCAATCTCTTGCTGTATCAGGACCCTCTGGCATGAAAATTAATGTTATTGTGGGATAAGAACTATCACTCATGAATTTTACCTGCATATATCCTGAAAGTGTTGGATCCCCATTATGGTGTAGACCAAAAGTGGGGAGAATGTGGTACATGAGTTGCATGTGGACACTATTGAGGTTTCTAGAAGATCAGTATGTGTGTGTGTGTTACATTTTTTTCTGGCAAATAGAGCAGAAAGGGCACCATGTCCTTCACTACAGAGCTGCTGTGATATGTTTTGTCTATCTAGTCTCCTAAAGTTCCTGTCTAATGGGAAAGCTCTGAACCTGAGAATTAAACATGTAGTGTGTCACCTGATGTATGTCTGGGAGTGGTCTAGCACTGGTTAAAAGCTTACGTCATATTCAGTATATGACCACCACCTGTACTACCACAATTCCTTTTTCCCTGGACTTGTTTTCCTGAAATGCTTATACTTTGCTTCTAGACTCGCTGTCTGAAGCACACTGCTTTATCATGTATGTTGCTTTACTCAAATAAACAGTTCGTTTAGCCTAGACACAATGCATTTGAATGGCTGTTTTTCTTGCCTGGAGCAACTAGCTTGGATATAGCACTGCTTCATGGTTTTGCACTCTGGACATGCTCAGGGAAGCTCACCACGTCACCCTGACAAACCCCAATTTGTGTCCCTCAAAAACTATCTGGAAAGCCCCCTCCCCTTTTAAAAAAACAGGACTGATTTTTGGGCCCCAAATATATCAAAAGTGCTTACAAATGTGGCATTTTCACTCATGTTTCTCCCTGAAGACCCAATACCTTTCAAACTTCCTAAAATGGCTGAATATGACTACCAAACCCATGACCCAAAATGCAGTGAATACAGGCCAGAAGTGACATCATATTCCAGTTCACCCAGAATATGATGGGGCAGCCCAAAGAGGGTGTCCCGGAGGGAGGGGCAGGAATTGCCCTCCCTGTGTCTGCCTCTGTTCTGGATCTCTCAATTCTGTTCTCTCACTGATGAAACAATCTTTTCAAAAATGATGAACAACGTCTCACTCCCATCCTGCACAAATATTTCTTTAGTAACATGAAATAGTCTGGACATTCTCCATGTGGCTCCATCATTCAGAAAGCCAAGTGCCAGCTGCAAAAATTGCATGCCTTGGGTACTGATTTACAAAATGCTAACAGGTACAGATGATTAGCACCATCTTCTGGCCATTCTGAAAAAGTTATTTTGTTTTATCCTTGTTGTGTGCCTTCAAGTTGTTTTCAGCTTATGGCAAACCTAAGGCACGCATATCATGGGATTTTCTTGACCAGATTTGTTTGGGGAGTGGTGCATTTGCCTTCCTCTGAGGCTCAGAGAGTATGACTTGCCCAAGATCACCCAGTGGGTTTCTGTGGCTTAGCATTTGAACCCTTGCCTCCAGAGTTGTAGTCCAATGCTCAAACCACTACACAACTCTGCCTCCCTTTGTTTCATCCAGTTCTATCCTATTATTCTTTCCAATATTCTTTTCCCTGCTATTCTTTTTTATGTACCACTGACAAAAAAAAAGGAAAAGACCTGTTCACAGAAAGGCAATTAAGTCCATATTGCCATAATTGCCTTTACTAGACTAACCAAAAAGGCACAAAATCCATTGCTCAAGCCTTTGGGGGAAAAAAACACATTTCTTTATTAGGTGATGAACTTAATTTTTTTAAAAAAGTTGGTCCAGTCTGAATGCTTAATGCTTTGATGTTATTTTATATTTAATTATCTGTTTTCTTCAGTTTTTATAAAAGTTCACCAGACAGCTCACAAAAATCCTAAAAATAATATTGGTAGCAAATACAGTGCTGTGTGCCACAATAACAAAACCATTAAGAGACAACAAAGCAAGAAAACCAGCAGAATTGGGAAAACAACCTTTAAAGATATAAGTCTGTTTCTGACTGAAGGGCCAGGAGTGGTACAGGTAGTGCGCTGCTGGCAGATAAGTTCCACAGGTAGAACATGTCCACACAACACTGTTACAGCGCTATTATTCCACTTTCAACATCCTGTGGAATTCTGGGGCTTGTAGTTTACAAAGGCCAAAGAACTCTCTGGCTAATTCTAAAGGTCTCTCCCTAAACTGCAAACTCCAGGATTCCATAGGATGTTGAAAGTGGAATGATAGCACTATAACAGTGTAGTGTGGAAATGGCCATAGACTGAGACCAACCATATTGTATGAACTAAAATATGAGTCTGTGGAAAACTGTGTTGCTGCTGAATACACTGGTGGTGATGAGCAAAACATGCTTTGGAGGTGGGAAGTGGCGACGAGTCACGAGTATACCAATCATCATATCAGAGTCAAAGTAACAGGTAGCCACTGGACCTAAATCCAATTACCATCTAGAGCAGAGTCATTGAATCAGTGGTATTTACATGACTATTCAACAATTGATTCATTGGGGCTACTTTGTATGGCTTTTTGGATTTAGGCCAGAAATGAGAATTGTCCAGCCCTCCAAATGTTGTTAGACTTCAAATCCCAGAAGCCCAAGCCAGCATTGCCAATGGAGTGGAATCTAGGGAGTTGTAGTCCAAGAATATCTGGAGGACTAAATTCTCCCCTCTTGGTTTTGGCCCTGGTCACCAATGGGTTCTGTTTTGGGCTTACTCATTAGTACCCATTTATCACTCACCAACGTGGAAGTCTTTTCTTCTCTCAACAATGGCAGTAGCCACAGAAGCAGTAGATGCAATATTGGAAGCTGCACTTGATAGCATTTATTTAACTTTTTTACAGAATGTCCAAGCTCCTGTGCCATTCAACAATTTTATGGGATGATTTTCAGAAGGAGAAACACTTGATGTCATTATAACATAAAAGCCACTCTGGATCAATTAGACCAGCTTAGTTTGTTAGCACAAGAATTATATTATTGCTCGCAGAGATAGACAAAAGCCCTTTCTGCACTACATTGTTACAGTGCTTTTATTCCACTTTCAACATCCTGTGGAATTCTGGGGTTTGTAGGCCCAAGAGCTCCCTGGATGAGAATTCTAAATGTGCCTCGCTAAACCACAAACCCCAGGATTCCCTAAGATGATGAAAGCGGAATAATAGCACTATAACAGTGTAGTGTGGAAATGGTCTATGTTTCAGCTTGTTATTGAAGAATTTCCTAATATTTGTATATTGCTTCATATGTGAAATGGAAAGAACTTGAGCTTTAAAAAAAATTAATAATAGCATTATAACAGTGCAGTGCAGAAAGTTCCAAAGATGGACAGATGGAAAGGCAAACCTTTCTGTATAGATATACATGCATTCACTTGTGTACACATTCCCAAAAACCAGTTGAGGCAATCTTTTTTTACTTTTGAGCAATATGAAGTACTATACTTCAGTATTTCCATATCCTGACAACTGAAGACAGTCACACAGTTGGTAATACTGTTGTGGAAAAAAAATTCTTTATAGTTTAGGGTAGCCATGAATCAATTTCTTGAAAGACTGTCCTTC
The DNA here is from genome assembly GCA_948474755.1 of Ctenosaura bakeri. Lineage (NCBI taxonomy): Eukaryota > Metazoa > Chordata > Lepidosauria > Squamata > Iguanidae > Ctenosaura > Ctenosaura bakeri. The sequence continues at coordinate 226,673 of CAOLHI010001152.1, read as the reverse complement.
TTTTAATGGGCTGTCAGAAGGTAGTCCTGTATTTGCAGACATCTGTTTGAGTGGCTGTTTGGCCCAAACTGACTTAAAGGAGGAGGAATTATAAGGATTATATCGCAGAACTTGAAGTTTTCCACCCACAAACAGCCCCTGGACATTGAGTGGGCACACACATTTCTTGGTCACAGTCTTCCCACGATGGTGAGACTGTTTCCCTATTTAAATTATAGTCATTATTTCCAAATGTGCACCTATAAATGTAAATTACATGAAAATATTATACAAAATATGTCCTTTTTTGTCCTCTTCTTTGTTGATGCGTTTTCTCTATGTGGTGATACCTATATCACTAACTAAATATAGACATCAATACGCAGTCACAAATTATGGCAAATTACTGGTGAAATCATCAAGGCCATTTCCGCACTAGCCTGTTATAGCGCAATGATTTCACTTTCAACATCCTCTGGAATCCTGGGGTTTGCAGTTTCGGGAGGGGCCGGTCAGCCCCTCCCGAAACTGCAAACCCCAGGATTCCAGAGGATGTTGAAAGTGAAATCATCACGCTATAACAGGCTAGTGCGGAAATGGCCCAAGTTATTTATTTTACATCTATCATGCCACATATATTGCTCAAAGAGTCTTGATAAATTGAGGGGTGGGGCTTTAAAACCTCCTGTTTTGGGATGGGTGACATAGTGCTACAAAAAAGCCCCACTTTGCTCTTCAACCATTTTATAACTTTTAAAAGAAACTAGCTAAGAAAAAAAAAAAAGACAACTCTTCAGTTGACAACTGCCTTGAAACAAACATAGCATTACTGCTTTTATCCAGGAAATTACCCCGCAGTTCAGAGGCTTTAACGTGAGATTTCAGAATCTCCATTACTTTGAGAAAGTTAGAGGAAAGCACACAATGATTAAAAAATAATAATGTTGGATTAACTCATGCTTTGGAGATTTTTTTTTTAAAAAAAACAACAACTGCAGTTCTTTCGTATGAAGCTTGATGAGGTGTTAGTGATGCTGGAAGGCAGAGTGTATATGTCAGGACTGGCGATGACGGTTATAAGTACTGTGTGATAAACTTTGGAAGAGCAATTTACCCCGAATAATAACTTTATAGAGTGTCCCAGGAGGCAGAATTAAAGTGAGAAATCTGGAAAGGAGAGGCAGTCTATTGAGAGCCCAGTCAATTAATGTATAATATAACAATTTCAAAAACCACTGCCAGCTGGAGTAGATGGAAAAGACATTACATGCTAATATTTGCTAGTATCAAGAGCCATTAACAGAGCTGTTGGCCCCAACCCAACACAGAACTACACACACATAAGTCAGATTACTTCAAAAAGGGCTTAAGCATGTGTGATTGAATTGCAACACACAAACACATACACTTTCTTGGCTTGAAAAGGGCAATATTTTATAGCTGGTATAAATCATCCCCGTATTTTCCCACCTAATCCCTGGGATCACATTCAGAAGTCCTTTGCAGAGGCCTCCTCCAAGCTGCTAGTGAGGCAGACTTCTGGTGCTGGCATACCTGTTGTGAAATGGCACTTCTCCCCACAGTAGAATTGACTTGGCATCTTCTTTACAGTCATTGCCCCGTCAGGGAAAAAGATGCTTTTAAAATTCTACCAGGCCTTTAAAACCTAAATTGATAACTTAATCCATGCCTTCTCTATTTCGTTTTTGGTTTTTTTGGTATGCTGAGACTCTGATCTGCTAGCAATTTCATTCTGCAAATTTCTGTTTTATTGTTATCTACTAATACATAAAAGTCAAAGTTTATTTGTCTCTGGCCGTTTCTATACCACACTGTTACAGTGCTATTATTCCACTTTCAACATCCTGTGGAATTCTGGGGTTTGTAGTTTACTGAGGCCAAAGAGCTCTCTGGCTGAGAATTCTAAATGCCCCCCCCTAAACTGCAAACCCTAGGATTCCACAGGATGATGAAAGTGGAATAATAGCACTATAACTGTGCAGTATGGAAATAGCCTGTGTCAGGCAAGAAGACATCATATCATTGGCTGTGTGAGACCTCCTATGACTGGCTGCCTAAGAAGATTTTATGGAATCCTGGGGTTTGCAGTTTAGGGACAGGCATTTAGAATTCTCAGTCAGAGAACTCTTGGGCCTGGCTGGTTGCTATGGAAATGAGGCCTAGCAACAATAAGGAGGGAGTGTATTTCCTCAGGAACTCAACCTCTGTATGTTAATGACTCTGAATACAGATTGGATTGGGGAACATGAGGAAAAGTTACAGGTCCTGGACAAGACGGGTTTGGGGAAATAGAGAAACAGGATCTCAAATCTTTCCAACAAGTATTACGTATGAGAAAATAAAATCCCAGGCAATGGCGGGTATTTACATTAGTAATTTTAAAATTGTGCTTGTGAGCTGCCCCCCAAGCAATGTTGCATGGTGACTTGTTTGCCATAAACCAAACAAGGCAACAAAGCTATGTGCCTTTGGCTTTGTGGGGGTGTATCTCACTGTGAGAGACCCAGCATGGAGTAGTGGTTTGACCACAGGCCTACAGCCCCGGAGACAAGGGCTCAATTCCCCACTCAGCCATGGAAACCAATTGGGTGACCTTGGGTGCTTCACATCCTCTCAGCCCACAAAAGCTCCATGGTAGGTTCATCTTAGGGTCACCATAAGTCAGAATGACTTGAAGGCACAGAACAATCTCACTGTCACTAGGGGAGAACTAGAATGAACCCTTTTGACAGCCCCTCAGATTAATTTTAAGGTCAATAAGCTATCTAGAAGGAATAGCTTTGCAGTGTATCTCACAAAATAATTGCAATAGGTTGGTATGAAGGAAGGAGAACTGTTTACTAACACAGCTGAATCTATCACAGCCATGGTTAGGCTTTCCAAAATGGTTACTGGAGAGACATCTTGTGTTATCTCATGTCCCTGTCCAGGGAAAGACCCACTCTCTTCTTTCATGTAATAGCATTTTCTTAGAAAATGATAAGAAACAATTTCACACATATTTGAGCAGAGAATTAAAACTCAGGCCATTTCCGCAGTAGCCTGTTATAGCGCGATGATTCCACTTTCAACATCCTCTGGAGTTGGCTGGCCCCTCCCAAAACTGCAAACCCCAGGACTCCAGAGGATGTTGAAAGTGGAATCATCACGCTATAACAGGCTAGTGTGGAAATGGCCTGAAGCAAGCAATGCACATAGTTCCTTGGGAAAAATATTACTAGAGGTGCCAATGAAGTGGTATCAGGTCTAAGTGGTGTTTTCCAGGAGCCTTTGTAGAATTGATTCTGGGACCTAGTTCTTGACTGAGGACATTGTACCATAACGTAGCCTTTTATTTTCACAAGCTTTTAAAAAGTAATGGATAAAATAATGGAAAACTGCATGAATTGCCCTATCAGCTGCGTTCATCCTGTTCCTGTGACACCATTGTTGTTGTTGTTGTTGGGCCATGTAACTGCTCTTTATGTTATGGTACCTCAGCGCATTTGCAGAGTAGTGGTTCATGTTTTGGGAGGACCAACACTGGTGGGGGTAGAGCAGCTTGTGGCACCATAGAATCATGGGGTTGGAAGGGACTTCAGCAGACTTCAGTATTCTAACTCCTACCTTGCAAGGATACACAACTAAAGCACTCCTGAAAGATGGACATCCAATCTCTGTTTAAAGACCTCCAAAGAAGGAAAGTCCACCATGATCTGAGGTAATCTATTTTATTGTCAAACTGTTCTTGCAGTCAAGAAGCTCTTCCTAATCAGCAGATGATTCCACTGGTTTGTGATCTGGTTTCTGGAGCAGCAGAAAACAAGCTCTTTCCATCTTCTATGTGATTTCCCTTCAAATATTTAAAAAAGGGCTAGTACAGAGCGAGTATGGTGTAGGGATTAGATTAGGACTCTGAGAAAGGAGGCTTCAAATCTCTTTTTGGCCATGGAAAACTGTTGGGTGAATTATGGTGCCTAGAACTAGAATATTACAAGTGAGATCTGACCGTTATTCCTTGCCTTGGTCTGGAAACACTGCTTTGGTTGATGCAGCCAAGAACTGTACAGTCCGCCATCCACATTTGCAGGTTTAACCTTTGCAAATTTGATTATTCACAAGGCACCCACTTGCCTCCTCCTCATTCTCCCCCTCCCAATCCCAAGTGCACTGCCTTCCTTCTTTGTGCCCAGGCAAAGGCAAGCAAATGGGAGAGGGAAGCATGCAGGAAGGCATGTATGCCCAGGAAAAAGGCAAAAGAATGGAGAGGGGGGAATGGGGAAGCACATATATGCTTTCTCTGTGCTCAGGGCTGCTCCTCCCATGTGCTTGCCTTTTCCCTGGGTGTATAGAAGAAAGGCACATGCACCCAGGCAAAAGGCAAGGAAATGGGGAGGAAGGCACATGCACACCTTCTCCATGTGGGAAACTGCCCCCTCCCATTCACTTGCCTTTTGCCCAGTCACCTGTAAGAAAGGCACACCCACCGAAGCAAACAGCAAGGGAATGGGAGGGGAAATGCTCACTCAGGGGGGTGGGGAACTTGTTCATGAGTTTTTTTTTAAATTTTCACAAGGATCCTGTGCCCTGAACTCTCATGAAAGTCAAGGGGCCATTGCATTGGCTTTTTTGGCCAAGACATCACATTGTTGACTCATGTTTAGGTTATACAGTAGGCCCGGCGAAAGTGGAATAATCGTGAATAACACCCCCGTGATCCTCCCTCCATTCCCTTCCCAGGCTCTGGCACAGGAGCCTTCTTCTTCACACCCAGGGCAGAGGGAAGGGATTGAGAGGGGGAAGCTCCAAAGGGGAGAAGGAAGGAAGTGTGCACCCCCAATCACTTTAGCTTTTGCCTGAGCACAAGTTCTCAGTGTGGGGAAGAGGCAAAGCAATGGCAAGGAGAGCTCAGAGGGCACAGGGAAAGTGTGCACGCCTCTTCTGCCACCATATTGCCTTTTCTTCTTCCTCGAGTTCTCAGTGTGGGACAGAGGCAAGGAAATAGGAGGGGAAAGCTCCAGGGCACCAGAAAAGTGTGTGCGCATGCATGTCTTCTGCTGCCCCATTGCCTTCCCTTTTGCCTCACAAGAGTTCTTGGTGCTGGCACAGAGGTAAGGAACTAGGAGGGAAATGCAAGGGAATGCGGAAAGGAGGAGAACTGGGGAGAGGCATGGGTGCCTCGCAACTAATCAAATCCACAAGAGTCAAACCCGTGAATTTGCAGGAACTGTAGTCTACTAAATTCCCTAGATTCTTTCCACATATATTTCTGTCAAGCCTGGTGTTGCCCATCCTATACAGGTGTATTTGTTTTCCCTGCCTAAATGCAGTGTGTGTTTATGTACCTTCAAGTCAGCTGTTGACTTATGGTGACCCCGTGAATTTTGTAGAGTTTTCTTAGGGAAGAAATACTCAGCAGCAGTTTTGCCACTTCCTGCCTCTGAAATATAGCCTGCAGCACCTGGTATTTGTTCACTATCTTCCATCCAAGCACTAACCAGCGCTGACTCTGTGCTTAGCTTCCAAGATCAGACAGGACTTGTTGCATAAAGAGAGGTAGCCAATACTCCAGAACAGGATTAGAATTTTAAATGACCTTAACAAATAGGACTGCTGGGCCAAAACTTACAAAAGGTACATAACAGGTATAAGTTGAAATTGCTTTTGTAAATTTTGACCCAACTCTCCTCTTTGCTAAGGTCATTTTAAATTCTTATCCTGTCCTCTAGGGTATTAGTTACCCCTCCTTATTTGCTGTCATCAGCAAATTTGACAAGCATGCCTTCCAAGACAGCACAGTACATAGCCAAGACAGCAGAAGTGTGTGCAGCAGCTCAAAAACTCACACGTGCAGAAAGTTTCTTATACCACACTTGTCCTTGCCCTGAGAACTTCTCACTTTTGAGGTAAATTTGCAAGCATTCTACATACTATTAAGGTTTGACATTTACACACTGCAAGTGATATGGCTGCATCAAATTGTTTTTAATTACTGGGAAATTAAAATGAACCACTCACATGAGCAGTTATGTAAGTAATTTGAAGCTAATTAAATAATTATGGTTCCCTCTGTTCACTGGCCTCAGCATGCTTTTAAAGCAAGTTTAATTTTAAGTGGCGCCAAGAAATAACTCAAGCATTTTAGCAATTACTTATATGCTCATTCTTTTTTTAAAAAAATTGGATGAATCTCCAAAGCATTTTTATCATTTACCCCTTCCCCCCAAGCAACTGTTCACAACGAATTTGAAAGGAAAATGGCCATTGTCAAGATGTTAGCATGTGAGTTTCAGCTTGAAAGAGATGATAAATGTTTTCCTTCACATGCCTCCTTAAAACAAGAAAGAAAGAAAGAAAGAAAGAAAGAAAGAAAGAAAGAAAGAAAGGAAACTAAATGGCTGTTTGAGGACTATATTTCTTCGTGAAGAAATTGTGCTTGCTTATTCAAATCACATTCTTTTTTATTGTGGATCAACAATGCTAGGGGTCTTGTAACTGTAAGCGAAGTCATGACAGCACTCTGTTTGGAACACTCTACATTTAATTGCAGATTTTGTTGTTGAAAATTTCATCTGTGCTTAGGTCTCTCCATTGAAATGAATGGGGATGACATTGTTGTTGCTGTGTGCCTTTATGATTACCTAAGGCCCTATCATGGGTTTTCTAGGCAAGAGTTATTCAGAGGGGGGGTTGCCTTTGCCATCCACTGAGACTGAGAGGGTGTGACTTGACCAAAGTCACCCAGTAGGTTTCCGTGGCCAGGGATTCAAACCCTCATTTCCAGAGTCATATCACACTAGCTCTCAGAGATGACATGAGAGGCAAGAACTTCATGTTCCTATGATGCATCTTCATAGAATTAGCACAAGAAGAGGAAAGTGAATTAACCCCATGCACCTGTTGCCATTTCCTTGGCCTTTTACATGCAAAGGGCAATTTTTCAAAGAGGAAATTGAGCATCTACCATGGGAAGCTCTCACACTTGACTTTAAAATTTCATTTTACACAGTGAGCTTCCCTAAATATAGATTTTTCTTTTCAGAAAGACCTGTGCATGCAGGGTGACAGAAACGGTGGTGGAACAGAGCGTCGCTAATAAACTTTCTCCCTGCCCCCGCCCTCCATTCTATCCATGTGCATAATGCCAGGAAAGGGCTTCTTATAGCATGTAGGCTCTTCTAGACAACTCTCTCAAACTGGCTCCACATGTTGACTTATTGCTTTGCTGCAGTACCTGCAAATCTGATGGGAATGGGTGTCGAAAATAAAGCTCAGATTCCCAATGGCGCAACCTCAGAATTAAATTCTAGGCTTAGCACAACGAAGTAGAGGAATCACTGAGCTAACAAAGCACAGCTGGTTTTTAATGCATTAGATCTATTTGCAAACACTGATACTTTTCTTCCACATGAGTTTCTAATGCTTCCCCTTCCCCACATTATTTTTTTCCTCTCACACAGAGGGGCTTGGGACTTTGGCAGAGCACAGAGAAACTAGTTTTTCTTCTCATTATGCTCATAAAACAGTAAGGGTGTGAGAACATGACAAAAAAATAAAATAAAATCCTAAAATGGATCATTGTGTAAGAACTATCTTTTGATAGCAATGAAACATCTGTTTAAGAGGAAATCAGAAAAACATTTTTCATCAATTTGCTGCATAGATTTTTGGAGAATTGCTAGTTCTGAAAGAGGAACAGGTGGACACTGAAATGAACCTTGAGATAATTACATGGATTACCTATTAATGGAATTCAATTTGTTAGATGGCAACAAATGTATGCATTTCTTTATCTTATCACAAAACACATAAATACAACAACTAAGAATCTATTCCATTAGCAGTAGTGCTAGACAAAAATAACAGAATGTATGTCTTCCCAATGACCTTGCACTTTCTAGATACACAGTATATCAAAATGTCCAGGTCTGTACATTGCTATATACATTTGAAAAACCACCATTGCAAGTCCCTTCTTAAGACTAGTAAAGACAGAGCTAATGGTTTTGGTTTGGTTTTGTGAGAAAACGCCATACAGCTTGTTCGTCACAAAAAGGGTAGTTTCTCTTATTTGCAACAAGCTCAGAGGAGCAAGAGAGAGGCAGGGGAAAAGTCTGGATACTAGGTTTTCAATGAGTTGTTGTTGTTGGTCTTCAAATTGTTTCCGACCTATGGCGATGCTAAGCTGGCTGTATTTTCTTGACAAAATTTGTTCAGAGAGGGTTTACCATTGCCTTGCTCTGAGGCTGAGAGAGAGTGTGACTTGCCCAAGGTCACTCAATGGGTTTCCATGACTGAACAGGGATTAGAACACTGGCCTTCTGGAGTCCCAGTTCAGCACTCAGATCACTACATCATATTGGCACTTAATACTCTACCCAAGGATTTTTCAGCTAGAAGTCCTGCATGTCCAGAAGGCAGAAGCAGGAGTAGTGCTGAAAGTTGTGAGGCCTAGCCAAAAATACTCAAGTGGTGCTCAAAGATCCTCACCTGGATATTAATCCTCTGGTTGGGTCTAAGCACACTTCAGATCAAGAATCTGCCCAGAAGGTGGCATCTTTGAGGCATTGTGGTGACAGTTTAAATTCCACTTTTGCTACACAAATAATTTTCCACCTTGCACTATATAAGATTGTTCACCAATGTCCCCCCATGCCACCTCTGGAGTTGTACACCTCACATGGTGTAGTATCTGTATGTTGCCTCTGGTGACCCCACCACTGATGGGGAACTCATCATTCTTCTGAGTGCACGTGGATTACATTTTTCAAAACATTATCAATGGGACAATGACCAGGAAGAATGTCCCAGTTATGGAGCTGGCTCATCATTGGGCAAAACAAGATAGCCACTTCAGTGGTCTCCTTAGGCAGCAAATTACTGGGGATTCAGGAAAATGCAGCAAGATATTGGAGGACTGACCTCAGGATGTCATGTGGCCTGCCCTATGCCCCCTAAGCAAGTTAGTTTCCTTCAGACAGAAAACATTGTTCTGTAGCAGTTGTCAAGTTAGTTTAATCTTTCAGCTTCTGTACATGGAATGGGAAAGAGGTATTCTCTTCTTCATTGCCTCAGGAAGAAACTCAGAAGTCCAGCATTCTGTTCACACACTGACCAACCACTGGTGCCTATTGGAATCCCATAAACAAGATATGAGTGAAGCAGCATCTCTTTTAGTTGTGTTCCTAGTAACTAGCATTTAGAGGCATAATGTCTCTGGTGTGGGACTCTATAAACATTCTACAGCTATTTCCATTGGCAAATCCAAGGCTGCCATCTGCTGACCATTTATTTATTTACTTTAACTGTACCATTCTGCAACAAATGAGACTATGCCCAAGCCAACGCTTACAATGTTTACACTGCTGCCTTCCTTTTCCACTGTTTAAAAAATGTCAAAATAAAGAAATTGCCATTGTCAGCCAGAATGGGAACAGAACATTTTTTAACGTAAGACAAGAGAGGAAGGATTGGATTGTTAGGAAAAACTGGAGTTTATTAAATGCCCTATTTGAAGCCAGAATCAAAATATTCCTCTTCCACATGCTAGATACAGAAGTCACCCTAAAGAACTTCTATATATGCCTAAGAATAAGCATTTTAGAGGAGACTATGGCTTTAGTCTATTATGATAAAGACAGGCTTTTTTTCATGTCCCTTATTAATTTTTTTCCTTGGGGAACATGGATAAGTCATTTAAGGCACTCACTCCAAAATAATGTTATCTCTAGCCTGAGATTGCTGATATTTTTCATTATACTGCAGCAAGTAATTTGGAAACAAACTACTTGTGCTTGTGATAATACTGATCAAACAGAAAACATTTCTAAAACAGGAGGGGAAAAAAGTACATTATATATAAAACCACATTTTCATTTTAACTTACAACCCACTGTACTCTAGTTCTTTAAAAAATAACACATTAAAGACTACTTAAATACTGCAAGGTTTTAAATAATGTAACATTATTTTCAGTGAACAGAGAATTACTATGCATCTGCCAACACATTGGCCCCATTTGGAACAAATACTTTTTTCTTGTATAGGTAGCAACAGATTCTAACATAGATCTTGCATTTTGGATAAATAAGTATAGTTCTGTTCTTATTTTAGAAAATCTCATCTGTTCAAATTATTGGAGCACAGAGTTGCTTTGCTTTCTCTTCTATAATTCTCTTTTTTTTTTCCTTAAAAAAAAATATTCATTGCTACAATCTCCTGTAAAATATTACCATATTTCCAGAACACATAATGGACCATTAGTTTAAAAAGTGTTAATTGCAAACCCTGAACTTTATAGTAAAAGTTAAAAAGAAAGTCTTGTATAAAGTCCCATGGAATGTACACTCTGTAGAATAGTTTGGTTTATACTGAGATGAACTGGAAAAAAGCTCCGGGAGAAATCCTTCGAAGAAAATGGAGAAGTGTGCTATTCATGATTTCAAAGTGCAAATGGGTATTATATATATATATTTTAGAACGAGTGTTTCTGAGGTTCTTATTCAAGGCCACTGGCCAACACCGCTGGAAACTGGATGAAATTCCAAAACACTAGGATAAGTAGATGTGCTTCACCTTGAATTTCCTTTGCTTATGAAAAAGCTGAAGTCCGCTATGCCCAGCCATCAGTCCAATCAATTTCTTGCACTGTAGGGTTTTTTTAATTCTACCTGTTATGACCTTCCTCATCTTTCCTGACATAGGGCAGGAGGTAGTTCCTCAATACAAACTGGGAAGGACTTGTTCTTGAGAACTCCTGCAGCAATTCCAGAAATAGTACCCATGCCCACCCACATAATTCAGCAGGAGATGAGTGGAAAAGGCAGTCTGTTAGTGCACAGGACTCCCTAGGAACACAGAAGCCAGTAACCTCCTTTCTCTTCTGAACTCAGCACCACTGGCGTATGATAGGGTCAGTGCTCAGATAGCATCACACTTTGCTGAACACATCTATGATTCAAGAAGAAATTTCCTTCACTTTTATAAATCGCCATCCGCAGGTGGTTGACAAAGCCTGTAGATTCTGCAAAATGTTGATAACAAAGATCGATGTTAAGAAAGGAATGACAAGGGGGTATAACAAAGTAGCTAGAATTGTTTCAGATGATATCAACTAAAGGAATGGGTAAATGCAAGGCATATGTAGTGGATCTACTAGATATTATTATTCTTGCCATAACCTCTCTTCCCTCTCATGAATGCTCCATAGTATGAATATATCAAGATGTCTGATGCTGAGAAATCAGGGATCCATCCAGCCCAGTACTACTAGTCTAAATAACTTCAGTCCTTTACAGGTGACGTTGGAGGTCTTTCCTACTTTTGCTATTTCGGATGATGCTGGCATACTCTGCATGCAACTCTGCCTCTGTGGTATGGTTTCTTTCCACTACACTCCTAGTTGTATTCTAGGTAATTGCCAAAAACAAGCAGGTAAGCTAGCAAGCAAACAAACAAACCAGCCTGATAATCAAATTGGGTTTCATGTCTGGCTTTGGCAGAAATTGTCAAAATAAAAGGGACATTTTCCAAAGTACTCCCTTCCCCAAAATCTTTGGAATGAAAACAGAGGAGAATGTTGTAATATGGTCTACTTTACTAACATAGTTTTCTGATCTGAAAGAAATTAAAGCCAACAACACAGAAAGCAATGTTGGTATATTTACTACCAAACTGAATCTAGAAGCTACAGTTCTGGCCACCATTTAAGATATGTCACAGCATCCCTGTTTCAAGTATTACATTAATGCTATAACTGATCCTACTCAGTGCCCGCAGGCCAAAAGGGCAGACAGACAGAGGAAGTCTGGTCAGCATCATCAGACACATGGTTGGTAAGCCAGCGGGATCAAGGCAACCATAATGGAAATTGCATCAGGCTAATACGCTGAGAGTATTTGTTTAGGGCTGTCACTGTTCTGACTGTAAAGTGACTGAGATAAACTTGTTTTCCCAATTAAAATCTGGGTGTTCTACATTTTTGTGCTATTCACTCACTAAAACCCAGTTCCCCATACAACATTTTTATGATTAAGCAAGTTTAAATATTTTTTGTAGGACAAGTGTGGACAAGAAATGATGAACCCTCATAAATATGCTCCCATTGTTTTGCAGCCCTCCCGCAATAATTCTTCCTACTTCTACCACCAAACTCAACAAAAAACTGACTCCTTTGTACTGAAAACAAGGTGCATGGGGCACATGTGCCTTGCTTCTAAGGTTCTAGAAGCGCTACTGGCCTTTAAAATGAGGCAAATGTGCCCCTCTTACCTTCTTTCTCAGAAAAGTACTCTCAGAAGGCCAGTTCCAGGCAAATGTGCCCCACTTGTCCTTGGACCATTGAAAATTGCCAACCCCAGCTATAGTTCACAGCCAAAGCATTTGTTTATGAATTAACTTTGCTTATCAGCAACAGTAGATTGATTATCCCAGAGTCTCAGCACTCTTCCAGCAATGGCAACACCTTGAAAGCTGCAAAATAAATAACTAATCTATTTCATACAAAATACATAATCTCCCAAAACGGTTAATAGGGAGTGACACAGCAGTTAACTTTTAAACAAATTGCAAACAAGCTGCTGCTATTTATGAACACTCCAAAAAGCTGGTGCGTGTGTGTGTGTGTGTGCGTGCGTGCACGCGCGCACACATGCAGTGTTGGAAGATTCTTTTCTGAAGAAATCCTAGCTGTAGGCAGCCACCTACCGCGGTGCAGACTGTGGCATCTGATCCATCACTTTTCTATTTTTTCCAGAGATTTCAACCCTTGGTCCCTAAGGAAACACAAGAATGAATGGTATTGACATTACTCATAGTAAAGCACTAATGCAAAAACAGAAATACATGATTTCTGTTTGAAAACCCATTAACTTCTGTTAGTGGCTTTGGAAAGCACTCAGGTGGTACATTAGTCATCTGTGTTTATTTAAGATAAAAGGACTCTCAAAGTGCTTTGCCCAAGAGAACATAAAAGGATGAAAACACGAATATATACAACATGCACAGGGCTTATTGTGCAAAAATATTGCATGGACTGCAAATTTAAACACACATACTTTAACCATATACTTTGCAGGATGGTTAGCATTTGCAATGGGCATACTTTCCTACTTCTTTTGAGCCATAGTATATGATGTAATGGTCATTTATAATCTGCATATAAAAACTTGAAGGTTTGAGCACACCTACTTGTTTCATATCTTAGTTGCAGTTTAGAGAAACACACAATTTGCAGCATTTAAACTTGCTATTAAGATTGATTGACTCCTTCATTAATACTTACTTGTTTTCTCATTATGTCTGTGGCCTGCATGATACACTTAGGCAAGAGCCCATGACTTCGAGCCAGTATAGCTGCTTGCTCCAAGGACACGCTCAAGGTACTCCTGTGAAGAGAACACAAAAATGCTGCATCAATGAGAGTCATACAAAAATCACATAAACTGGTTTAAGCTGCAACAGTATATACAGGGAAAAATTGGCCCACCAGATGTTCCAGACTTCATCTCCCAGAGACCTGAGCCAACATGGCCAGCAGGCTACATGACTGTTAGTCCTGTAGTCCAAAATATCTGAAGGGCTAAAGATTCTCATGTAACCTGAATTCAATGGAGTTTGCTTCTTAGCAAATATGCCTATAGTTGTTTTCAGGAGTCAATGTTCATATTTCCCTCTGAGAGTTCAAAAGTCCCACTCCTATTTTTTGAGTTCCATTTTAAAATTTCATTGATTATTGACATACGTACCTCTTCCAGATTACAAGTAAGGACCCACATGACTATGTGTTTCTCCACGGTAAAAATATTCATTCAAAATAAAGGTGGTGGTGGGAAACCAAGCATCAGGGAAGAAGCAATGGGAGTAGAATATTCATGACTATTCAAAACATGGTTGAAAAAAATGTGTTCCTTGGGTGTCAGAAAATCCTGACGAGAAGAATTCTGGACTGACAAGAATCATTGCAGCTTAAGACCTATTCTGCACAAAATTCACACATTTTTGTGCAGAAAACAGCATTTTCTGTGCAGGAAACAGCATTCTCTGTACAGAAAATAATATTTTAGTTGCCGGCATAGAAAACCATGTGTGAATTTTGCACAGAGTAACTCTCAAACTGCAAATAGTAGTTGAAAATTGTGTAGTTTTTGAAGACTATTTGAAGTGAAAAGAAAATGCTAAAATTACACATTGCTTCTTTCAAGAAAAAAATTCATGCAGAATTCCATCCAAGATTCCAGAATTTGGAATCTTGACATGAGAAACTCTAAGGACCTTTCCACACCACACGTTTATAGTGCTATGACTCCCTTTTCAACATCCTGTGGAATCCCAAGGTTTGCAGTTTAGGGAGGGACATTTAAAATTCTCAGCCTTTTCTTAGCTCTTTGGCCTCAGTAAACTACAAACCCCAGAATTCCACAGGATGTTGAACATGGAATAATAGCACTATAACAGTGTAGTGCAGAAAGGCCCTAAGTCTCATTTGAAATAGTACAGGTCAGACACATGTTTTGTTCTAGGCCAGCAGTAAGGAACTCCCAGGCATAAGGGAATCCTTATGCATCACCATTCTGCTACACTAGTTGTTGAAGCTTGATGGCAACTACAGTGCCTCTCTGTGTTTCAGGAGAGTACTAGAGCATCTTGATACACCACAGGGCCCTATGAGACTGTAGGGCAGAAGGTCAATTTTCCTGTCAGAAGCAAAAGAAAGATAGAAAGAAGGAGAAAGCTCCCGTGACAACATGGACTGCTGTGGTGGTAATACCTGACTCTGAACTAAGAAAGGACAGAAGCCACAAGAGAAAGAAGTAGGGGCCATATACAGCCCATGGCCAGGCAGAGCTCGGAAACATTACTTCTCAGAATTCCACCTGGAATTCTGACGTTCTCAGAATTCCACCTGGAAGTTCTAGTCCAAAGAGTAATAACCTTACCAAGCCCTAATCATATGCATTCTTCCTCTAGGCCTTAGTTACTTCTACAAAAAGTGCACCCAAAGGGGAGAGAATCATTTATATAACTGTCACCTTTGCATCCCTGTGCCACACATTACAATCTGGCAGGCTCCAAGGCGATAACAGAGTTCAGAGGATATAGGCAGCAGGCCAGCTCCTGCAACATAACTGCCAGAATATCCAGACTGGCTGCCTTTTGTGCTGACAAAGGATTTCATTAGTCTGCAAAGCTCATCCATTGCATTGATGGGACGAATTAGCTGCAGAAGAATACAAAGAATGAATCAATGGATCATGTCTGCCTTCTGTACTTATTGTTCTTTACCTCCACAAACAGCTATGCCCAATCTAATCACTACAACAGCCTCCCTTGACCTGCTGCCCTCCATGATGTGGTGGACAACATTCCCCAACAAAATGGCTGTACTGGCTGGGGAGCTGTGATTCAATACAACTGGAAGTCACTAGGTTGAGGAAGGGCTGCCTGAATGAACAATTAAGTCTGATTTGAACATTTAGAAGGAATGGCCTGTACCTGATAAAGCAAGTCATACACTTTCACCATAACAGCTCAAGCAGTACTCAACTCTATGTTCACAGCCATGTAAGCAGAAAGAAAAACTCTGTACCTGATCAATTTTCACAGCTGTGGTGTTAGTATCTGTAGGCAAGTTGGATCTTTCAAGGTAAAATGTCCTGAAATTAAATAATCAATAATTAATCTTGTAATCCTCTTATTTCAAGCATTACTTTTGATTTATCTCAAAGAGAAGAAGAATCAGTCAGCAAATGGTTAAGTGTGGTCTAACAGTTCAAGTTGCTATGTCCTAAAAAGTTGTGTCAGAATTACAAAAATCTTAGCTTTGCATTAAACATTTTCTAATCTCATAGCTGCTATCATAAAAAGGTTGATGTGCATAGGGAGTGTAATGTAAACAGTAATAACTTCGTTCACATGTTACAATCTCAGTTGAAAAAAAAATCCTATGGTGTACTGGCCCGAGAAGGAGCCACATCTATGCCCTTGGTCCTCATCCTTCTCCCAACTCCTCTGGTGCACTTGGCTTTGTTACTTATAGTCCAGCATGCTAAACCATAGTTTCTTACAAAATCAAAACCAGGAAACTGGTTTATGTACTGCTTAGAAACCAGAAGTAGATCCCAGTTTCAGATATTGGTTTGTAAGAACACCTAAACCAAGAGAGGGCAGCTGATCACATAAGGGCTAACTGTACTCCCATTCCCTCAGTCCGTTCATGCAGTCCTTGCACTCTCTGCCCACTGCACTTTTTTTTTCTGGGAAAAAGAGAGAGAATTTGCCAGAATATTTATTTATTTTTAATTATATTTGTGGGCTGCCTTTCTCCTGGAATGGGACCCAAGACTGCTGACCCTTCTATCATTCCCCTACTCCTAAGGTTCAAATAAAACAGAAGAAGAATGATTTTTGTCCAAGCATTATTAATAAAGAGTGTTATTTTAATGTCACCATACCTGAGTTTGCGATAATACTGCTGCACCTTCTCAAGAGAGGTGGAATTAATTTGCTGCTGGAACTCCTCTAGAGATGAACCACTAGGCTGAGACTGGCCTTCCAGATTTTCAAGGGCTGTAAAGATTTTCATGAAAAAGCTCATGTCATTTGTTACATATTCTCATCTGTTTCTCTCTGCCTATCATCATAATTAATCAATAACATGAATGCACACAACACTTAGAATATAAAACAATTTGCAACTGTCATCTTTCTTCAGCATGAATTTGCCACACATAGGCCTTGGCCAGTTTCCATATGTCCTCTTCTTCCTCCCAAACTGACCTGTACCTCCTTTCCCCTTGCCTATTTGACCGGCACTAAAAATAGCTGGGGAATGTGCCTCTCAATGCACTCCCCAGCTGGTGCCAGCACCAATCTCATGTGGAGGAGAGCAGAAGGGAAATGTTTGGTGGGATTACTGTGATGCCATCATGTGGCCTCCACTTCTCCCTCTTCTCCAATGGGCTAGAGCTCAAAACAGCTAAAGATTGTGGTGCAACATGCTGAGACCCCTTGTACGTCTTCCTTGCTCATCAAGCAACTGATAGAAGCACCTGTCAAGAATGTTATTGGGGCTAAGACCTCCATTGTGTATAGCTTAAGGTCCCACCAACTTTCATGGAGATGATACACACTAAAACTACACAAATATCAGTCATTTTAATTGATGTAAGTTGGTTTTGTTCTGTTATGTTTGTATACACACCCTATTTCAATTTCTGCATCTTGGTAAGTGTTTTTGGCTGCAATACCATTTAAACTTCTTAAAAATTCCCCAGAAACATATTGTCTTAACTATGTTGTTTCAGCAATAAACTTGTATTTGCTTCTTGAAGTGACATCACACAGTTAATGACCAAACCAATATAAGCCATTTCTTACTTTCATATTGGCACCTGACACTATTAGGTTCATTTCATTTGCTAATAGCACACTTGATTGCTACAGTCCAGATGATATAATCATCTAAGCACATGTGGAATACTTGCTAGTGCCTTCTCTTGAAAAGTGCTTTTCTTCTATCTGGCTCACTTCAAAGATCAGAGCCTGGCTCAAGTAAGGAGCCTAGAGTCACAGACAATCTGGAGTATGCAGCTAAAACTCAAATTCAGATTCTCTCCCACTTTGGGACATGTATGTCTATGTGCCTTCAAGTTGCCTGTTGATTTATAGTGACCCCATGAATTTAATAGGGTTTTCTTAGGCCAGGAATACCCAGAGGTGCTTTTGACAGTTCCCTCCTCTGAAATATAGCCTACAGCACCTGGTATCCATTAGTATTTAAGGCCCCAACTTTGGGACAGCCCTCTCTCTCTAGTTCTCTGAGTCTACTGTCTCAGAGCTCTTATGAGGACAAATAAAAGCTGAAAAATAAGATGCATATACCACCTTGAAATGAAAAAGCAAGTTGCAAGGGGGGACTATCACCTCTACTTGCATTCCTCTTTGCTGTAAAATGTCCCTCTCCCACATATGTAGTTGTGGCAGAACTGGGCTTAAACAATCTACTCTGTTACCATCATTTATACCTGATTTTGTCTCCAGATGTCCTGGAATACAACACTCATTATCTCCTAACCAGCTTGTTCAATTGGCCATACTAGTTGGGGATGATGGGAGTTGTAATCCAACATAGCTGGAGGGTGCTTGGTTGGGGATGGCTGATATATTATCTCAGCTTTAAAAAACAAACCAAAGCCAAAAACAACTCATTGTGCTGTTGACCTTATGGTTATCCTCATCCTGTCCTCTTTGTGCCAAGAGGTTTCCTTATTTACTTCTTTTTAATTTCCCCTGCCTCAGTCTTCACTAGTATTCCAGTTTAGTAACTTCTGACAGGGCCATGAAGTGGGGACATTGTTTATTGTTATCACACAGGGCTCAATTAGAACTCAGTCTACTCTAATTACATCATAGCCAGTAGTATTTAAAAAAAAAAGGAAAGAAATAGAGAAAAGAATTTCACCTTCACCTTTTGTAAAAAGCACTGCATGCAGCTTCAGGCTTCCCCCATTCTGAAATCGGGAAGGCAGTTTTGAAAAGTAGTAGCTGTCCAGGTAAAAGATAACCTTCAAAACCTGTCGATTTCCTTCAACGTGATAGAAAACATGGGTATCTGGAAAAACAAAGATTAGACGTTCAGATGTTTTTAAAGGTACAAGAGCATTGGGAAAAACATGGTGACAAGAGTGCTGGGATTAAATTCGATGAAAGTATTGGGCAACAGAGATATAGTAACAAAGAAGCCTGGTGTATCCAGGCCAAAGTCCATCAACTGCAGCATCTTTCTTTCCTTCTTTCTTCTTTCTTTCTTTCAGCAACTAAACTATGGCAGCTGGTGGCTTTCTTGTCACTGGGGCAGCAAATTTGTTTCAGGTCAAAATATAAAAGCTGTATTTTGGGGAGAGTCAAAGTGGTGTATTAGATCAGGGTTTGAATCCCCTCTCAGCCACTGAGTGACCTTGAGTAAGTCACACTCTTTCAACCTAATAGGAAGGCAATGATAGATCTTTCTTGAAAAATATTAGCAAGAAAACTCTACAAGTCAGAAGGCACGTAAAGTCATCCCTCCACATTCGCAAGGGTTAGCGGCGCAGGACCCCCATGAAAGTGGAAAAAAATGTGAATACCTCTAGACCCTCTCAAACCATATTTAACACACAAAAAAGTATGATCACCATATTCATCCCATCATGGATTACTTTGAGGGATCAGAGATCCTTCACAAGGCAGAAGTGAGTGGCTGGTGGAGCTTACTGCCACCTCCACTGCTGCCACACAACATTTTTAATAGGGATTTAGAAGCCTCGTTTGCAGTTTCTCAGTCTCATGAGGCTTACAGTCCCTATTCAAAATGGTATACGGAGGCAGCAGAGGTGACAGCAAATAATATGTAAATAATCAAACCCACAAAAGTGAAACCCGCAAATGTGGAGGGTTGACTGTAATAACATTTTTAGGACAGAATACATCTCCTGAATAGCCCTTTTAAAATGGATTAAATCAGGGGATTCACTACCCCACCAATAAGGAAGCCAGCAGCTAACATTGCAACTAAATGCTTGAAAGAAGTAGGCAAGCAAGGCATTAGAAATGCTGTATGCCCCGATCTCTATCTTGGACCTTTGTCCTCTAATCTCACACCTATGGGAGTGAGATTAAGGTAGTTGTGTAGAAAATGTGCTCTGTTCATGCTCTGCTGAATTACAGGTCTGTTCATTTATTACATGGAATTATTTTTATTCCACCATTTATTTTACAAGAATAGAGCAGACTATACAATGCAATACATAACACCAAAACAATATAAAGTATACAATATACAGCAAAAATAATGCAATAGCTACAATGACAAAGAAACAAAACAAAACAATAAACACATAAAATAAGCAGCTAAAAACAATAAGATTAAGGTTGAAATGAACCAGATTAAAATGCCTGGGAAAACAGACTTTGATCTGGTACCCAGAAGAATATATTGTCACTAATTGTTCCTTTGTGAGAAGAGTGATTCACAGCTGAATGCTGCAAAAGACAACGCTCTTTTCCTTTTGTGGCCACATAATATACTTAGAGAAGAGCCTCCCTTGACAACCTTAAAATTATGGAGAGACTCATATAGGAACAGGTTCTTCTTCCAATATTTAGTCCCAAGATTTAAAGGCACTTGCAAGTACTGGCTTTAAAGGTAAGCAGCTTAAACTGAGCTTCAAAGCAAGAGGCAACCAGTGTGACTGTTTAAGAATCAATGTAGTACAACTCCAGTTTACTGTACTAGTTATAATTCTGGCTGTTGCCTTATGCTCAAGTTTAGCTTCCAACCTGTTTTCAATGGCATCTCCCCATACGTTACAACAAGCCAGTCAGGAGATTGCCAGAGTGTAAACCACTGTAAGCTATACTATATCTGTCAAGGAATGGCAGTACTTTTAAAACAACCAAAACTGGTAAAAGGAAGTTTCAGACATTAAGGCCTCCTGACTCTCAAAAAAACAAGATTAGATCAAGTCCCAACTATGCAAGCATTATTTTAGGGGACATATAACCACTAAACCAGGCTATAAATCCTTTTGTTAAAAGAAGAATGGCAATTTTGGAAAGTGGATTAAATAAAAAGTTGGCTCTGGGGGGTGGGTTTTTTTTTTTTTTATTACTTTTATCTTTTATTTTGTATTTTTATATTGTTTATTATCTGTGTGTGTTAAACTTGTGATTTATAGATGTAATTTGATATGTGATGTTCAATGTGTAAAAGGGGGGAAAAAAGTTAAAAGGTAATTGGTTTTAGAGAGAGGTTATTATTAGAGATATTAAGTAATAAGTTTATAATTAATAATAGTAAGAGATTAAATGGGAGTGAAAAATATTGAATTAAGAGTGAAAGTATAATAATAAAAATGAATATAATGAAAATAAGAATTGAAGATACGTAACAAAAATGTATAAGTTGTATGAACGGAACAAGCTGAACAAGTTTATGATTTTAGGGGAAGGGAAAAACAATAGTATAAGTTTGCATTGTTTAAAAGAAGGAAAAAAAATTTTGTTTTGTTTTGTTTGTTTGTTTTTTAATTCACTATTATGTATAACACATGGTGTTTTATTTTTCGTTTGTTTTTGTGTTATAGTTTAATAAAATTTAAAAAAAAAAAAGGGGGATTCAAATTCAGCTTTGGGTAACAATTTATTAATCCATATGTTAGTTCACAGAGAATTAGATGTAAGTGTCGCTACCATAATGTGGATATCTCACTCCAGTTCCCCTTAAGTCCACACTAAGAAGCATCCTATAGCTGTTTAAAATTATGAGGATAAGAGAAAATAGAGTCCTAAAGCCCAATTAACAGCTGAAGGATCAAGAAGATGAAGGACCAAAAGGTGGCATTACCTTCTGAAAACCATCCTGCTATAATAATAGTATCTTTAAATCAACTAACTGTAAAATAAAGCAAAAGTTGAAGAAATTTACATCTAATACCAGTCCTTCCAGATCTTAGCAAACCTATAGGATTGGCAGTTTTGACTGAAATCTCACTGACAGCACAGTCTGGGGGATTAGGCCAGGAATGTGCAGCTTTTTATCGTTCCAGTTGCTTGCAACAGCTTCCAGAGCTACACACCAGAGTTCAGCTCCATGCAACACCTTCCTAGCCTCATCTCCAGTCACTAATCACAGAAAGCAGTAGGGAAACTTGGAGGTAGGATAGGGAAGCAGCTCTGATTTGGTCCACAAGCCAAAACTTCCACATCCCTGACTTTAGACAATGGCTCAGTGCACTGTAGGAATACATGCAGAATAACAGGAAAAAACAAACCACAAAATAAAAGAAAATAAGGTATAGACTTACTTGTTACAAAGCACTCATCCAGTTGCTTGAAATAAAAAGCAACTTTGTCCAGCTCTGAGAGGGTAGCCTGGATGTCTTCAAGCATGATTCGCTCCTCTTTCTGAGAGAAAAATAACAATAGAGAATTATAGACAGGCATCAAAGATGGAGAGATACACATACCACACACAAATGCCCCCACACAAAAGTTGCAAAATTATGGAAAGGATGGTAGATTCCTTCTTTAAATCAAGGCAACCTGAATCTTAATTGAAGCTGTCTCCTATGATGCTATTCTGGCTAGGGTTGCTTTCCAAATTTCACCTTCCAGGTTCCACTGGCATGGATATGCAGCTGGAAATTCACTCAGTTCCATCTACTAAGATGTGCCACACAAGTATCAGCTAAGTTAAAAATAAGTAAAATTCTAACAAAATCCTAGTTAAACCTGATATGAAGCAAACATACTAATTTCACTTTAATTACATGCATGTATGTGCATGCATGCGGACACACATAGGCATTAGGCACACATATATATTTGTGTACATACATCTACACACACTCTCACACCTGTATTTTTTTCAAACATATTTCTTCTTTTATTTCATATTTATGTCATAACATCAGGGTAGACTTGTTATACTTTGAGTTCCAAGAAAATTACAATCAAGGCAACATGAACAATTCATTGTCTCTTAATGTACAGATGTTTGAAGGAAAATATCCTGGTAAATAAGAAGGTATCCATCTCTGTGGAAATACAGTCTTGATCACAACAACTGCTACTGCTACTGCTACTGCTACTACTTCTTCTGCCACTTCTTCCTCCTCCTTACCACTCTTCTCTCACAAAGATTAAACATCTGTTCTCCCAAGATTTCCATTTCTAGGTCTACCTATCCAGCCTAGTCAGCTTACATACACTTTGAATTCATACACTGGTAAGATTTCACCAGCAGAGGGCAGAAGAGTACAGACAGTTTGCCATCGTTCGCAGCCTTTTCTACAATCTCTTCTATATCCCATTTCAGAACCATCTCTAAGGCCCTTTCTGCACGACACTTTTATAGCGCAATTATTCCACTTTCAACCTCCTAGAGAATCCTGGGGTTTGCAGCTTTGGGAGGGGCCAGGTGGCCCCTCCCGAAGCTGCAAACCCCAGGATTCCCTAGGAGGTTGAAAGTGGAATAATCACGCTATAAGAGTGTCGTGCAGAAAGGACCTGAGTCTAACCTGCATGTGTTCTGTAACTGAATTGAACTTTCAGAAATTCCTGTTTAACTATTCAAGGTAGAACTGCCTTGCCCTCCTTTACTGGTGACATCTTCCCCCAGTGTGTTGGACTGTAATTTCCACAGTTCTTTATCACTGGCCATACTGGGGTGGGGAGCAGAGACAAGCAATAGCTCTAAATCATATTAATGGCCAATGGCTTCATTTATAGTTAAACATGCTAGACAGATCTGCAAAATGGAACTCAGTAAACAAAGGAATACAAAACACAAAGAAAGGTTACCAGACCATTTCTAATTCTTTTTGCACACTGGGAAAACTTCCATGAGCCAGGAGAAATCTTTTTTTTAATGAACTTTAGCTTAACCCTTCTTCAAAAAGTTGCCATGCTTATGTTGAAGTGGTTTGCCTTAAGTAGTTTTCATATGTGAAATCTCAGGTGATTGTGTATGGCCCAACCATGTCTCTTTCCTACTCAGTCTTTATAGCAGGAAGCCAATCAGTTGAAAAACATGCAGTTGACTCCACCCACAGGGCTGAGGTACTGATGGCACACATCACAGCAGCAAAAGAGAGCAGCAGAAGGGTATTGTGCCCTATGTAATTGAGTGTGTCTGCAGGGAGGCCTGAGATGTTATTTTTAAAGAATTGTTTCATTTTCCCAGCCCCTGAAAATATATTTTGGGCATATGGAACAATGTGGTTTGGAGCTGAGTGAAAAGAAAACCACGCAGTTCCCTGTTTTGGTTTTCATTTGAGGAAACTGTCATCCATCCTTACCACGCTAGGAGAAAGCAAGGACTGGTAGTTGAGCAACACTCCGGTGGCTGCTATCTGCTCTAGCCACTTCTTGCTGGCTTCCCGGCTGCTCTCTTCATACTCCCCATTGTTGTTGTATCTGTAGTTGAGAGCTCCCAATAACTGCTCAGAGAATGTGCAAATGGCAGCCACCAGTGCCTGGCAGAAAATTGCATCTCGTCTCAGCTGCAGTTCAGGGTCTGTGAAAGAAAAGCACAGAGAATAATTAAGAAGAACAAATGAGAAAAAGTTTGGGCATAGAGCCTCAAGGCTGTTTGTGTGGCCCTCCACACCCTCAACTCATGAACCACCCTTTTTCTGGCCAAAAAAAAAAAAAAAAAAAGACAAAAATATAAAGACAGTGAATTACCCATCTTGGAAGGCTCTAAGAGCAGCAGTTCACCCTTTAAGTAGCTAGAAGGGTCCCCCTGTACTGTCTGACCTCTATAAATGCCAGTTTCTCAGAACCAAAAGTAGACTTTAAATAATTTCTGGAGTTTTAGGGGAGGCATTTTTGGCAATCTGTGTGGACCTTAAAGAGTCCTGGGGGCAGAAAATTGACATCTGGACCTCTGTTAGTTGGCCACCACTGGCAAGGCCAAGATTCTGTTGGAGAATTATGTTCACACAACCATTCACTTGCACAAGTAGTTATACAATGTACCAGCTTATGTAAGAAGGTTACTGAGACCTCCTTAATACTGGCATCCCCAAGTGGCCTAACAGCCCACAGCACTCCCAGAATGATGTTTGGGCACAGCTCTGCTCTCTCTGCAACAGTCTGGCCATCATGTTTCTCTATGCAATCTTGTGAAGTTACAATAGTGAAGCATTACTCTGTGCTGACTCTCAACAGGCTCTCACTCTTCAAGTTGTTTCTGATGCTCTTTGTGGACAATCACTTAAATAGCCTTTAAGTGATTATTCACAAAGAGCATCAAAGCAGGCAACTACTTTACCTGTGCATTTCAGCAAGGCCAAAACAAGCTGATTCTTTCCATCTAGAAAAAGAAGGAGAATGTAAGTTGTATATAAATACTGACACATAATCACATTAGTCTTAATTAAGACTTCACCTAATGCTAGGTCCTGAATTTCAGTAAGAGAGGTTGGGTTTAAAGCAGGCTTGGAAATCATATGTTGTACCTAGAAACCTTTCCTTCCTAATTCCAGTTAGGCATGGGATGACTGTAGTTATTCAGCAGGAAAGTTAAATCCTCTGCAGATCATCAGTTAAACCTATTTCAAATTATATCACAGGTTCCAGCACTTAGCTCAAATATTGGTGGGGAAAAAAGCCTGGTTCAAGACGTGTCAACTCCTGGCTCCTCCAACAACAACAAAGTATGGTTGGAGTAACTGGGTAAATACATTCAATTCACAGTGAGAAACCCCTCTCCCCAACAATTTATTTAAAAGAACCTTATACGTTAGCCCTATGCCCATAGGTGTTTATGCTATATGTACTAATGCTATATACAGAGCTGCATGATGTTCTGATGTGAAGGAACACATAAGACTTCTATTCAGGTTGCCCACAGGACACAAACCTATTGTCAGACATATCAAGCTATTAACTGCCACATGAGAAATTTCAGTCAGTCCATGTCTGCGCAAAGGATGAAGCCATCAGGAACCAGTCTAGATTTACATGCAAAGGGTTTTTCCCCCAACAGTGGTAGAGCCCACGTTTTACATGAACAATTTCCCTGGTTCAATCTCAGATAGCTCCATGTAAATCTAGGAAAGATCTCCATCTGAAGCTCTGGAATGCTGTTGCCAATTTGTATAGATGAGGGTGTGGAATTGTGGCCTTCAGAGCTAGATGGGCCCAGAGCCTGATTCAGCTTTAAGACAAATTCCTGAATTATCTATGCTTTTAGACCAAAATCTGGCATTAAATTCTTGTTCGGGCAGAATTTCTCACCACATGGCAATTTCTGCTGTTACTTCAACATTGTTGGCCACATCTCCTCTTCATTACATTCTTTATAACATTACATTTAATAACAGAAATCTTTTCCTCCTTCCCCATTCACAAACCTTCCACATATTTTTGTATGGTCTCAACAAGGTTCTTGATACGAAGCGGAAGATTCCATGGATCTTCTTGGATACTGATTTGAATTTTGTTCCTGCTTCGAATTGTGGTTTCCTCCTTCTGCTTAAATTCTATGGAAAAAGAAAGATTTCTAGTTTAAGCAATCAAGTAGCACTACAGTCATTCTAAAAAGCAAGCTCAAACTTAATTTGCTAATCCCAACCAAGTCCATTCCTCAATGAAGGAAGACTTATACAAAAAGTCATGTTTAAGAGCAAAAACACAACTTTAACTGGGAGCCTGCACCATATAGCAAAAATCACCAGAAATTTAAGTAGCAATGCAAACATAATTGTCAAATTAAAGCACTAAAACCTAACCTAAGTCTGGAACTAGATCTTATTAGTGTTTGATGTAATTCAGAGCCGGAGAATGTCTGGCCCTTCAGGTGATGCTGGATTACAACTCCCAGCATCCCTGAACAGTAGCTAGTATCCATGGAAGTTGTCATTCAGCATTTGGAAGTCTATATGTTTTCCATTCCTAGTTTAATGGCTCTCACGGAAAGGAGAAGACCTATATCTCTTCCTCCAAGATCACCTGTAATGTCCCATGTTTCCTGCCCACACTCTAATTAGCTGACTGTCATTTGTAGGAGCAGGACAACTCTGAGCTCTTCAGTATCATAGTATACCATACAACTGCGGTTAACACAAAATCATCTGGGTGGAAGATGGCGAGAACAACACACAGGGATGTTTTTTGCAGTGCCAGTATAGCATTCGTATACCATCTAAAATTCTAGCCCTAGCCTGCTTATAGTCCTAATTTAGAATCAAAACATGCCCTAAATTAATAAATTCTACATTATAATGCCCTGAATAAAAATCAACATTCAGGAATTTAGTGCAATCATCTATGTACTATTTCTGCAAAGAACTTAAGGAAATCACCTTGTTTTAAATGTGTTTACCTAACCAAATGTGAGGGTTAAAAAAAGAATTCCAACCACAGCACTTGAAATATAGCAAAGATAAACTGAGTGAACTCAGATACAGAGAGGAAAAGGAAATGCAACATGTGATCAGGACATCTGCTTTATATCTGTTGCAGAATGAGGATAAGGGATGGGAGAAGGAAATTTAACTTGAACACACAAACCTGTCGCCTCATTGTTGAGAGCAAGCTTTCCCTAGTGGTTTCTTCTGGCCCATCTCTCACTACTTACTAGATGTTGGACAGTCTATCATGCCAAACAAAGCTCTTAGCCTACATACATGTACTGGTCAGTACCATTATGCTAAGGACACAAGTCCCGTTCCTAAAGGAATGGAACCAGTTATTAATGTGGGTCTGCTGACTATAGCCAGACTGCAGGCTACAGCCAGGCTGTTCTCTCTTTCTACACAGCAACTGGCAAGGATGGAAAGGAGGCCGTAGGTGTCAATGAGCAGCATTCCTGGCTTGAACAAATGTACTGGGCAATGTTGCCATGTTAATTATGCTGCTCAGCAAACATGGTCTCTATCACCCCAACCATTAGCCTAAGCCACATCAACTTCAGTGGCATCACAGTGGGAGTAGTCCTTACTCGGATATGAGGGCCATGAGATTTGCCTCAATATGTTGGCTGCCAGTTCCAGGCCTATGAACACATCCTGGGATTAGAAAACAGAACAAATTGTTTGTTGCATGCACTTTTAAAAGATGTATTGTATCACATGTTGAGAACGAATTTAGTCTGGGAACAAGCTATTGCTTAAGAACAGTAGGTAATTAGTTACCTGAGAATGTGTCATGCAGAGTACAATGGGGTTTTGAAGCAGAATACAACTTACTCTTTGTGAACTTACTGGGTAGTTCATTCTGCAAATTCTGCCTTCTGAAATTGTGGGGGTGTTTTTGCATGGATGGTCAGTGAAAACATTTCACAATAACACAATAGCTTTAGCAAGATATTCTTGCAAGTCCTTTTTTAACCCAATGACAAATGTGCATGTTTTTCCCTGTACGTTTAGGGATAGGAATGTGCGGGAGTGGGGATATAATGCTGTTCACCACCATGAAGTGGATAGGAAGCACTCTCAGACCATAAAACTAAAGGAGAATTGTGTTACCTAAAACACAAAATGGCAAGATACTACTGCCAGAGGTTCATAGAATAGTGAAGTGTAATCTTGTTTCTATTTGGCTCATTAAAACAAAAGTTCTAGTCTTGATGACCAGGACAACAAACAGCTAGGAATGTAATCCTTTACAGATTTTGTTCTCAAAGGACACAAAAAGTCCTGATGCTAATTTTTCCCTACCCCAAGAGAGTATTTGAAAACTGCAGTTTTCAAAGATTACTTGCAGTTTGGGACTTACTCAGTACAAAATCTGCACTTTTTGGCACAGAAAACAGCATTTTCCGGTGTTGTTTCCTGAACAGAAAATGCTGCAGTTGGGAACTTATTCAACACAAAATTCACAAATGGGGTGTTTTGAGTGGATGAAGAAAACAGCATTTTCAAGTCCCAAACTATAAAGATTCTTGTGAGTCCAGGATTCTCCTTTTCATGGTTTCTCAACATTCAAGAAATGCATTCTTCAACCATTTTTCAAATATTATAGACTACTCTTTCTACTCTTCCACACAACATTCAAAAACATAAAGCATGAATTCAAAGGACACCCAGAACATGTATTGCAGATAATTGCAAAAATATGAATTCAACTACTTTTCTTGCCTATTTGGAAGTAACATGCTTCAAGTCTTGGACTAGGACACTGGCAGACCAGGTTCTGAATCTCCATTCAGCCATGGAAACTCACTGGGTGACCTCTGGCAAGTTGCACTCTTGTAAGCCTTGGAGGAAAGCAGTGGCAAACCTCTTCTAAATGAAACTTCCCTATGGTAGAGTCACTACAAATCAGACCCAGCTAGAAGGCATATAACAACAACAACAGTGCATCTGGGGAATTGTGTGCTTTGTCACTATCTGTCACATAAATATTCAGTAGGTGCCAATGCCACTTTCATAGCCATACTGCAGACACCAGTCACAGTGCATGAGCTACACAGGGGCTGACAGGAGCTGCATTTCCTGGAGATGAAATGTTTGGCTCCAAATGCTACACCTAAGCAACTGAATTCTGCAGTCACAAGGAAGATATTTCATCTACAGGCATAACAAAGGTGCATTTACTGCCCACAACAATTGTTCATCCATAAAAGCCTGGTTTCCCCTTTGCTGTGTATGACTTTGGTAAGGGGGCAAAAGATTAGACCAGCCAAAGAAGTTTTGAAGCTGATACATCACAAGGAGGGTAACAGGAACATCTGAGTATGCTTATGAGAGTAGAAAGCCTGCTGATCCACTGTTATTCCCTTAGGCCATTTCCGCACTAGGCTGTTATAGCGGGATGATTCCACTTTCAACACCCTCTGGAATCCTGGGGTTTGCAGTTTTGGGAGGGGCCGGCTGGCCCCTCCCAAAACTGCAAACCCCAGGATTCCAGAGGGTGTTGAAAGTGGAATCATCCCGCTATAACAGCCTAGTGCGGAAATGGCCTTAGTCATCCCAAATATTCCCTGAGTCACCCAACCAGGCCTTCAGCCCTGCTGATGGAGAGCTTCATTCTAGTTGTGCTCCATTCTTTTCCTCATGCAAAAAACTACATGTTTGAAGAAGAGAGATTCTCAGAGGTCTTCCACATAGACAGAGGCCTCAGAGGCCTTTCACATAGAGAGGAACTTCTCTGTTGACCTGCCATTTTCCATGGGAAGAAAGTAACGATGAATGGGACAGTGCTTGGTGCTATAGATGTAAAGAATACTCACAAATTTTCATACCCTCTGTAATGGTGAAAATAAAGATTTTATAATTTCAGATACAGAGTATAATGGTTAAAACAATTGTAATTTGAAAGGCAATTATTAATTAGAATATTAAGTGTCCTTTTAGATTACAGGCTTTATAATTATGATATTGTGATTGATTCAAAAGACGATTTTAACAAGAATCAGTTCCAAGCATTTTTCCCTTCTCCTCCCTCAGTTTCCATTAACTGTGGAGTAGAAGGGGAATGGGGATGGCAGGTGAGCACTTGCAAAATTGTTATTGTAATTTTTAAAAAAAATATCCAAATTTTCTGCTTGATTAGTGGAGGTATCTCAGCATATCTTCCAATGTTTGGAGAGTTTTTGCAATTTTTTTTTTTGTCTTATGCAACATTTTGGCTAAAAGTTACTTTGCAGAAAAACGTACTTTGTATCGTATATGTTCTTATACAAAGATATGTTGTATTTTCACAAAATACAATTTCTCTGAAAAACAAAAACATGTTTTGTACAAATTAAATGTTTCCGCTGAAAAGTCTCCAATTGTCAAAGATACACAAAAATTCTTGTAACTTCATCCAACAGAGAAAAAAATGTCTACAATTTTTCATTCTTTATTTATAAAAATAGAACACAAAAAGATTTATAGCCCCACTAGGAAATGCACCTCTTCATGAGTTGATTTCCAACACAGGAAATCACACCTAAATAAGACAAATAAAGGATAAACAGATTGAAAATAACAGGGAGGTAGTCAGGCTTCACCCCCTGCTGACAGTCGATTTCCACCTCTGCTTAAAAATACTGGGAACCAAATTGCATGGAAAAATGCTGTGGCTGAGGAAGCTAACTGTAGTTGAAATAAAAGCACCAAGAAACCCTACATACTGGAAGACATGCAGAAAGAGAGAGTCATAAGTTCTTCTCAGCTGCCAGTTGTTAAGTTGACTTGCTTCTGTCAGCTTGCCCTTTAATCAGGCATTCTTCTGGAGCCAAAAGAATTGTGGTGATCATTATGCATCTTAAGCTGAAATTTAGTTGTGTCAGACACATGGATTCTATTCATAAAGGCCTTGGATCCTGCCCACTGCCCCTCCAAAATGTCTTGTTCTAAAAAGACTATTAGTTTTAATAGCCTAAGGAATAGGCATTGATTTATTGAACAGTATTCCTAAATCCTAGAAAGACAGATTAGGTGGATAGGAAGGGGGTTACCTTGCAAACTGTGGTCCATTGGAAAATGTTTGGTTTCTTCAAAAGCCTTGCTTATTACTGGTCCTTTCAGAAGGGCATTGATAGCATCCACCTGCAAAGAAGCACATTTTAGTACTTTTGACAATTCTCCAGGCATTTCAAGGGACATATGCACTAAAGAATACTACATTTATGTTATGTGATTTCTACTCTAAAACACCAACATTGACTAGTGAGATTCTGACTTAACACAACAAAGAAATATGAAATATATGGTTATGACTACTGAACAGTAATTAAAGTACAGCAGGTCTGCCAATGGTGTCAAAGCAGAAGTGTATTGTTTTTAATAGGCTATTATGGGGTTTATTTATTAAGTAAGAGAATAGCTTTGTTCTTCAGACTTCTGTCAGAGTGTGTTCTCAATTCAGCCTCCGGGTGCTACTGTGGTTAAATGCCAGTACTGCAACCACAAGGTTGTGAGTTCGATCCTGCCAGGCTCCAGGTTGACTCAGCCTTCCATCCTTCCGCAGGTTGGTAAAATGAGTACCCAGCTTGTTGGGACAATTAGCTAAAAACACATTGTAAACCGCTTAGAGAGCACTTAGCTGATAAGCAGTATAAAAATACATGCTATTTGTAATGTATAAAGTATTTCATGTTGTTCGCCGCCTCGATGCATGTGGAGAGGCGGGATACAAATAAATAAATATTATTATATTATTATTATAATGATGTAGAATAAAGTATACTCTGAGAGTATAGGCCAAGGTTACAGATGGACCTGTTCTTCATGTAAAGTGTTCATGTCACTCACCTGATTAAAAAGATGCTCAAGGCAGCCATGCAATTTGTCTTGTTTGTCTGATGGTATCCTCATGTCACTGGGAAGTTCATCACCTAATGAAAAAAATAGGACTCTTGAGCATCTCTTATCTTTCAATTTGCTCACACAATTTTTTGTTGCATTAATTCTCCAGATTCACCTCTGCTCTTCCCTCTGTTCTCCTCATTCTTTTAATCACTGATCATATTCCAGGTTTTAGGCTATTTCCATACTACACTGTTACACTCCTATTATTCCACTTTCAAAATCCTGTGAAATCCTGGGGTTTGCAGTTTAGGGAGGGGACATTTAGAATTCTCAGCCAAAGAGCTCTTTGGTCTCAGTAAACTACAAACTCCAGAATTCCACAGGACGATGAAAGTGGATTAGTAGCACTGTAACAGTACAGTGTGGAAATGGCGTTAGAATCCTCCCCTTTGCCTCCATGAATTCCATATCATCCACTGAAGCTTTTACACTTGATCTCTTCCTAAGAAAGCATATGTGTGCTAGACAGGCCAACAGGAGACCTTCTTACTGAAATGTAAAGCAATTTTTGGCCCCATTTTGTCCTGTTTAAAGTTCTGACCAGATGAGATACTGAGAGATCTCTGATCAGATCTTTTCCTATTAGTTCAAAGCACATAATACAACTCAAAATAAGATCAGGGAATCGTCATTAGTAGTATTGTCATAAATATTGTCACTTATATCCATGTATGTATTCCCAATATAAACCTATCTTTTGCCCAAATCTGCAAAAGGAGTGGAAAATACTAAGGCATTATATAGATTTTTCAAACAGAGTTGTAGTAATATTTTATTTGATTGTTGATTACTTTGAACAATTGGGAAAATTGCATAAAATGCTTAAAGGAAATAAATCAAAAGTTAAAATGAATTAGGATTTAATAGATGAGGAACCAAGCACCAGAATAAGCCCTTTGACATAATGTTGAATCAGTTGAGCACTTTGGAAAACATAGCACTATGAGACAAGTATTATATTCAACGATCAAATTTAATACCTGGTCTTAAATATCTACATCAGGGAAGATCCTTACAATTCTGCTCCATTATCATGAATATGATAGCATGTCCCTAAGGATATGACTAAGAGGTAAGAATATGGCTGAGTGTTTATTTTCAGAAATCATGATCAGTATTCATGATCAAAAGACCACTCCACTGAATATTTAATGGTATTTTGACAGAGGACTTTGAAAGAACCTGCCACTTGTTTTCATTACAGAGGTCAGACTCTGGACTGGCTAATCTCAGTCCGAGCACTGAATTAATGGGTTAGTCTTTTTGTTCAATCTTGCAAAAGCACCACTCTTTTTTACGCTTTGATTTCTTAGTAAATGTGACAAGAGGTTTCAGATCAGCAAACACCTATTTCAGGGGCAGAGGTTGTTAACATTATTTTTTGGGATTTCAACTCCTCTCTGGAGGAATATGGGGAACTGTGATCCAAAAAAAAAAGTAATTTTTTTTAAAAAGCTCTTTTCAGGAGGAAGAGCAATTCAGAGATACAGACATCAAGGTGATATGAAATTGATGGCCAAACTAGAAACGATATGGGAATGTGAAATGTTTTCCAAACACGCCCCAACAAGAAAAAGATGCTTCTAACAAGTTCTGGAGAAGTGGTTGGCAGCGAAGAGTGTATAATGCTTTCACCACCCACTGTCCCCTTATTCCATATTGCTCCAATCCAAGCATTTTAAAACTCTGCAAGAAGTATAAAAAAATGCTTTTGTAGATTTAAGATGAAAATGGTCGTGCAAAAGTAAAGTACTTATCACTTCTTTCTCTTCTATCAGTATCGACCATTTCTCCATTCAACTTTATAATCCCTAGTTTGAGTCATAGGCAAACACGTATACTATCGTAAGCATCTGAATATTTCAAGATAAGCATGGTTGGGTCAGGTAAGTACTTGGATGGGAGATCAAAGGTAATACAGGTAGATCAAGGAAGGTATATTGCCTAAAACTCTAGAGAGCTGCTGACAATCAAAGTTGACAGCACTAGATTAAAAGGACCATTTGTCTGATTCCATGTAAAACAGTTTCCTATACTCTGAAAGTGAGGAGGGACAGATAAACTAATTCTAAGAATGAACAAGATAGTCAAAGTAGCTTGGGAAGATTCTCTTTCCACCTATAAAAACCATTTGATTTGGACTTTTTGTAAGGATGCTGGCATCACTAAGTGCAAAGGAAACACAGATCAACATATGCCTAACCATCAGCCTATGAGTTCTTGAACCTACCTCTGTGATTGGAAGTATGGCGTTCACTCACCTGATCCCATTTCATCACTGCCCAGGTAAGAGCTGTTACTCCGCACACTGGTATAGGAAAGCACTGAGTCCCTATTACTGTTACATTCACTGGAAGAAAGAGGTAAAAGGATGCATTAATACTAAAAAATGCTACATATGGAATGTCAAAAATACAGAGTTAGAATAATCAGGGTTTTTTTTCCTTCTTCTTTTTAGTTCTGACCTGCCCATCTTCAGGACTATACTCTGTTTTACAATGGCTCTCCTAACTCAGTGCAGTAAGAGGAACTTATATTTTAGTGACAACAAATTTTTGAACTTTGTCCTAGACCCTTTCCACATGACATCACTGTCCTGCTTCTGCCACAGGATGGCAGCGGTCAGCAGGTCGTGCTTCCACACGATGTCATCTCCGCTCTGCTGCCATCCCATTGTGAAGTGTGACACTTGTGTGGCATTTACAAAATGGAAAAAATCTGTTTTGCACTGGCAATCGCGCAGCGCTCCTGTATTTACCATTCTGCGGAAGCTGCAGAGGTGCGATTGGAAAACTTCCCTCCTCAGCACAGCAATGGCAACTGCCCAGCTGCACTGCAAAAGGAAGAGGTGGAGCAATTGTGCTTCCTTCTGCAGGGAGCGAGCAGGTGCAGAGGGGAGCATTGCTGACATGCTCCCTTCTAGACCTGAATTGCAGTGTGACAATGAGGAAGAGCATTGTCATGCAGAAGTGGTCCTAGTCTACTTCATCCTACGTTGATGAAGATAGATTGCAGACCTGGGGCATTGCTCTTTCTTACAGAGTTCACATGAGTGACCACAGATGATACAAGGAAAAAGAGAAGAATGGCAATTCAGAGGACTTTATAGCTAGCCCAGAAA
The DNA here is from genome assembly GCA_948474755.1 of Ctenosaura bakeri. Lineage (NCBI taxonomy): Eukaryota > Metazoa > Chordata > Lepidosauria > Squamata > Iguanidae > Ctenosaura > Ctenosaura bakeri. Next base: position 191,786 of record CAOLHI010001152.1, on the reverse strand, counting down.
CTGAGTTGCTTTTGTTCAAAACTTTTTAACTTTTTCTATTATGTTATGTTGTACACTGTTGCAGTTGTTGTTGTGAGCCTTTGTTTCCAACTTACAGCGACCCTAAGGTGAAGCTATCATGGGGTTTTCTGGGGCTGAATGTGTGTGATGTAATCAAGGTCACCCAATGAGTTTCTATGGCCAAGTAAGGAATCAAACTCTGCTCTCCAGGGCCATAGTCCAATGCTCAAACCACTACACCACAATGGCTCTCACACTGTTGTGGATGCTTTTTAATATAAAATGGCACAGTAGTTTTAAAAGCAAACAAAACATTACATCCTTTCTTACAAGTTACATTATCTCTTTAATTCCAGCACGACTTGGAAATCAGGGTTTTAATGCCAGGCAATCAACAATCAACAATGAATTTTAGAAATGTAAGAAATATTGAGCATTAGCTAGCCAGAAAGGCTGTGGAACTGATAGCTAAGGCATGAATATGGGATATTTTAAGTCTAGTTAGTCTTGCAAAAGCAGCTGTTGGAACTGAAAGCGCCTTTTTACTCATCAGTTGGGATCATAAGCACCTTTTGTGAACAGGTTATTGAGAGTTCAGTGTTATACCTGATAACTCATGCAGCTTTTAAACACCACAAGAAGAGCAATACAATCATAATCCTTTTTTTACAAAATCAGAAATATTCTGTAAGGTAGTTCTTTGCTGCAACTATTTTTGAGATGGGAAATGAAGGTGTAAAGTAGAGGTGAGCAAAACGCAGCACCCAGTTTGCACATGGCCCATGGGCTCCCAAAGTATGGTCTCTGAAGCCCTTCAAAGTTCTTTGATGTCCTACAATAATTTCTTGTCATTTTTTCACCTGCAAAACATCTCAAAACCACTGTTGTGCCACCACCCTCTACTTATCTTAAAAATCTGCTAGAATCCCTCCCATGCCCACGAACTGGCCAAAACTGAAATGGGAAGTGATGTTGCTCATTGTCTGTTTCAATTTCAGCCACCTTTAGAGATTCAGGAAGGTTTTTAAAGTATTCAGGGGTTCAGGGAAGGTAGGGGAGCAAAACTGTTGCATTTTGCATTGTGCAGCACTATTAAGCCATGGAGAGATGCAGAAACTTGCCCAGGGAGAAAAATACATTTTTATTTTTTTGGGATTGAGACCACTGTGGTCTGATAAGGGGAGGGGCATGAAGCCCTTGCCCCTTCTGCAATTGCCCACTCCCGCTATAGGGGACATTGGATTGTTCAGGTTTTATGCAGGAAGACCAAGGCATGATAATTTATCCATATCCTCCAACATTTCACAGATGAAAACTGGGATATGCGTGATAAAGCAACATCACAGTGTGGTTAAAATTGCAAAAATTGATGAGGATGGACATAGTCAGAAGAGGCTGCAGTACTTTGCTATTGCCTGACTCTGCAGGGACGGGCAAGATTTCACCATTTGCTATTATGGAAAGGATTCATGAAAACCCTTTGAGTAGTGCTGTTTTTACCTATGCAGCTCTCAAATGTTCTACATCTTATGGGACAAAAATGCCAACAATAACAATAATAAAACTGTGAAGATATATTATTCCTAAGCACTGTCTCTTTTTATTAAAATAAGAAAAAGAAATAAGGAGAGAGGAAAAAAGATCTCTTGCTGTCCTTTAAGCAGCAATCTTCTTGTTATACTGCTCCCATAGGTATCTATTTCTCCTCATTTCTGAAACAGATACACTATGTTTAGAATTGCTGGAAAGAAACATAAACTTCTATGAAAGCAAAGTGATAGTGAATTAGATCTTGCCACAAAGCATGGCTAATGCCAAGAAAATCTCTCCCCTTTGCTTCACTTTCTTCATTCTTGTAAGCTCAGTAATATCCATTTCCTAACTATTTATCTATCAGAAAACATTTGATTCTTGAATTTCCATTATACTTGTTATGTATGGTTAATTGTCTGTCTGAATCTAAAAGAGATAAGACAAAACAATCTCTCTCATCTTTCATTTATGTCTAAATTCTAAAACAAGCAACAATCCCCCTGGGAATCTTCCTTTGATCTCACCATGTCATCCAGGATAAATTAGGTGCAATTATAGAACCATTCAACAAAATGCAGTGAAGAAACAGAAGTCATATGAAATGATGAATAAAATGATTTATATTGCATTGACATATATCCACACTGCATATGTGGGTTTTAATATCAAGACACCCTGCCAGCAATCAGACTAGCTTACCACCCACCAAAAAGCTTTCCTACAGTATCAAAACCTGGGCTTTAAACCATGGAAAATGTGCTTTTCTATTTGTTCAATGCTCAGTTCTTAGAGAAAATAAATGCTATTAATTCCTGTGACTAGGAATCTTAAGTTCATGACAGCAGTGGTTTAAATTTAGAAAGGAAAGGAAATAGCACTTCTAATTGAATTGCCATGGCCTATTTTATTTAACGTGCACACTGCAAACCATGTTGGGGATTTTCTACAAACTACCATAGATGTTTGACAGCTCTTGGCTACTGCTCAGAAGCCTTCTGTGCTTAGTTGTATGTTGAATTCCAGATTCCAGAAGGCTCAAGATCCCACAAGGCCAACACCATAGGGGAAATACCCAGTCCACCTAAATAGAGTCATAGAATAATAGTTGGAAGAGACCACAATGGCCATTGAGTCCAACCCTCTGTCATGCAGGAACATACACTCAAAGCACCCCCAGCAAATGGCCATCCAGCCTCTGTTTAAAAACCTCCAAAGAATGAGACTCCACCACACTCCAAGGCAGCATATTCAACTAGTGAATGGCTCTTACTGTCAAGAATGTTGATGTTGAAGTGAAATCTCTTTTCCTGTAGTTTGAATCCATTGTCCAATTTTCTAGTCTCTGCAGCAGCAGAAAACAAGTTTGCTCCATCTTCAACATGATATCATTTCAAATATTTAAACATGGCTATCATGTCACCCCTTAACCTGGAGGAAACGAGATTCCACTTAAACCTCAGGAAGAACTTCTTGATAGTCAGAGCTGTTCAGCAGTGGAATATGTTGCCTCAGAGTGTGGTAGAGTCTCCTTCTCTGGAAGTTTTTAAGCAGAGGCTGGATGGCCATCTGTTGGGAGTGCTTTGATGTGTGTTCCTGCATGGCAGGGGGTAAGACTGGATGGCCCCTGTGGTCTCTTCCAACTCTGTGATTCTATGACTCTATTACCTTCTTTTCATTAAGCTAAACATACCTAGCTCTCTAAACCAGTCCTCATACAGCATGGTTTCCAGACCCTTCACCATGTTCATCACCCTCCATTGGACATGTTCCAGCTTGTCAATACCCTTCTTGAATTGTAGTGCCCAGAACTGGATGCCAGAACTAGCCATGCTCAAAACAAACCTAATGACAACGCACATATATGTTTGCTATATCTGGTAGTATCTTTGGAAACTTTCATCCCTACAAAGCATATCTCAGGAGGTATACCCAGTCTGATAACTGCTAGTTTATAAAGATGAGAACACAGACTGAGAACTGCAACTCAACTACCACTACCATAATTGCTCACCACTGTCCACACTGGCAAGGCCTGATGGGAGATCCAGTCCAACAATACCAAGACAACCACAAGTTTGCCCTCAGTTGGACTACAAGGACCAGCTTGAGATAAAAAGTTGCCATCATGTTGGCTCTTCAGTCTTCAGAAAATATATCTATAATGGCCCAATTCCTGTTGGGTTTTCACTTTCCCTGTTATCAACAATCTAAGCAGGGTGGTCTTCTATGAATGGTCAAAGGAGAGGACCGAAGGAGGCAGCAATTTGTGCAAGAAATTTTACGTATAGGTCTCTATTCAGAAATAATCCCACTGAGACAAATCTAATTATTAATCCCAATTAGCATAGACCCATTGAGACAATGGAAATTATGGGAATACTGATTTAACAAATCCCTAGTCTAATTTGGATCAACCACAGATTTAGCCCTACATTTTAAACGGAAATACTGTGCATTTCACTACTGTGGGAAAGACTGTACTGAAGTCGTTTGCGTGCTGACTACAGATAGGAAGCTTTAAGTTCCTACTTTCCTTCCAGATTCATTCATAACATTCTTTGATCTCTCTTACCTTTCACTCAGGGTTGGAACACAAGGTATCGTACAACACATGAAAAGCATCTCAATAAAACACAGTAAATCAGAACTCTATGAATATAAAGGAATTATGTACAATCTTTGAGACTAAATGAGAAAAAAGAGATTTCTAGCATAAGATTCCATGGAGTCCAGTCTGCTTCATCAGATACATCAGTCCAGAACCTTCACTTACATTCAGCTAGTTGCAAAAGGCTGAGTTGAATAAACAAAATCTTTGCCTACTGATGGAAGGACGACAGGGAACATGGTCAGCTTATTCCTCCTACAAGGTTACTTAAGAATCCAAGAACAACCTGCAAGAAAGCCCTCTCCTGTGTTCTCACCAGACATTCTTCTGGTGGTGGTGGGACTGAGAGAAGGGCTTTGTCTGGAGATCTTAACCCTGGGCAGCACACATGGAGAGATACAGTCCTTCAGATAAATTGGATATGAGTTTTATTGGACGTTGTAGGTCATAGCCAATGGTCTGAATTGTGGGCTTTGACAGTTCTTCAAACAGAAGAAGCCTTCAGAAAAAGAGATCCTGCTTGAAAGGCACTCTTGTCCCTAATTTTTTTTCCCACAATGGACTTGGACAGGACACTCCTTTACGCAGAGAGCTGACCACCTTAAATCAGGTGCTAAGGCATCTTAGAAAACACATAAGCCTGTGCTTAAGCATGTTAACCTATGTTTGCCATAGTATAAGCAGCAATAGAAGATTGGCATTGCATATCACCAATCATATATGTTTAATAATGAGTTCTGAATTGCTTTTGTATATTAAAATAAGTGACAGGTTACATAAATCCCATAGTAACATTGTACTCTGATACCTCTCTATGCATAAACAAATCTTAGTCAGTTAAATGGGGTTTAATCTCATATATGTTTATATAGCATGGGTAGCAGACAATACCCTAAAGGCATCAGATTCTGTCCGATCTTGGAAACTAAGTGGGGTCATTTAGTACCCCATTTAGTACTTGGATGAGAGACAACCAAGCAATACCAGATGCTTCAGGCTATATTTCAGAGGAAGAAACTAGCACAAACACGTTTCCTAAGAAAACCCTATGAAATTCATGGGGTCCTCATTAGTTGACAGGTGAACATGCATGCACACATGAGCACACACACACACAAAGTAGGCAGCAGCATGTGGGCCTCTATATGTTATTGAACTGTAATTCCCACTAGTCTTAGAGTCAATGGTGAGGAATGATGGCAGTTGCAGTCTCTCAACATGTGGTGAGTAAGGAAGAAACCACCAAAGGAAAATGTAACAAAATACGATCCCTGAATGAGTTCTTAGTATTATTTACATTCATTTGAAAGTGATGTCTTTGAAGAAAAATAGCAATAAAGAATTGGACTTTTGTAAAACTTCATGTTTTCTTTACTGGTTCTATTCTCTTTTTAACATACAGTGTTTTAACAAATTATCTCTTGAACTGGATTAGAGAAAAAGCCCTTGATTCTTCTTTTTAGCCTTTTCTTTAAAAAGAAATAAAAATACACTTGACTTGTGAGCTGTACCTCTTAGTAATAGTGTGTGTGGGAGAAGTAACTGATCATTCATGCCTTAAAATGCAAGATGTTTAGACACCTGAAAAAGTACTTGGTATCTGTGGTTTTCAACGAACAAAAAGAAAAACACATTTAAATCACATTTAAAACTTCTGGGAACTCTGAAGACATGAACAGAATGAAAACCTTTATATAACCTGTGGCTATTGTAAGTGTGCTCTCATGCTTTTCTAAGAATGCTTCTGAGTCCTGGGTGTTACACACTTATACGGCATAAGTGGGATGAGCAGTCACGTTAAGTGTATTTGACGTAAATGGATGAAGTTCTTTTCCTAAAAGCCTCGACTTTCTATGGTAGTCAAAAACAGAAACTGTGGAGTGTCTGCTAGACATATTTCTCTGGTGATTGAACTAGTTAGGAGACATTTGAACAATATACATGTACTACAATTTAATCAAAAGGTTGATTTAAAATTAACACTGCCTGTCAAGAGCGCAGTCTGACTCTATATTCTAGAGTACAAGTTCCTCAGTTCCTTACTGTTGTGAACTACAAAGCACTAAATAGAGAGTACTTGAATTTTAGTTCTAGTATTTGAACTGAAATGAATTGAGATTGAGAGCCAATTCAAACTATTGCTTGTTTTTTAAATCCCGCTAAATTGCATACTTTCCCTCTCCTCTTGTACTCACCCTCATGATGTGCTGTGGCTGAATGGGAGAGATTCTTGAAGGTTTGTGTATCTTGTCTATCTTGGCCCCAATTCATTTTATGCTAGGTGAGGCCCCAGAAAAACTAAGAGGTAAGTAACCTTTCCAGGGAGCCAACCAAGAAATTTTGCTACTTCAGGCACAGCATTTAATGGCATCCCACAAGCACACAAAAACAGAAGTGTATACTCTCCATAGGCAGCTAGGGGATAAGCAGGGAGGTTTTAAGAACATATGTGAATTCACTGTCCTAAGGTCCTACAATTTTGGAATGAAATTCTTCCTTGGATTAGTCAAATGATAAGCAAAGATACATAGTTTTGAGATACTATATCAATTCTATCGATCTTTGATGTGGGCAATAGAGATTTACTGCATAAACAAACAATTTCTATAACGCTAAGTGCCACTTGAGTTGAAATATTGAGGATTGAGAGCATGGAAATCAGCAGTAGGTCTATCAATTAGAAGGTGGTTAGATAAACTCTGGTAGACTGCCTTAGCAGAAAAAAATAATCTCTGATCCTTGGTTCAACAAAGGACACCTTTATGGAACTCTGCTTCCCAGCTATCAGTTACACGACAGAATACTTCGCTATACAAAATCCTCCATCATCTCATTTAAATGTTTGGAATAACAGACCATAAACTCTGGTGACTGATCACTGAACTAATTTGTAAACAGGGGCCCTTTCTGCAGCTTACCTTCTCAGGCTGCTGGAGTGTGGGCCTTGCGTGAAAAGCCTGGGCAGACAGGCTCTCGCAAGCCTCCTGCTTCCCTGCTGCTCGGGCGCCACAGCTCCTTCCTGCTTGCGCAAGAGCCCCTTCCTTCCTTCTGCAGTGCAGCCTGGGAGTTGTAGGCTGCACTAAGGAGACGATGTGTGACAGGCCCGGCTCCAGAGGCTCCGCACTGCAGGTGAGTGCGGCCCAGGCCTGTGAGCCTTGTGCAAGTGCGGCTTATTTTCGGCTAAAAGCCGAAAATAAGAAAATGCGTATTTGCTGCGCTTGCAGGCCTTGAGCGTGGCGGAAATGGGAGTGCGTCATGCAGACCACTCCTGACATTTACGGGGCCCTTTCACTTGTACACTGCCATGCGAAAAGGGACAGGGACAGGAAAGGTGGGAGGTTGGGGGGTATCTATAATAAACTTATGGCTCAAATTTAAAAATTACGATTTAAAAAAGTTATTCTGGCACATGAGACAGAATATCCCACAAGCTTCCCTCATGCCACATTTGCTACTCTTTTGAAATATCCCAACTCTGTTGCCTACAGCAGCTGTCTCTCACTCTACTTAGGCCCAACTCCATCTTTCTGTACCTTCATACCTATGGTTTAGAACAAGAACTCTGTGACCAAGCTCTCTTTCACCTGTCACTCTTTACCCTCTGGAAATGAAGTACCTACCACTGTAGCATCCTCTTTGCAGGCCTTGGAACTGGGTAGCTAAGAGACTGTTAACTGGTTGGGAGTTTCTTCCAAAACAGTATATCCTTTTCTCTTCTATCCCCGTCACACCCTGCTTGTCCCAGAAACTGTTCCACATAAAACATACAACCACAAAGTCCAAAGAAGCATTGCTGTAATTCCTGGTTACGATGACATCTCCCAAACAGAGAGGTTGTGGCTAATTTTCTCTATTTCCAAATGCCCCAGACTGGTAGTGTCATCTGATTTGAGTCAAACAAAGATCCTACCATGAGCATAGGTTTTATTCTAAAGTCCAGTTTGTCTATGTTTTCTGTGGATGGGTTGTTTGTGCACATAAAACAAAAAAATATCAGTTCTGCAAACAACAGCTGCTGAGCCAGTCTCAAATTAACCAGCTTCTGCTCCTGAAAACACCCCACAAAAGATTCTCTCTTTCAAACTGCTGTGCTTCATTGGATAAAGGAGAAAATTCTTCCTTCTGACCTCACCTGACCTGCCTGATCACTGAGGCCCTGCTGTAAGCTGATCCTGTGACAGACATGTGAACCATGTCAAATTGTTGTGAACTCTGGTCTCGATGTACTTAAATTCATGCTGTACAAGCAATGATTAAGGCTTGGTCTAACACCACTAACAAATGCCCTACTGTCAATTGTTACTGCACAGCTGGAAATAGGCTGAAGTCCTAAGCAGAGCTTGGAAAAGTTACTTTTCATACTATAATCTTTCTAATCCTAGAACCAACATGGCTATTTGCTGTCTGGGGGCTTCTGACAGCAGTATTAAAAAAAAGTAAAATTTCTGAGCTTTGTTTGTAAATATCACTAGGTGGGAAAATCCTTTCTTCACTGAATTTTAAGTATCCAACACTTCTCAGGGTAAGAAAAAACAGATAAACTTTAAAACATTTCAATTTTAACATGTTACAGAAGAACAAGACTAGAAAAGCTAAAACAAGGAAAGATTAAGTTTGTCTAGAGACAAAAAATGTTTTTTATCTGGGACATACAAGATATTCTACTTAGGTTACCCTAAAATTTCTAAAAAGGTATGAATGATTTGGTGGAAGGGTATATTACAAAATGGTAGAATGACTATAACTAATTAATCTAAAGAAAAAGAGGCTATCTTTTTGAATTTAGTTACATAAGATTAGGGATTACTCTATGCTCAAAGTACCCAGCTTGTTGGGGGCAATTAGCTAAATATACTGTAAACCGTTTAGGGAGTGCTTCATACTGATAAGCAGTATAAAATGTGACTGCTATTGCTATTACTGCTAATTGGACCCTCACTCATCATGGGCTGCAGAAGTTTGGGAGGCATGTAAAGAGTTGTAGGACAGAGAAAGAAAAAGGGAAATTTCCATTACATGGATGGAAATCTGCTGTGCAACACTGGATTTAGCTTGTATTACATAATTGCAGGTCATTTCTTTAGATCTCTCTCCCCATCTGTCATCAGCATTCTAGAAGATCAAAAGTTCTTCTAAAATCATTTTAAATTTTTTAAATTCTTTTGGTTTCCAAATTTACATATTTCTGGCTATGTTTTCCCAAATATGTAGAAACCATTCTACATTTGGACCGATTTTGATAGGTATGCAACCAGCCAACTTCACAATTAGAGGAAACAATTAGCCAGAAGAGCATGTTCATGTCAATTTCATACATTAAACAATATCCCACTGTGCCACTGATTCCTTACTTGATCGTATGTGAATGTTAGCCCCTTTCTTCTCAATAGCCAACCAAAATGGCTTCAAAAGAGTCTTTTTCACTAAACCTACCTGTAGGAATCTCTGTAACTCATTGTATCATGTCCTGAGTCTTCTTGGTCCTCCTCAGATACTTTGAAACAAACCTTCTTCATGCCATGCTCCACTTTGTCAATATCATTGTCCTCTGTGACGAAGGATGCGGGGGGTATCCCTTCTGTAGATGGAGGCTCACTTAATTCTGCTCCTGTAGGTTCAGTAATGGTTGATAAAAGCCTGCAGATGTAGAAGTTACACACAAAGAAACCCAGAAATTAAAAAAATACATCTGTGCTGCAGATCTTCATTAGAGGTCCTGCACCAGATATCCAGTGGATAGGACCTACTTAGTGGTGGCATCCTGGTTGTGGAAAACTCTTCCTAGGAAGATTTAGCTGGGCAGCTACTTTACTTGCCTTTAATTACTAATTTAACAATTTTACTCCCAAAGGCATTTGATGAATTATGCTTTAATTCTATTTTCGTTGTCAAATGCTGCTGTTTCATTGCTTTATTTTTTATTGTCAAAATGTTAGACTTTATTCCTAACTACCTGGGATATTTTGTAGTAAAAGAGCAAATTAGAAATGTTTTCAGTCCATCAATCAATCAAAGTCACAGGTTCAAGCAAGCCTCTAGTTTTACTTTATTTAAAGTACATTTTCCAATTCATTAAGTTTTTGATTCCACAAAAATACAAAATGCAATAGGACAGTTTTATTAATGATTTTACATATATGTTCAAATGCTATGAGGCATCATAGCTCATTGTTTATTATTTAGTAATGCACTAAATAAATAATTCATTCCAAGTGAGTTACCAATAGCAAAAATCAGCAAAACAGAATATAAGTATTGTTCCATGACATTTCTCTCATCCTTTCCTGACCTAGTCTTGGACTACAAAGGCAAGCCCAAGTAGGCAGATTATATAAACATGAAGTACTCTGGATGGACAGGTTTGTCTGTAATGGAAAATAGTATAATTGGGAGTAGTACGTAGGCACTGTGATTGACTCTTCTTGCACAGTTGTATCATTAAGAGTGCATTTCCAGTAGATTTCAAACATTGCACAAGGAGTCAGGATGTACGGGCAGAGTCACGATAATATTATTAATTCAATAATAACTCTGATTTATTACTTTAAGCTATATATGGAAAACGTTATCAATTTAGATGTTAGAGGGAAAATTCTATTGGGGCAGGAGGGGACCTAAGTTATACATGTGATGGTACTTAAGTAAAACTCTTCCTGCAACAGAATTTGAGGGACAAAAGAGGGTGAAATTACATACACACTTTACTTAAGTAAAATAACAACAATCAGATTACAGATACTTCCCAGAAAAATACAATAAGGAATTTCAGATTTCAACTATTCACTGTTATAAAGTCAACAAGCATAACTCTGCTTTCATGAGGAGTAAACTAAAATATAACAGCTGATATTTAAAAAAGTATGAAATCAGGATTATAAATGTATCACTGTCTAAGAGTGGGGGACATTTCATTCCTTTTTTACTATAATTCTTTGATGATAACTTATTCAGCATGAACTTTTACTCATTTTCTCAGAGGTACTGAGTTCGACAACCTCTAATCAAGATAATTTTTGTGTTTCAACCTGGTGACTTCACTGATTATAGTTTGGGCAAAGGAAGCAAAAGCTCAGCTCGTAATGAGATAGTATTTCAAAATGGTGTAGAGACTTTAACTTGGAATACATTCACTCACAGTTGTTTCCAAATGAATCCAACTGAAAAGATGAACAATTTAGACAATTCAACTGATATCTAATAAAGAGATGTAAAAAAAGCTGCTCCCTCCTCTGAGTCCCTCCACTCTGTAATATGATCCTCTCCACAACCTTCTGCTTCATGGTCAAGGTATATGTTGATACCTTAACTGGGCTCACTGCTAGAGAGAGATTGAGGATTTCCATGTGGTTTTCAATCAGTGATGCCTAAACCTGGGCTCCTAAACTAGTTGGTTTACAACTCCCATAATGATATACCTCTTTGGGTTCTGAGTGGGGTGGGGGAGAGGGATATAAAGATCCTCCTCCTCGCCAGCATACACTTTGATCAAGACGATGGGAATTGTAAGTCAACATTATTCCCAGATTCATATTTGAGAACCACTGACCTAGAAAATAAAAAATCTGGTTGACATCAACCATAGTTAATGTCAGTGACAATGAAAAACAACAGTGAAGGCAGGTTTAAGGTAAGAAACTGCACAGGATCCCATACTCTGCTCTTGCTCCCTTCTTGCCAGTTAAAGTCTAAAAATGTCAAAATCTTTGACCTGGTCTTCCAAGCCAAGCTTTTCCATTCAGCTCTCACTGAAAGGCTCATTTCTCTAAGTCAGTTGAATAAAAGAAACAAATATTCAAAGAAAGATGCAGCCATTTTGATCAATCACAGCTATGGAGAAAGGTAAGTTTGCCTGCTCACTTCTGCCTTTTGCATGCAGAAGGAAGTACTAATTTCTATATTGTTATTGTTGTTACTGTTATTTAACATGCAAGCACACCTCATAAATAATTTATTTTCTGACAACTTATTCCTGTATGTGTTGTACCTAATTCTTTTTCAACAAATCAAAAATTGCAATATTCAGGAGTGTGCCCAAAGATTTCTAAATGAAACTATTAACCAACTCACTTATTGATCTGAAAGACGTATTGCTTCATTTCCTTAACTGCTACTTCTAATTTGTTGAAGAGTTGTAAGTAGGAGTCTTGTATTTCTCGATCCTCTTGCTTCAACAAAAAGGCAAGACCCTTTTCCTCTGGAGGTATTCCTCCATTCTCTTGGCCATAGTAATCATCATATTGTCCATGTAGGCTGAGATCTTCATTTTCTGGAATTAAGCATCTCCATGATGGCGCAGCCATGGTGGTTATGCAATGCTGGGTATATGAAACTGGATTCAAGTTTCCTGTTAAACATTAAAAATATTAATTTCTGAAAGCACCATTTTTTAAAAGAGGAGCTTGAATTGCAACTTCTGAATACTTCTGGAAGTTATTCATTCAACTGTTTTGCAAATATAGCTGGAGACATTGGTTTATTGTAAAATTAACCACTTTTATTATAAAACAAATTTGTGATAAGGATATTGTAAAATTAACCACTTTTATTATAAAACAAATTTGTGATAAGGATAAAGTGCTTCTGTTTATTTAATGGAGTATATCAAATTTATATCATTTATTTTCCAGAGTATGGAAAAACTTTATTCAAAAGTAGATGAAGTAGACATAGTTGATTCAAAACATTCCCCTACATCAAGGTGAGAAATGTACAACCCTCCAGATGTTGTTAGCCTGCAAGTCCCATAACCACAGGGGAGGAAAAATGGGAACTACAGCTCAGTATCTGGAGGGCCATACATTTTGCTTCCCTGTCCTATATTTTTGGTGGAATACCTCATCCCATAGGAATATAGGAAATTCTCTCATATCAATTCAGACTGTTTGCCCATTGGTTCCAGAAAGTAGGGAAGGACTGGTTTCACATACAAATGATCCCTGGCATAGTCTTTGGCACTTCTAGATAGGGATGGGAAAACTAGATAAACAATGTTAGTCATTTCAGACTAGCCTGCAGTATTTATCTGAGTGTCCCAATGGTCTCAGTTGATACAAATCTATGTCATATATAATTGCATGAAGGAACAGTAGACAAGAAGTAGTAGACAAGAAGCACATGAGTTGGCAGGAAATTAAGAGGCAGAGAAGAAGTTTCATACCCCTAGCCAGTGAAGACCTTGTGTAAGAGTTGTCAGAAGGACCTGAACCAACGGATTCAAATCACAAGAAAGGAGATTCTGACTAAACATCACAAGCTGGAAGGTACTGAACCTGGATGTTTTTAAATAAAGCTTGGCCACTTCTTAGGAATGCTCTAGATGTGGATTCCTACAATGGCAGGAGGTTGGACTAGATGGCTAATTGGGTGTCTTCCATCTCTGAGTCTATGCCTTTGGTACATCTAGCATAAAGTTCAGAAGTTTACTTCTGCAATTTACTATGTTAAAATTATCGGAGCTTGCAAAAGCTACAGTTTTGTGTGACACTGTCCAGAATCCCCTTGCCAGCATGGCATTCTGAAAACTATCACCCCAAAAAAGTAACTTTCGAAGCTCTAGGAAGGATCAGGAAACTGACAACTGAATTTATCAGATTCTGAGACTCTTGCTGCAGCCACAGCCATGAATCAGACCTGTGGCTTTTTGTTCCCAGTTGCCACAAACTGTGAATCAAGATAGAATGCCTTAGAGCAAGGGTGGAGAACCTTGTGGTCTTCCAGATGTTTGCTGAAATCTAACTTCCATCAACCCCTGTCAGCTTGGCCAACAGTGAAGTCTGCCAAAATTAAAAGTTCATCAAAACCTCAAGGGCTCAAAGTCCCCTCCCCCACAGTGCATTGATGTATTGCTTTTAAAACTGATGCCACTGGAAGATCAGTCTTGCTGCTTGACTTCCTGCTTAAAGTTTTCAAGCCTGGTGGCCATAATACATCTGGCACAGTGGTGGATCTCTTTAATCCTTCAGTAATTTTTTTCAGTCAAGAAATCAGTCAATAAATCTGCTCAAGTGTTTGTCACATGTAGGTCATTAGCAATGCTCAAACTCTTTCACTTCTTCAGCTCCCCGTGCCCTATGACGGTCAGATGCTCTGATGAAAACTTCAAAGCTTCCCTGGCCTTTTAAAAGAAACTTTTGATTCCTCTTGAAAATGGTCTTGATCTACAAGTGAACATTTTACCCCAAAGGTGACATTGTCACTCTGAGAGCTGGTGAGTACCTTGTTCTGGATCAAGGCCTATAATTGAAGGCTTCCGTCCAATGCGAATGCTGAATGACCTTCCCATTGAGGTAGTGTTTTTCGGATATGACACTTCCATGAGGTTAATGTGGCAGTTGGTGGGGCAGAAATCCATACTACTCAGGGGGTGATGGTCTGTTGTAGCTTGTTTAAAGGATGGGCTCACCTTTGTTTTCAATTCATCTACAAACTAGAGAAAGAAAAACTATTTGTACAAATTTGTAGATTATACTGGCCTTAAGGTCCTCTTCCTTCCTTTCTATCAGCACCTCCAAATATAGAAAGAAAAATTAAGATCTGTGGCTATCTTTCCAATAGTTTACAGAAATTACTACTTCCTCAAATTCATGTCTTGTTTTTGTAAGAGATCAAGATTCTCACAGAATCGAGGAGAAACAAACTGAGATAAGGAAAACTTTAGATAGCATTTTTATCTACAAATCAATGGCTGTCAAGAACTGTAGGCTTGTAATGGCTATTACATACAAAATCTCCTCAATAAATATTTAATTTAGAAAGAAGTACAAAGAAGAAAACCAATTTTTTTTTGCCAGGCAGTCTAAAATGTTGCACCAATCACAGATTACACAAAAATTAAGGAAAATGAGCAAATGAGTATAACCTGTATAACTCTGATTGTTGAGTTTGTTTTATCCTATTTTGTTTGGCTAATAAGGAATATTCCATGGATACTGGACAGAATCTTACAGGAATTCTGTTCAAAACCTCACCCCCATGCCTGTGGAACTTTCAAAGCATATAACAGCTGAAGAATACTCAAGCTCTAATTCCATATGTAAACTGGAACCCTGATCCAAAAGAGCAATTGGGTTTTGCTGTGTATAATCATTTGCAGTAAGTTTTTGGACTGAAAAACCTACTTCTGTGTACACCAGGAATGGAGAGAATATTTGAAATTAGTTACAAAATGGATGAAAAAATCATGTTTTTTCCAGAGTGTTGAGAAACCCTGATTAGAAGAATCCTGGACTGACAAGAAACTTTGCAGTTTGAGGACTTATCCTTTGCAAAATATGCATGCAGTTGTTTCGTGAAGAAAACAACTTTTCTGCACAGAAATTGATATTTTTACAAAAATATTTCCTGTGCAGCAAATACCGTTTCTTGCACCAAAAGTGATGGAATTGGGAAATTATTCTGTAAAGAAATTCAAACATTGTTGATTTGCACAGAAAACAACATTATCTGCACAAGAAACAGCATTTTCAAAACAACTACATGTAAAATTTGTTTAGCATAAATCCTGAATTGCAAATAAGCCTTGAAAACTGCAGTTTTTGAAGACCTTCTCACAATGAGAAAAGATGGTTAAAATTACGTGTTGTTTTCTTTAAGAAGAAACTTAGTGAAAAACTACACAAGATCCATGACAAATGTAAAAGGTCCATGACAAATATTCTTTTGTTCCTATTGCTCATACTACTCAACGTATGCCAAACAGCAGACGTTGGCTAAAGGGCATAAAAACCCTTTTCTCTGTCTCTAGCAGTAAAAATGCGGCACAGTGACCCCTCCACATTTACAAGGGTTCGGGGCATAGAACGCTCACAAAAGTGGAAAAATTGTGAATACCCGCCTCCCCACAATCACCCTCCCATTTCCTTCCAGAGCTCTGGCATGGGAGCCTTCCCTCTTCATGACCAGGTCAAAGGCAAGAGAGTGGGAGCTGGGAGCTCTGAAGGGAAGAAGGAAGAAGTGTGTGTTCCTGCCATTGCCTTATCTTTTGCCTCAGTGTGTGTTCTTACATGAACTGAGAGGGAGGGGAGAGCTCTGAAGGGCACAAGGAAAGAACACATGCATGCCTCCCCACCGCACTGCCTTACCTTTCACCTCGGCATAAGTTCTCAGTACCAGGGCAGGGGCAGGGGCAAAGCAATGGGAGGGGAGAGTTCCAGAGGGGTGAAAGAAAATGTTTGTGCTTGTCTCCCCCTTCCCACTGCTTTACCTTTTGCCTCAGTGTGAGTTCTCAGTACCGGGACGAGGCAAAGGAATGGGAGGGGAGAGCTCTGGAGGGAGGCAAGGAAAGCACGGACATCTTCCTTTCCCCATTGCCTTAGGTTTTGCCTTAGCACACTTGCTTTCTCCATACCAGCAAAACGTGGGAGAAAGAGAAAGCGGGGAGGCATGAGTGCCTTATGAATAATCAAATGCGTGAGAGTCAAACCCGTGAATGAGGAGGGAGGACTGTATTATTGAATGTTCTGTCCTTCCATGACACCCAAAATGTACTGTATCAAGGTGCTGCCTTACTTAGTTTAACAGTAGGGCTGGCCCTGGTTTCACAGTCAGATGCTGGCATATATTTACAATCTTGATGAAATCAGTAATTGGCTTGAAAAATTAATACACAAACAATCCTAAATCCTCCTCCTTAATGGGAATTGGAAAGCATTCCATCTGAACTTATCGCTGTGGATTAGCAACACAACCAGTTACAGGAAGAGACAGCGCTGTGCATAGTTATCTTACCTCTTGATAGCAGGCAACTCTTCTGCTGATACTTTCAAGTTTTGTGTCACAAATCTGCCGGAACTCATACTGTGGCATGGTCACCACAGGATTGCTGAGGGACATGAGCCTCCTACAGTTCCTCACAAAGTAGCTGTCATCTGTAGCAAAAGCCTCTAAAATCTAAAGGAGGAGAAATCAATAATTACATGAAGCAGCAGAAATAAAACATCAAAGCCATAAACAGAGAATCATACAGGTTCTATCAAGTGAAAATGTTTATGCTTCTCAATCTACACTGCTCGGAACTTGGTTTCTAAAGTAGCACATCTAAGAAGACTGCACCAGCTTAATTTTTCAGGATAGGTTCAGATGATTCAGGGTGAGTAACCTGTTGCCTCAGGGCCACACATGGCCCCTGATCTGATTTCATGTAGCATTTGTCCTAAGTTGAAAAGAGAGTAGTTTTGGCTATCTGTTCCATCTTCTGCAAACCACCTTGTCTTTTCCACACCAGCCTCCTAAGGCTTGAGAAAGAGGGAGAAAGAGAAAGGATATTAGAAAGAAAAAGGCTAGGCCTGCTGACATTTGTCTGTGGCTCCACCCACCATTGGTATGTGGTCCTCAAAATTTTAATCCCCAAAGGAATGTGACCCTTGACCACCAATAAAAACAAAAACAAAAAACTGCCCACTCCTGAAATAGTCCATTCACTCTTTGGACTACCATTGTTTCCATTAAAGACACATGGCACTGATACCTTACTCTAACTGGGGGAGGGGAGGAGACAGGGTTAAATAAGAATTATTTAAATAGATGAAATTATTTAAATATATTGTGACACCAATATGCAAACCATCAGGGGAGGTGGGTGGAACAGTTGCCCTTTCCCCTCTTTTCAACCATATCTTGCTGCTGAATATCTCTGGTGTGTATATAGGTTTTAGACTTAACTTTTCCAGTTGTAGTGCTAGTTTTTGCTTTTGGTATACAGCTGATCTGATTTTTATTAACTTGCTTGATGATTATGTTTTAAGTTCTAACTCTAATTATATATTGGCTTGGGGAATTATATACCAGGTGTTGCTTGGGAGAAAAAACATTGGCCCCAATGGGCCTAATATCTTAGTATAGTCACACAGGATGTATCAGATGAGGTATTTTGAAACTAGAAAGTATCATAAAATGACCATGTCTCCTAAATAAAAGTAAATATTTGGGGGACTCAGGCTGCAAATGTATTTCCAGTTATTGGGAGAAAAACAATTTCACTCAGTGTGACTCATTTCTTAGTAAAGATACACAGGATTATACTACAATGACTGCAATGTTTATCTCTTTTCAAATAGATTTTCCGTGCTCTGGCCATAGCATAGCATCTTAGGAACCCACAGAACTGGTACTGCAAGAGGATGCAGACAGAAGCAAGCATAATTCACCTAAAATAGTGCCTCACTGTTTTCAGCTGGAGAGAATCAGGCATATGAAACAGCTATGAGTTAGATTTGCCTCCCTCATGCCCATTCTCAGTGGTCACTCCCTAGTTTTAGAATGCTCTTCGGGTAACTCCTGCAAAGCCATGCAAGCAAGCCTTACATTGCCAACAAACCAGCAGAGGGTCTTTCTAATGACATTAGTATTTTATAATGCTTTTTATTAAAATTTGTTGTTTCTTTTAAAAGATGTCCATAGATTTCAGAGATGGAAAAAAAAAAAACTGAAGTGTGGATCAATATAATATAGAAGTGTATAAACCTTTGCTGTGACATTGAAGCACCCCTTTGGCTCAATGATCTTCTCCAGGACAAAGCATTTGATTCCAGCAGTGCTGACGTATTCATACACAACACCATGTTCTAGGTGGACATTGTCCACTGTTAGGCTGATAAGAGGAGTGTCTTCTTTGATTATTAGAGGAGAGCTGAAAGTCTGAAGGGTCAGACCTGAAAGACAAAGTTTAATCATTATAAGAGGACAGAGCAACAAACAAGGGAAATGGCCATAGTTTGTTAAAGACTGTAATCTCACTAATTCTCAGGATCCTTGAAGCAACACAACGAAAGAGCTTGTATTTGTAAAAGGAGGGGGTCTGGAACTAGCTGCATCAAATATCTGTGGAAGGTTAATTATCTTCCATCTGTCACTGATTTAAATAGCCCAGTGTCCTTTCTGCATTCATGAGCTTCATAAAAAATATTCTCAAGGGTATTTAATGTACACAGCGGTCAACCAAACTGATATTCTAATTGGCTAACACTATTATACGAACAATTTACTTCTCATTCCCAAAATGGTCTGTATCCCAAGGAGTACATGCATTCCAGCAAATTGCTATTTGTGTCAGAAAACACAAGAAATAATTTAAAAGAAAAACTAGCCAGTTTAAAACAGAATATAGATATGAATATTCATAAGGTTTTAAAATGTAAATATGATGGATGAACTTTAAAAGCCCTCTTCCCTTCTGCTCAGTCAACAAAATTGCTTGAAATCCTGACAGAGGTACTTCCTCCAGCTATAAAACTTCAAAGCAGTTTCAAAAGAATTGAAAGGTTTTGTGAGAGGTTGTTAGCAGCAGTACTAGGCACGAGGGAATAGTCCCAGATCACTTAGTATCCTATCTGGCAAACATTTTGTGTAAAATTTAACACATTTTAGTTAATTTAAATTTTTATGCCACCCTTCCTTCAAGGAACAAAGCCGCACCTCCACTCTCAATTTTATTTTCACAATAAATCTGTGACAGAACTTAGGCTAAGAGATGGAGATTGTATACCAATCACACATATGACTGAGGGGCTATCAGAACCTGATTTCCCTGATCTGCACTCAAAACCCCTACTCAAAGTGCAACACTCATTATACATCCCATATTGAATCCAATTATATCTTCACAATTGTTCTGTGAGGGAAGTTAGGCTAAGACATGGAGATATGTCAAAGCCCACCAAGTCAGCAGAATAGCTAGGGATTTGAACACAAAGCTCCCTTACTCGATAAATCAACACTTTGTTATTATATATCCTACATTAGTTTTTACTTTCTCTCATTCTGGGCTTGCTCACTCGTACTGATCCACTCATACACAAAGATTTAAAAATTTAACCCCAAACTGTGGATGGCACTATTATGGTAGAGAATCATATATATCTTTGGTAAGTGCCTACTTTTGAAAGAAGTTGGAATGCTTGCTTGTCATATAGTATAATTCCTTTTGGAGTGAGCTCACATATGTGAATATGAAATGGGATTTATATACCCCAGATAACCACTTTCTTTGTCTTTTGACCAGTTCCTTTTCATGCTAACTGTAGGCCTATGGATGAATATTATCTCACAATCCTTTTTTCTCAACATGATTGTTAAGAATCCCACAACTTAGCTGCAAGTCAATCACATCCAATTTAGAGCAAAAATTAGAAAGAAACAGACTGAGCTGGCATCCTACGTGGCACAAGTAATTTTGTTTTTTAAAAAAGTTGCCCAGTGCGATATATGCTGACCACAAGCCAAGACGCTATGCAATTATGTTGGTTTGTGGCTTGATACTGCAGCTGCCAAGTCAATTATCCTACACCATCACATCCACAGGCTTAGAAGCTTTTCTGTACTGCTTGACTAAGGAGGTCAATACAAAACAGTTATGCTGTTCTGGAAAACAGCTCTGTTTATACTGCAGTTTCATGAGAGGCATCAAAGGTACTCTCAAGTTATGAGACAGCTGCAGAAAGGAAGGTCTCCACATTTGTCCTTCCTTGAAGTACTGGGTGGCCTACCAGACCCTTCCACTACTGCCACACTTGTACTTCATAAAGTAGCAAACTACAGATGCACTGACTGGGAAATGTCCAACACATCCCCACAGTGCCTGTTCCAAATCACCACAGCCATCTCAAATTATTCAGTTATGCAATATAATACATAATAACATATAGCTCAATTATTTGAGATAGATATAAATATAGTTTATATATCATTATCTAAGGATAGGGGAGAAATCTGTTGGCACTTTCTGAACAAATATCCCATCTGAAATGGAGTACATCAATATTTGCACTTCTCTGAATTTTGTGATGCAGTTCACCAATAAAAGAGATGTATACAAAAATGAGTGCATTGGGAATTGTGAAGAACATGCATATATTGGTAAAAATAACATGCAGATACTTGTAATATTAGATGAAATTGTTTCAAAAATGCACGTGTTATGCTCAATTTGGTTAAAATTTGTTTATTATGAGAAATAAGAATGAAAATGTATACAAAGATTCATGCCAAATTTTAAATAAAGCACATCAGGCAACCTCCTCTGCACCAAGTCCTTTGATAGGCAAGGGTCGTGGCCTACCAGACAAATGCTTTCAGTTGCAAAGATTTGGGTTTCCTCTTACCTTCTTCTTGTTGGCTGACATTAAAAGGATCAAGATCTGCATTTTCTTCAATCGAGAGTTCTCCTTTACAAGACTCAGAATGACTTCCATTCAGGTATGAATTTGAAGCCACCTGCTGAGCTCTGTCCTCTTCAGCATCTTCATAGGTCCGGTAAACCCACTGGTAGAAACCCTTCCAAGAAAATAGGAATGTGAGGGAGTCACACTTTTAAGTTTCACTGTGCACTGGCTTTAGCGTAATCCCCTGAAATAACAATCTAGCTAATCATCCAGATATGTTTTCCTACTAGTCCTATCATCCCCAAAGAGCATGGTCACTGGTCATTGTCATACTCCAATCAATCTGGAAGATTCAGTTTGGAGAAAATTGACCTATAGGAACTAAACCTAAGAATATATGACTGCATCTATGCATATTTTTCTTCTCTTATTGTTGCCTTTGACACTCTACCCCTCATGTCTGAGCAGTACAAATTCTTCACATTTGGCAAATAACCCCATGGTTATATCTATATTAGTAAATTTGCCCCAGGGATGCACACCAGGATATTTAAGGGTATGCAGGTATTTATGGGTACATGGGAGAAAAAATTGAAAAAAGGTGAGAAAAGTTTCCAATTCTACTTTTTCTCACAAGGGTGGAAAAGTATGCATGCAAGGAGGAGTAACTTGCCTCTTCAGCACTGAGCCCAAGACAAGATCACCAGAGGGAGGAGACAAGGCCAAGGCTTGGTCCATGTCTGGTTTTTGTCATCTTCAGATATCTATGTTTTATTTACGTGTAGTGTGGATGGGACTGGTTGATTACATTCTTTCCTCCCAGTCCAACTTCCCTGAGAGGAAGCAGTTGGGGAAAGGAAATTGGAGAGAGGAAATTGTGATGGAAATGCCAAGCTATAGATGGTTGCATCTTTCATCTACTGGCCTCAGTCAGTGCTCTTATCCAGGATGGGGAAAGGAGGAACAGAACTGATCAGCCTCCCTCGAGGGATCTAAGATGGGGCAGCTCAGGGTAGGGAGATACAAGAGGATCAGTAAATGGAAGTTGTCATGGTACCTGTTTTTTTTGCAACAGAACACATTAAGAAAATGAAGAGCTGACCTATTAGCAGCAGGCACCTCAGTCAATCCTGTGAGCAGTGTTCAATGAGTGAGTTCTTCTGGGTCTTTTTTCTTTAGGTCTCTTCCCTTTTTTCATTGTCTTAGGTTTTAAATTTATTTTTCAACAAGTGTATTATCAGATACGGATTAGTGGTTAATGTAAGAAATTTTTATTGCAACCTGTGAATTCATTGTATCTCCTTGAGATACATTGTACTGTATCTCTGTTCACCTTATTATTCTATCGTTTTTAATCTCATTGTTGAGTTATTTGCTTACAATACAAACTTGAAATAAACAAACATGTTACTAATATGAGGGGTATCATTTATGGAAATGTGCTGCCAAGGGGTATGCAAGTGAAAAAAGATTGAGAACCACTGCTCTAAATTAAGTACAGAATCGCCTGGAGACCTGATCCTCACAGCAGATTAGAGAAAAAAGTGGACAACAGGACTAGGGAGGAAGCACACTGTAAGAGTTCCAACCACTTCATTTCCCACTGCTTCGGAATATTTAAAGTAGCATCCTATATTTTTGGGAGATCTCAGGCTGATAACTTTGCATACTGACAATGCACACATACATTTGTAATTGAAAGAAAAGTCTTGGGGCCAAAGTAGAGCTACCTTCTTAAATAGTTATCATAGCAGTAGGCAGGATCATTAAGTGTGACAGTGTGAAACATAAGGAGGGTGAACTAACTTTTCTCCCCAGCTGTGGGCCTATTAAAATCCTTTCTCCTGAAAAGCAATTTATCCTGGAGAGAAGTTGCCAGTGGTAGCAATAGCAGCTTCCTTAATGAGATGAATAGAGCTTGGGGAAAAGGTTAAACATCATATCCCTGCACACCACCATCCCAAAACTGATCACTCTCCCCCATGGCTACTACTGAAGTTACAAAAGTCAGATATGTGAATTCTTATAAGCCACCTGACTTTGACTCTTTGTGAAAAGACCTATGGCAGATGGCACATGCTTTGATATGATTAGCTACAAAAGCCTAGAGATGACATTTTATTGGTGAAGGCCCTTAGTTAAAACATCTCAGAACAAGCCACCTATGGGATAAATTGGGCCATCCTATAATTAAAGCCATGGTGCAAGTTTAGTTTAAGTGTATAGTGAGGGGAACCTATTACTAAGGAATATAAATTGCACTCAACTTCATTGTAGAAAGAACGGGAGATTTCAAAATCAAGCCTAGATCTACAGGATGAGTGTGTGGCCAAGTTTTGCCTTTCAAACAACAACATTTTAGTGATTTTATAAGGGGAAGTGTATAAAAAAATTTCTATTTTTTTAATCACTAGGTCTTCTTTCTGGTAACTAAAGGGAAAGCAATCTGTTGCTGTCTAAATAGGAATACTTATGGCTGACAGAAATTCACACTGTTCCACTTTGTGTGAATACTAAGTACTCTCCCTGGATCATGACAAGATTAATTCAAAGCAGATTTATTCAGCAGCCTAGTTTCATAACAGCACGCTATATTTTTGGTCTCCGTCAGCATGGTTTCCAATCACTATAAGAAAATACCCTCTCCCAAACAGCTTTACATACCCATGAACTCACCAGAAATTCCTGCCGCCTATTCCTATATGATGTAAAGTGCTCCAGAACCTCAGTATAATTTTCATTCATCATATTATTCCCGTTCACTTTTAGAACACACTGTCCAGGGTGAAGCCCCACAGCTGCTGCTTCTGAGCCTTAAAGAGATAGACAAGAGAGGATTTAAGAACATATGACAACCTAGTGATGGAAACAAGATTTTCTGGACACAGGAATAGTGGGTGCAGGGCTGGCCCTACCCTACTATTAGTCAATGAGGCAACTACATCAAGTGAGAAACATTCTTACATTATTATTATTGTGGTTGTTCTTTACCTATATAGCTCCATCAATGTATATGGTGCTTTACAAGTAAAACAACCAAAAACAGTGAGTCCTTCCTACAATCTAAAATATATGTATATATACAGACGCACGCTCACACACACACACAAAAGGAAGGAAGGAATAATAAAAATATAAAACTATACAATTGTAAAACAAATATCTGGACAGAATACAAAAAAATACAATATAATGTAAAGTAAACTGACAAATACATATAATAAAAATATACAAGATTATAAAATAATATTAAAATTCCAAAAGCTCTGGAAAACAAGAAGGTTTTAAATTGAGACTGAACAATAATGAGGGAAGCAGCAGACTGCAAATGTTCACGGCATTCGCATAGGGACGGGGTGTGTGATGGGGATGATTCGCTCCTGATGGCAATGTTTTTGGGGCGGCCAAACCCATAGCCATGCCCCCACGTGCCCTGGCCACACCCCCATGCACCATGGCCATGTCCTCACACACTGTGGCCATGCCCCTGTGCACAGTGGCCCCACCCCCACACCATATCCCCGACCCCCCTCCATACACTCCAAGCTCTGCCACTGGTTCATGGAGACAATTCCAACAGTGCAGAGCAGTGATTCAAAAAGAACAAAGCTGAGCCAAGGAAGAGGAATCCTCTGGTTAGATAAGAAATCTGGAGTTCCTAGATCTCGAGCAGACTGGTAAAACGATATAACAGCTGAATGATATGAGGAGCTGCATTGCGTAGGGTTTTGAAGGTTGAAACAAGAAGCTTGCACTGAATCGTAAATAAACAGGTAACCAACAGACATGTTTTTTGCATCCACATTAGTACCAAAAAATATTGTAAAGATGGAAACCTTTCCAAGATCAGTTTCGGATCATTGCCCTATAGTTTTAACAATTCAACATGGGAGGAAAAGACCTAATTCGATTCTGAACAATAACTTGTTAAAAAACAAAACAATTATAGAGAAGGCAAAAACTGAATTGAAAATTTTGTTGGAGATTAACTTAGATAAGGGTCAATCAGTACAGATAGTTTGGGAAGTTTGCAAAATGGTAATGAGGGTTTTTTTCATAAATCAACAAGTCTGGTTCATAAAATGCAAAAAAGAAAAAGAAGATCAGATACAATAGAAAATGCAGGAAAAAGAGAAGGAACTTAAAATAAATACACATGAACCTAACATACAAAATGAGATAAAAGCATTAGGTAAGCAATTATCGTTAATAACAATCAATGAAATTGAGACTAAGATGAAATTCATAAAGCAAAAACAGTTTGAGCATGCAAATAAACCTGGAAGATGGCTCTCATACAAATTAAAAAAAGAAAAGGAAAAACATTATATTATGGGAATCAGAGAGGGCCAAACTATTTACCATCAACAAGCAAAGATCAAAAATCTCTTTGTTAACTATTTTTAGGAATATTGCGTAGGGTTTTGAAGGTTAAAACAAGAAGCTTGTACTGAATCCTAAATAAACAGGTAACCAATGAAGAGACATCAAGAATGGGATGACATGATTAATACAACAGGCCAAAAAGATAATATTAGTAGCAGAATATTGAATGTAAACCAGAGGACTATGGTAAGATAATGAAAGACCAGTCAAAAGATGATTACAGTAATGAAGGCAGGAAATGAGCAAGGCACAAACTAAGGTCTTAGCAGAGGACGCAGAAAGAACAGGTCTGATTTTGGCAATGTTATAAACTACAAAGCAACACGACTTTGCTACATATTCAATGTGAGGAACAAAAAACAAAGAAGAGTAAAAAATAAAGCTGAGACTACATGCTTTCTTTATAGAATAAAGGGGAACATTATTAACAGTGATGGAGAACGTATTTTGTAAAGAAGGTTTTGAAAGAAAAATTAGTTCTGTCTTTGCCTATGGAATCCTGAAGTTTGGAGAGGGGCATTTAGACTTTTCAGCCAGAGACCTCTTTGGCCTCAGTAAACTACAAACCCCAGAATTCCACAGGATGTTGAAAGTGGAATAATAGCACTATAACAGTATAGTGCAGAAATGGCCTAAGTCAAGGCAACTTACATAAACAGTACGTTCCAAACCTTTCAAGAGTAAAGACAACCATGAAACGGGGTGATAATTAGAAATAGAAGATGGATCAAGTGAAGGGATATTAAGAATTAGAGAAACAGTAGCAGCAAACTCAGAAAGAAATGAGCCAGTAGAAAAGGACAGGTTAATAATATGGAAAAGAGAATGGAGAATGGCAGGGACAACATTAAGAAGCAAGAAGGAACAGGATCAAGAGACCAAGTAGAAGGATTTGAAGACATCAACAGTTTAGACAGTTCATCTAACAAGAGGGGGGAGCGTAGAAAACGTAAAAGAAATAGATGTCTGATATTTTGGTAATTAAGAAGGTTCAGGAGCAGCGAGATCAGAATGGATAGTTTCAATTTTAGTATTAAAAAAATGTGTAAAATCATCAGCAGAGAATGATGGAGGGAGAAGTTGGGGGGGGGTTTAAAAGAGATTTAATGACAGGAAAGAGACACTGTAGGCACCATGCATTAGCTACTAACAATGCTATTTAAGTTGTTAATTATTACTTCTGCTCTTCCTTAAAAAAAAAAAAAAAAACAGCATCGGGAGTGGTAGTTATAGGATTTTCTATCTTGTGAGCCAAAATAGTTTTGTTGCCTTTGGCTGAGTTCTTTAAACAGAGAGGAGGGTACCTTTTGGTGCTCTGTCTCTATGTGTAGGACATGCTAGGAAGTGGGGATGGATCAGTACTGTAATAACTAAAGTGCAGTATAGTTTTCCATGTAATGGACCTAATGCACAAAAAACATTCCATTGGGTTAGAGAGGCAATAAAATATTGGCAAATTTATCTAGTGCTTACTGGGATGAATATTGATAATTTTTCTTGTGTTCTGATTTAAATAAAGACTTGACTAGTAGTATCTAAAATGAACCAGAACCAGCAACAAGTTCCAAACTTGCACAATAGATATGAAATGTGCATAGAAATGTTCAGCGTTTCAAGTCTAAATATTAAATACGGCCAAAACTGGTCCACAGATGGTCATTTAAGAGGGAAAAAATCTGAAGTGCTCTGGGAGATAGAGAAAATAGATCAGGTTCAAAATATTACTACAGTCTTTGTTCTAGTGCCATTAGATAACATAAATTTTGTGACTGTATGCGCAAGCATGTGGATTTGAATAGCAAAGGAGATTGACAAACATATTAAATTATAAGCATAGATTTAGCAAATTCTTTATAACTTAAGCCTAAATAGATATATTTAACGTTATAAACTTCTACAGCTGGATCTGGGCTGCATCATGCTTACAATAAATCCACTGGAATCATCTGGGAAATGAGCTATATGATTCCCAACCCTGCCTTGACCAACTTGAGCATGATTTAAGTCTGCTTCTAAGCCATAGTGTTTCTTCTCTTATAATGTTCAGAATTATACATACTTTTGGATGTATGCAGTATAGAAAAGCATGATGTAAAGCATAGGTTTAGCCCAATCTATTACGTCTTGTTTTAAAATCAATAAAATCTTATGGGGACCATTTTAATGTTATCAATAAGACACGCTCTTTCAGAGGTACACAAAATGTAACCTTACCAGATGCTGGCCTGCTCTTCCTACAAGCCCTACCTAGCATAGCAAATGGTAAAGAAAGAAAGAGCAAGAAAGTCATCAAAACCCATCTGTTTGATGACTTTCATGCTCTTACATGGGGAGTGCATCTAAGATGGGGAACACGTGACATATGTTGTTGGATTGCAACTCCTATCAGTGCTCATGGGTTATGTTGGTTAGAGCTGATGGAAACTATAACCGAAAAATCTGGAGCACCACATCCTTCCCCACCCTGTCATTTTGCTGTTATGCTGGAATGCAGCTCATCAATCAGCATAGACAGTCTGTATGCAGATCATCCATTCTGTGTCACATTCCCTTCTCTTACCTCGTCCCACAGCATGAACATAAGGTGGTGCTCCTCCTCGCATCTGGAAACACAACATTTCACTGCAGTCTGGGATTTTGATAATTCTGTGAAAAATAAGGGGGTGAGGGAAAGAAAACAATCCTGTTATTTACATGACCAGAATTTAATTGTAATTTATGCATCACCACTGTCCAGGAATGGCTTGGATTTAGATTCTATAGAAAAAGTTCATGACTAAAAGCAAACAAACAAATATTGCCACTAGTATCTTCTTTGCTCTGACAGAAAAAACTAAAATACTTCCAGAAAGCATATACAAAGAAACACAGTCTGTTGTGAAACAGGCAACCAATTAACCCTTTCTTCCACAAGCAGAAATGTCATACAGGGAAGTTTTTCATTAATGGTAAGTGAATACTTCCCTGAACTTCACGATGGCCATGTGCTGAGGATTCACATGTCAATTTTGGCTCTGCTAGACCCTCAGTAGGTCATAGCATCATTCCCACGAGCAACCAGTAGTGATGTTCCAGGCAACTGCAAGTTACTCCCAATCACTTTCAGAGTACTTTCACAGCCTAGTGTTTCAGACTGTTTTACAGCATTTCTTCCAGCCTCCAATAAACAGAGGGGTTTTATTTCAGCTCCCTTCACAATGGATCCCTGGAGATCTTAATGGCTACACAGGATTCAACAAGGAACCAAATGTGTACCACCATACAAATAAGCTTCATGATTCCCACCCTTGACTTTAACATTATTTGCACGCTGAATTGATTAACCACAATAAATTAAAGATACACTGAATAGTCTCTTTTTACGGTTAGTAGAAGGGCGTGAGTCATAGTTTTTAGTATCTGGTTTTTATTATGCACAACCAGGTGATAAGAATGTAAAACTCTAAAGTTTGGTCTCTCTACTGCAGCTTTTCATCATGTTTTGTAGGCTTTTGTTGTTGTGTGTCTTCAACTTGACACTAACTTATGACAATCCAATCATAGTGTTTTCTTGATAAGATTTATTCAGAGAGAGTTTGCCACTGCCTTTGACTGACTATAGCCTACAGCACCTGGTATTCCCTGGCAGTCTCCTTTCCAAGTGCTAATCAGACCCAATTTATATTATATATTAACTGCTGAGATTAAGCCTGCAACAGCAACAAAGGACATGACAGCACATTTTGGACAACTTACTCTTTAGACTTCATTGCCACAAGAAGCCGAAGAGGCCTCCTGGAGCAGAAAGACTGGTTTAAGATGGTCTCCACCTCTTGAAATGGACGCAGGAACACCAGATCCTCATTCATGGAATAAATTTTCCGTCCAACCTGTAAGCCAGCCATCTGAAATGACACAGTAGACATTACAGAACACTCATGATACTTCATCATTTCGACATCATGTGGCAAGGGGTAGATGGTTTTCCATTTGGGATTCCATGGATGATTATCAAGAACTTCTCATGGTAAGACAGGGACTCTGAAAGACTCTTTGCTTGCCATCATGAGCTTTTCTTGCAATGGAGGAGTGTTGGATGTTCCAGCTAGATATGTTCTAGTGTTTCTCTGGCTACCTGATGTGAGGGAGTGGCAATTATTTTTTCCAGTGTACCAGTGACCAGCACCATATTTGTTCCCCTTGGCTACAATTGTGTCTTTTCAGGAAACTCAATAGGGAATGGCAGCCCAGTGCTGGCCCATGGACCACCTTTTGGAATAGCATTTTCTAGGACACACTCTTGGTTCATAAGGCACAATGATGAGCCCAAATAGGCCCCCAATCTCTTTCAGATACTGTATACACCTACAGACTTGTATTTTGCACTGCTCTGTGTTGCTGCCTGACAGACTTTCAGATATTCCTTTGTTCACTGATCTAAAGTATCTGACTTCACCTTACAAATTGAAAAAAATGATACTGTGGTTTCTGTATGGCAGAGGACATGGAACAGTGTGAAAGATTAAACTGTACACTAGGAGACTTCAGAGTTCAGAACTTTGCCTGTTAATTGCAGGTTCTTAACTCACCTGAATTACTGAGACCTATTTGGCAATCATGCATGCAAATTAGCACTTTTAATAGCAGTCTGTATATTAATATGCAAGAATAGTTTTAGTAAACTGGATGCTGTGCACAAATGAAAAGCAAACCTCTTTTACAAATTCTTAAATGTTCCTTCAAATATAAATAGATAGTAGAAAATCTAAATAGATCAATCTCAGTAATGATTTAAGATTACTTTTCTATTTCCTCTGTGTTCCCTGTGCCTTATAGATGAATGTTGTTATTTCAATATGAGATGCTGGCTTTCTGTAAGAGTCAAAAGACTGGATACAAGTCAATGAATTATTACACATCTGCTTGTCAATTATTTCTTCAAAGCAGGATATATAGTTCCTTACTGGATCTTTTTTCCCCCTTCTTTATCCCGATATGCTGTGGTCGTACCCACCACAAATCAGTTCCAGAGTTAAAACATAGAGGGACGAAGCAATACAGTTACTGCTTTCAAAGGGAAATTATCCTACCATCTGTAGAGATAACAATTTGTTATAAAATTAAAGCAGTCTATAGGTATAGGTCTATGCATTCTGGAATTCCATGTAAGTCTAAAATAAATACAAAGTTTAAGGCAGAATTTCAGTACTTGGTATTCCAGCTTCATTTTTTATTTCTTTATCTTTTTTTTCAAGTGAGGTTTCTAGATTTCAGAGACTTAAAGGCAGGTTTGAAATTTTGTGCAGGCTTTACATATTGAAATATAAGAAACAGAAGTGGTGGCTGAATAAGACAATGGTCTTACGAAGAGAGACAATAGTTTCCTGGCACTCTATATATATTGTAACACTAGTTAACACCCCAGCCTCATGAGGACTGTCTTGCCCAGTTTATCACACCTCTTTTCTGGTTCCCAGCCAGTATCACAGTATGTACCAATCACTCACTCCATCATTCATGTTGTTAGCTAACCACCTTGGCTTTAGGCAACATCTTTCCTCCTGCCTTTCCCCCCAATGTCCATCCTTAAAACTGAACTAGTCACTTCATGACCATACTCACAAGTTTTGCATTTCTATTGCCATTCACAGGTATCTCCTGCTCATTCTTCTCTATAAAGGTCAGTTCCTAGGCATGTCATTCCATGCATCTGATTTATTAGACTTAAGTCTAGGAAAGCTGATACTACCAACTTCTTTCTCTTGGTTAGTTTCAAAGGTGCTACAAGATCCCTTGGCATACTGATCCAGACTAGCATGGTCATACCTTTGAAAGACCTATAGCTATTGGTGATAATGATTTTGACTTCAGTGACCCATATAGCCCTTATACCCATTCTATAATCAGTGTGAGCAGAATGCATCATGTAAAAATAATAAAACAGACAATTCCTGCCTGATTTACGTAATGTAAATATCTGCACATAATAGTAATTCTACTGTAGCTGTGTGTACCTGCCTATGGCCATTTCCACACTAGCCTGTTACAGTGCGATGATTCCACTTTCAACATCCTCTGGAATCCTGAGGTTTGATATTGAAAGTGGAATCATCACGCTATAACAGGCTAGTGTGGAAATGGTCTATGACAAGCAAGGTAAACAGCAGCTCCTTCCAGAATCTCTTACTGAGCATGCATGACATATAAAAAGGGGAGAACAGATAAGCCTGTCTTATCAGCTTCCCCCAGTCTGTTAAAAAAAAAAAAAAGAGCTACCAAAATAGAAATCATAAGAAATGTAGAGACTGATGAAAGACGAAAAAAGTCCTTGGTATCTTTTGGAAGGTGCCTTCAAGTGGTCTCTGGAAGGTTGGAAATATTTTTGTTCACTTATACAAGGCTTCCTTGACCTGGTTGTTTTAATTCACATGAGCATACTGTCAGTTTTGGATAAGAAGTCTGCTGAAACTTATTGAACAGCTCTTCTCTATTTTGTGGTATAGGAATCTATCCTATTCTTTCCATGTTATTTCTGCCTATAGTTCCAAAGTTTCTGTTAAAGAAGTAATGCCAAGGAACACATCTACTTCATTAGCAGCGATATACCTGCAATGAATTCCCACTCTGAGAAGCCCGGGGCCTATGAAACCAGCCCACTGTTGCCTTTGAGTGACAAAATGATGCAGTTGGGAGCAGGTAACTGTTGCTAGGCAAACAGTCAAAGACAGACAGTAACCCTGCCTTCTCTTCTAACACTGTAAAGATGCAAAACCGGGGAAGGAGAGAATGAATGCCTAGTGCTCTCCAGAAAAACACACAGGAATTGTGCACAAGAGGACACCCACACATTTGCTGGTGCAGCAGAAGAGAGTCCCTGCTTTCTTCCAGATGCCCTGACAAATGGAGCTTTTGCTGTGATGTCATCCAGCAATGGTCCAGCAGGAACAATCATGACATCATCAGTCTGCCCCATCCTTCCAGAAAAACTAGACCTACAGATTGATAATAAAGTGCAACTTGTTTTGACAGAAGATGTGTACATGTGTGGCCAATCACAGAGTACAACGGAGGCCCTCTGTGGATCAGGAAGGGGATAATAACCAGTGTTTGGTGATTAATTACCACCTCGATCCGTCGGGAGAGGCGGGATATAATTACTATCATCATCATCATCATCATCATCATCATCATCATCATTATTATTATTATTGCAAATATTTAATACATCTACCAGAAGAGGTGGTGAGGCCTACAATGATGACTATGGTTGACTCCAGAACATGGAAATAAAAAGTTACCAGTAACTGTTACTGGTATCCAGTTAACTTTTTTTGATAATGAAGCTACAACAGAGACATATTTCAAACCATAGCAAACAGGAATAAAGTTTCCTTTCTTTTTGGGTGGTGTAATTAGTAATCATTTCTAGAGCTTTTGAAGATACAGACATTTTGGATAAAATGTTTCAAGTCTATCATCATTGTCTTAACAATTCAAAGTTGTTTTTTGTAGTGACAGTAGCTAGTTACTTTTAAACCACTACAGTATGTTACATAATGAATTGCTTTTTTAAAGTAATATATGCACAAGAACCATAAGGCTAGAAACACTGTTTCATCTGATTAGGAAGTTTTAATTGGCACTGAATCTAGTCATAAGAGAAATTCTGGACATCAAAGTTCTCCAGGTGGAAATTTCTACATAAATATACACTTAGCAGTTCTAGAAGGAAAACAGAAAGATGGTATCTAGAATTAATTCAGTAACTCTGAAGAGAATGCAAGTCATAAAAGACCTGTTACATCAGCAAGATGTTTGGAAGAAAGTAGTATTTATATAAATGTTTACTTGTTTCTAACAAATTTAGTCTGAAGACAAGAACAAAGAGTTGGCCGAAGTATGTTGGGGCTAATTCCAATGATACATTTTTGTTCCATGAGGGAATATATTTGGAAGAAGACACACAAAAACAGAAAGTGAGAAAACTTTATAGATCTTATTCAAAAGGATTTTTAAAAACAGCTTTCAAGTGTCCCTGTCAGCTTCCTAAGATCCCAAATCATTATGAAATAATATTTGTTCTTCAGTTCTTTAGAAATGTTATGAAAGCAGCTCCCATGAGTCCATGGGCAGGATTAGAATGAAACAGCAAGCATTCCTTGGATCTATTTATAGCCATGATGGTGTGCATGCTAGAGGAATGCACAAAAAGTATGGAGTATATTACTACTTCAGACTAAAGCCTTTTGAGAACTTCAACTTTCCTTAAAAGTAACAAGTTCCTAGTCCTAATGGCTATGGAGATATGCTTGAAAACCTGGGGCACTGCCTGCTGAATGCTAAGCTGCCAGAGGAATACTAAAATCTCTTCAGCTGGGATTTAAATTATGCTGTTTGCTGTGCCTTGGAGCCACCAAAACTGGAACTATGCAAAATAGAATAAATTGATCAATGTAACAGGAATAACATAATTTTCTCTGTTTCTACAATTATACAAATCAGAGGATGAAATTGCTTATGGGATAGAATTTGGACCACCAAAATGATGGAAGTTTCTATTGTTTTTTTTCAGTTTAGCACATTTTTCAGTTTTTCAGAAGCAAGTCTAAAAATATCAGAAACCCAAACTTCATTTCCTGAGTCCATCAGTCCCTATTTAATATTCCTAAAAGCTATTTAATTAAGCTGTTCACATTGGTTTACTTGAAATCAAAGCTATATCAAAGACTAAAACAGCCAGGAATATATTGTGCTTGTTAGGTATCCTGGAGCATTAGGCCACCAAAGGTTTTTCCAAACAGTCTATAGCTGCTGTGCTGGCCCTGAACCATATGCTGGATAGCTTTGTGGTATCAAAAAGCAATTAAAGAGCCCAAGAATGCAATAAAAGGCATTATTGCTCAGTTTCAGATGTTGAAGAACTAAGCTGACAGCTGTCCTGCACATCAGCATTTGTATTCCATTCTTGTTCATAGCAATATTTTGAGGTCAAACAGGAAAGAAGGACAGATGGGTGAAAGCAGGTTTTTCTTGGAAAGTCAAGAAAAAGATTCCTCTGAAAACTGTCTGTTTGTAGTCTCAAAACACAAAGTGACTTAAAAATAGGGATGGGCCAACCAAATCCTTGAATCCTTGGCAGAGATTCGAGATTCAAGAATCCGAATACTTATGTCCAAATAGGCAAACCAAATCTTTTGACTCTACCCCAAAAACAGTTTGTTGGAGACCGGGATGCCTGAAAACCTGGGAGACCGGGATGTCTGAAAACTTAGGAAACTAGACACACGGGGAGATGGCAAGTAGGTGAATTTTTCTCTTGGAGTAATAATGGCCTTTGCTAACAATTTCACAAATTACATCTGGGGTTGTATTTTAAGATATTTAAATTGGACATTTAATATTTAAGTTCAGCACTTGACTAGAAGCTACAGGCTTGAGATTTCAAGGACAGCTGAAACATTCCTTTGCGTAGCTCCCTTGCAAAGCTCTTTCACACACAATTCTGAGGTTTCTAGTTTTACAAAGTGTCACAGCCTTCTCTGCCAAAGTGTGCTGGTGCATCACCAAACTACAAACCCCAGGATGCCATAAGGAGCTTTGCAAAGAAAAGCCAGTTTTGACCTGAATTAGCTCTGTACTCTAGTATGTGGCCCTGTTTACACAGGCAGGAAAATGTGGGATTAATCCACATTTTCCTGCCTGTGCAGAAAGGGCCTTCATGTCACTTTCAATCTGGGGAGATCCTGAGGCAAAACTAGGACAATTGTCCTGGCCAAATTTCTTCACAGGGAGGTTTGCCTTTGCCTAAGCTTTTGCTAAGGCTGAGAGAGTGTGTCTTGCCCAAGATTATCCTTCTTTCCCTTGCTTTTTACACCCTTTAAAAAAAAAGGATTTGAAAGATTCAAGATTTGTGGATTCCCATGGATTCAGATCCAGATTTGGAAAATTCTGGATTCGTCCCATCCCTACTTAAAAAAAACCCCAAAAACTAAAATATTCTACAGGCATCTGTCCAAAGAACTGACAGGGGGATTATCAATCAGGCAATGACTTACTGAGAGGTTTGCATTAATAAAATATTTCACTAAGCAGACAACACTGGACTTGCCAATAATCATACGAGGCAGAAACACAGGAATCTGGCAAAATCATCTTTTGGAAAAGTTACTTCTTTGGATTACAACTCCCAGAACTCCCCAATCAGCTTTTCCCTGGACACTAAACTCTACCCAGCCTTTGTTAACTGCTGGGAGGAATGGCACCACAGAAACAAATAAATAAGAATGCTAATTAAAACAAATTTTCAGAAGAATAAAAGTACTCTGGAGACACAGAAATAATATAGAGAAATGCAAACAACTATGGAGATAACAGGAGAGGAAGCCACCAGGTCACACCTATATTAGTAAAACATACACTGTCCGTGCCTTGGAGGTTTCCTCTTTTGCTTTCTCAACACTAGTGTTCTTCTCTCTTCCCAAAATCTTAAACTGCACACATGAACAGATATCTGCACAATATCTAGCAGTAAATTCATTGTTGTTCCTGTGTGCCTTCAAGTCATTTCCGACTTATGGCAACCCCAAGGGGAATCTATCACTTATCATTATACTACAGAGCGAAAAGAAAGCATGTTCAGGCCTGCTGGGTTGTATACATGTAAGCTTGGTTTTGTGCGCATTGTATTTTGTTGTGTGCCTTCAAGTTGTTTCCAACTTACAGTGACCCTAAGATCATAGGGTTTTCTTGGCAATATTGGTTCATGGGAAGATTGCCTTTGCTTTCCTCTAAGGCTGAGAGAGTGTGACTTGCCCAAGGTCACCCAGCGGGTTTCCTCGCCCAAGCAAGGATTTGAACTGAGTTCTAAAGAGTTGTAGTCCAACACCCAAATCACTATACCTTGCTTACATCTAAATACAATTGTTGACCTGAACTTGAGTATACCTGCTAACCCAGTGGGAACTTGTGTCAACATTTACACACATGTTACTGATTCTATGGGTCTACTTTAGTTGAGACTAACGATTGGAATTAGGGACATTAACCAGAATTAGAATACAATCTGGATTCTATTGCATATCGCCATTCCCCTTGATCCAGAAATACTTGTAAAAATACCCCTTCTCAAAAAGTTCAGCTACTCAGCTGCATAGTACTTTTGCTTTGCTTATCTTTCCCTCTCTTATCACCTGTAGTTAACCTACATTATTTCACCTGTATCTATCCACTAGATACAATCTTCACACATCTATCCAAGATGCAGAATTCTGCTAAATCTTAAACACTCTGTTTAGAGTATTTGTTTAGAACAGCCTACACAAGCTATACAAATTAAAGACATAAAAAGCAAAACAAAAATATTTCCAAAAAAAAATGCTTGAGTTACATAATGATATCTACATGCAGAATTACAAACACCTCTTGACTCATCTCAAGCACACATGGAACTATCACAATTCACATTTCTACAGTATATATCGTACATCTGTCCAAGGAGTATGGGCTTTTGAAAATTTTGGCATCTGCTAGCAAAACTGCAGGAATAAATGTATGATATCTGGTTTTTATGTGGATTCACATAATATGGGATTAACTTGCAGTTTATACACTTTTTAATATCAGATCAATGGTGTGTACTAGCAAAAAAAATATGCTTGCCTGGAATACTATAAGAATTATTACTTAAAAACAGAAGTCATATTTTGTCTTAATCAATTTCTCCACTCCTGATTAAAAGAAATCTTCCATATGTAGCTGACTATTCATTAAGGACGAGTGCTCAATTGTAATTATCCCAGTCCAAATCAAAGCACCAGTGATTATCTTTAAACACTTAGATGCCCTGGGACTCAAATATCTGCTAGTGAATCTTGCACACTATCTGACTGGTGATCAAGGTCAGGATATCCTGTAGTGTTTTCCTGTTAACTTTGAAGTAGTTATAAAGGGCTACTAATTTGAACAAGGAAATTGGTTTGGAAAAGTGAGTGTTAAAATCTTTAACCCTTTCATCCTACTATTTTCCTGATTTAAAAAGGCTTCCCATTCCCCAACCAATTGTTTTTAGATCTGTCAGGAGAAAAAATAAAATAAAAGGTTAAACCGATTCTTAGATAAAGATGATGTGAACACAGATTTTTGACTGGTTCAATGTTCTACAACCTAGCATGCAGCACTGGCCAGCAGGGAGTAGAAGAACACTGTTAAGTCACTTAATGCAATTGCTCTGCCCAAAAACTGTATTCAGGAATCAGAAATGCATGGAGGCAATTTTTTGCAAAATGAGCTAAAGAAGATCCTCAGTTACTTAGCGGTTGCCATTAAAATTAAATTGGATTTCTGTGTGTTATTTGGGGGACACTGCAAAGATTATTGACCACCTTAATGTCGAAAGGGAACTGTCTATGCATAACAAAAGAATTCACCTCTGCATGAGAGCCCCGACGAACAGTCTTCACCACAATAGTTTTGTTCTTTTCTTCTATATCAAATCCATAGTCATCTTCTTCTGGCAAAACCTGGGATGGGTAGGGAAAAAAAGCAGCAACATGTCAGAGATGGATCTCTGAACTATTTAACAAATTAATGAGCGTGGTCATGAATTATGCAACAGTTGGCTGCTATCTGAGCATTTCTCCCTCTTCAGGAGCCTCAGTATCAATTGGAAACAAAAACTTTGTGTATTTTTCCATTACTTTATAGTGATAAATAACAAACAATGTAAACTGCAAAGAACCTAAACATTGGAAGATAATAATAACCATATTTTTTCTTCCGCCTGCTGTTTTGATATGCTCTTCTAAGTGACTATGTTTTTCAATAATATGATTGCTTGTTATATAGGGTTGCATTTGCTCAGGAAGAAATACAAAAAAAGTCAAGTGTGCTTTTTTGTAACTGCACACATTGAACTGAATGGCACAAAAATCAAATCAAATAAAAATGGATTGAGAGCAAAATTAGACATGACAGTGGCAGGCATGTGTTTCATTTCATATGCCTCCTCCTCTAGAAAGGAGGTTGAAAGGTCTTACTGCAATTGTAACAACAGCACAGGAGAAAGAGATGCTGAATTCTGTTCTTCACTACCTTCATTTTCCCCTGCCTGTCTAAGTACGTTTCTCCTCCTAATCCACTTCTCTGTATCAGACAACACAAACAGGGAAAGAATTTTCGGGAGCAATTAGCTGAAGGAAGGGAAGACGAAGGTTGTCCCCTCTCCCTGTCCCAATTGCCATTTCACACTTTCTAACAAGGAGACCAGGCACAGAGGACTAAAGACAAGAGAAGGAACCTTTGGGAGAACTATGTCTTCTACAGACTTCTGCACTCCACTATTATATTAACAAGGATGCTGAGATGACAGAGAGGCAATGGAGGTAAGGAAAGAAGAAAATAACTCTCTCTGCTCTTCTCCCAATGTGACTGTACTGCTGTACTGACTGAGCTAATGGGAAGGCTCGAATATTTTTGAGGGAAAGTGGTAGAAAGCGCAGAGGAGTGCAAAGCCTGGAAGTCCCTTATTCTGATCAAAATCTCAACCAAAAAGTAATGACAGAACTTGTCAAGTTCTTCTCAGCTTTGAAGTCCACAAAGTCAGCTTCCACTCCTCCAGTTCTCTATCATCTCTAGTGTTAGTGGTTATCATTACACATTTTAGTAATTTCCAAGTAAAACTAATGTGTGGGACTGCTCTCCTTGAAAACCCAGAAGTTTCAATTGTTTGGTGGCGTGAGCTGATGGTAGTGACTTAGGCCCTTTTCTCACGGGGTAATTAAATCTTCCCAGGTCGACCTCGAACGGGGGCCTTTTTCACCTTAGAGAGAACCGGGTCGCATTTAATTTTTTTGATTCTCACCTCAATCCGCACGGGGGAGCCACCATCCAGCATTCACGCGCACTTTTTAAAAACCAGAAGAAATGTGTTTTTTTCCTCCAATCCGTGCTCGTCGTTTTGTGAAAAAGCGACGGTGCGTACTGATTCGTGCAGGGGATCAAGAGAGGGAGGGATTTAGGCGTGGCCAGCAGAAGCGACAAGATCGCCCCCAGTGCTTTCCAGTGCTGCTATCAAGGCTGAAAGGACCGTCATTAGCGGGGCTAGCACCCCAGCAATGTTCGTCAGCAGCTTGTGCTCCATACACAAAACAGCAGAAAGCAAGCAGAAAGACAGAGGGGGGAAAATGTCTCCACGGCGGCTCCAAAGAAAGGTGCGGGACAGGGTGGGGGGGTTCGTTGGAGGATGTAAGGGGACACGCGTGCGTACTGACGTCCGTGATGACGCTCAGAGTGTTTCTTTTAAAATTTGAGCACAGCCAATCACTGCCAGACAGGACTGTGAAAGGACACCTATGGGAGTGGCCATGGTAATATTGTGTGAATGCATTGATGCTGCCTAAGCCTTTTCTCTATGGAGCTGTGAGAACGCTCCTAAAATTTCAGTCCATGTTAGTGGGGATTAAGGGAAAACCCGCCTGGACCGTAGCGGCATGATTTCTGCACCCCATGAGAAAAGGGCCTAAGATTTGGGCTGGCTCCTAAATGTATTTCAGCTCTTAACCTTTAAAGCTCTTGATGTCTATGGTAAAAATTATTTTAGGCATATTTCTTCCTATAGAAATTCCAGAGGTTGGAAAAGTTACTGTTTGAACTACAACTTCCAGCAGCAGTTCAAAAAGTAACTAAAATCTTCAGAAGAGGTCTAATTTGAACTTCTTCTTTAATGGAAGTTAATTTGAGTACACTGATATGGTATTCTAGTAATGAAGAAGTTGGTACACCACTTCTGTTGTTATTTGGCTTGTATATTAGCTATACTTGCGATTGTGGAGAGAGAGGAAAGTTGAACTTGAAGTTGTTCATTTTGGGATGGAACGCTTTAATCTTTTTGTAGTTTTAAGCTGTGTTTTGTTCTGCATTCTGAAAGGTTCCATTTAACCTTTAGGGTTATAAAATCCTAAAAAGAAAAACAAAATTTGCCAAAATATATGAGATGGTCACACAATCTGCCAGGAATTAAAAATCATACCATCTGCTCCAGTTATGTCTTATAGGACTGAAGGAAAAGAGAGAAAGAAAGAGTCACTAGGTTCTTACAAAACCAAATCCAAAATCCACAGGGAGCATTGCCCACCTATAGATTTTGGACTTTGTTTTGTTCTTACAGATCCACGTGGCTACTTATTTCATCATCCATTTCCCTTTGTTGTAATGATTTGTGATTTCAGAATACTGAACAGAACAAAATATTGGCTTGAATCTTGTTGGTTAGTCCTAACTAGAGTAAACTCATTGAATTAACTGTTGAATAGTGAGTCAACACATAATGGTTCTATCATAGTTGGGACTAGCAATAGGAAAGAAACAATTATTAAAGAACTAAAACATTGACTTCCATGTCAGAACTGATATACAGGCAGAAGATGGAATTTTTCCTAAGTCATATGCGATAACAAAGAAGAACAAAGCTTATGTAGGAGATAGTCGAGTGAAGTTGAGACGGCACAGAAAAAC
The DNA here is from genome assembly GCA_948474755.1 of Ctenosaura bakeri. Taxonomy (NCBI): domain Eukaryota; kingdom Metazoa; phylum Chordata; class Lepidosauria; order Squamata; family Iguanidae; genus Ctenosaura; species Ctenosaura bakeri. The sequence goes on along the minus strand of CAOLHI010001152.1, from coordinate 150,674 downwards.
CATCTCTGTGATGGGATCCTCCTCGTGAACACTATTGAGACAATGCTGCGCAACTCTGTTTGTTTGAATCCATTGGAACTCATAACTGCCCTGGGAAATGTTGCCTTCCATATTTACAAGTCCCATCACTTCATCCTCCAATACAACCCCCAACTCCAATTTTGGCCATATATTCTGGATTCAGGTTTTGAATACAGGAAAATACAGGACAATAGCCTTAGTCCCTCTCCAGTTTGGCATTTTTCATTTGGAGAGGCCAAAAGATTGGGAAAAAGCACACTCAGGACCATTGTTTTTCAAAGTCATTACATGAGAGCTGTAATTAGCTTTACAATTCAAACTAGATTCACATGGTGAACACGGGAGGAAACACTGGCTTTTGCAAAGTAAAACAAAGCAAAGCACTTGTGATATTATGTGTTGATAATTTACAGCAGGCTTAGAAAAGTATCAATGAAAATAAAGGTAAATTGCTTTTAACCTCTTTTCACATTAAAAAAGGAAGTTAAAAGGGTTGCATCAGATTAGCAAAGCATAAAAAACAATGCATTATGGAACATCTGACTGAATGAAAGGTAGCACTGTTTATTTATATATCAATTCATCTTCTTGTGAAAGAGACTAATTTATGAGTATGTGTGTGTGTGCCCACTCAGGGGCCTTCAAGTCCCCTGTAGATTTATGGTTACCCCATGAATTTCATAGGATTTTCTCAGGTCAAATGTAGTCAGAGGTGGTTTTGTTAGTTCTTTCCTCTGAAATATAGCCTACAGCACCCAGTATTCTTTGATGGTCTCCCATCCAGTACTGACCAGGGCTGGCCCTGCTTAGCTTCCAAGATCAGATGCCCTTAGGGTATTTAGGACCTCTAGGATACTAATACCTGTAGCCTATTCAAAAATCTTTACTGACTAATGACCTATCTGCCTTTTAATGAAATTCAGCCTATATAACTGTTAGGATTCAACTTCCAGTTAGAAAAAAGGGCCTGCTAGAGGACATTTGAGGAAATATGGGCAACAATTTATTTTCACAAAAATGTTTGAACTTTCTGTTGTCCTGGGGGCCAAGTACTAGGTCACACTTTCCTCACCCCTGATCTACTTCCTGTATTCTAAAGGACACAAACATGGTACCAACAACCATAAAACTTCATTCTTGAGAGGCAATGTTTCTAACCAATTCTAACTGAATACAATACTCATTTGCTCAAGAGTTTTTGTTTCTAACTTAAGTTTCCAAGTGCATTCAGATTGGGACATGCACTTCCAAGCTCCAGTGGTGCACAGATGGATGGGGATAGTTAGAGATGTGTACTCATCTGTGCACCTGCATCACCTGTACATGTGTAAACCTGCTTTCATGAGAGCATCTCTCTTGCTGGATTGGGGATAACCATTTTCAAAAATTATGTAGGTGGTGTCCAGTTCCCTTGCAGTAGAATTTATATGTGGCTCTCTGCAAGATCCAACTTAATACAAATGCCCACTAGAAGACACACCCTAGGAATCTAGTTTTCCAATGAATCTGCCCATATTGTACTGGGATGCACATTTTCTAAAACCTTCCAACCTCCACAAGCCATAGCAGTCTCACTCAGTGAAATTGGAACTGACAGGAAGATCACTTCTGTTTTTAAAAACTGTGTGTGGTTCCTGAAATGAGGTGTGGATGTGTGCCCCTTCAGTTTAAAGGCAAAGTGAAGCTGTAAAAACATGGGACCAGATGTGCCTCATGAGCAACCCTGCTCTAGGTTCATCATCAGAGGGCCTGTTTCAGCAGTTCCTACTGTCAGAGATTGGACAACTGTTGATCAGAAACAAGTCCTTTTCAGTGGTGGGGCCCCAATGTTGGAAAGTCCTCTCTATTGCTGCTCACTGGCCAATACTGAACTTTAAACATCTAACTAAGTTCCTTTAATTTGCTTAAAGAGCATCATTCACCCACCCCAGTGAGGTTTTTTTTTTTAATGATAACTTTATGTCCCAAATGTTGTTGCATTCCTTTATTTCTATTTCAGCCTGCTGTTCACTGAATGTTTTATTACAGCTTATATGAACTTACTGGTTTTGAGTATTTTATTGTAAACTGTGTTGGACAAAAAAAAACAAAAAACAAAGGCAAGTTATAAAAGCTTAAAATCAATCAAAATTTTAAAAAATCTTCTGCATTTTTGATATACTGTTATCTCTAAGTCCACTTCAACTATTTATTTCAGGATGAAACTTCCTGGAATTACCAACCCCTAGAGCCTTACATTCTGGTTCTGAAAGCATTGTTTATAACTTACAGAGGAAATATCCTGACATGGCTACATTTTTAATGTCTGGAAGTAAGCCTAAGCTTTAATTTTCCTTGAAGTATGCAGAGAATTTTGTGTATTTTTTCAGCATGGCATGACTTATGTCCACGAACAGGAACAACTGCGCAAACAAATGAAATTAAGTATTTGTTTGAAAAGCATTTGCTTCATGCTGGAATAATTTGCCTTTGGCAACTGCACATTTTACTTGGCAGAAAATATTTGCTGTTTCTTCCAGTGTAAGGTCAGAAAAAGGGATAAATGACTGTGGGTATTGGTGGGTGGATAGACAGACTGCTAATTTCTCTTTATGCAACTTGGCATATACTTTAAAAACTTAGTGTGTTGCAGAACCCAGATGATCTATATTTCCTTTCTTTTAAAACTAGCCCTGGAAAAGGAGTCCAAATATAGGTGCCGATGATGTAATACAGAAGATCCAGAAAAGAAATCCAGATGAAAGGACTGATGATATAATATAATATAATATAATATAATATAATATAATATAATATAATATATAATGCTGGTGATGATATAATAAAATATATGTAATATAATGCTGGTTTCCACCATAAAAGCACAAGAATTATAGCTGCTCTTTAGAGCCACTGCCTATCAGCCAAGCATGTAGCATCACTTGCTGACAGTCACTTTGGTCTGTCTCCTTCATTCAGCATCCTAATTAACAATGGATGTTTTAATCTTCTTTGCTGCCCCAACAGAATGGTGCTCTACAAGGTAGATGGGTAATTTAAGGCTTGTGGGATTTACTCAGCTGGAGCCAGATGAGAAACAGTGGCTCAGGGAGTACAACAATACTAAGAATTAATGAACAGTGCGCCTCTGAGCAAGAGCTCCAATAAGTTACTTTTTTGAACTGTAACACCCAGAATTCATTGTTCATGCTGGCTGGGAAAGCTGTAGTCCATAAAAAGCAATTTTTCCACACTCTGCTCTGAGCATATCCCCTGCCAGAAATTTGCAATCAGAAGCAGAATCATCCTTATACTCTTGATTTTTCCTCACATACTCATTTTCATCAATCCAGCTTAGATGTGAAAGCTTTTAAGGTATTGGTATTGATTCTGAGTCAGAAACATCCACTGACTTACTACAAACCACACGGAGATCTACCAATAAATTCTGATCTACTTGCTCTCCAAAGAAAGCACTGTAGAAAAGCAACATGGGAAAACTACTAGGACATTGTGGAAAATTAACATGGTGGTTCCCATGCTGACTTGGAGTGTTATAAAAAGAAATGTTGCTTTGGAATGCTGCACAAAAAAAAAATCAGAAAGCTGCAATTTAAATTTCCAACAATTCCATGGCACAATGCTACATCAGGGGCATCTGCAAGAAATTTAAAATGGCAGTTACTGTCAGGTAGACTGATCGGTCCCCAGTAAGAAAGAGAAGACCAGAGGATACTATATACTATGTTGAGGACCCCTTGAAACCAGTAGCCAAGGAAAATCCAAAGTGTTCTCTGACAAATGTATGTATATGGTACAGACACATGCAAAACTGCATACATTCAAGAACACATTGGTACATTCTCTTTACATTTTAAGATACACACTTTATACATATCACGTGTACACCTAAAGATTTTATGCAAGAAAATAATGAGAATGGGGTTTGTGATCTAATTATTAGCAAATGATATTTCAGATGTGCTTTCTGAAATAGGAATTTGTGGTTGTTAGTTCATAATTTGCTTCTTATAAGCTGCTCTGAGCTACAATTTGCTGGAAAGGCATGGTTTAAAAATTTAAGTAACTAAAATATACATAAAAGCAATCAGGGTACATGACACTGGGGAAACCACATTACACACAGTGATCATGAGAAGAATTGGATATGATATGTAGGGGAAGAGTAACATTTCTCAGTGGTGTAGTACTCCTGTCAGAGTACTGAGGAAATTGCAGTATCCTTGCAATAAAAGGGTAATAATCCATTGAGAAGGTCTGTAGATGATGCAGAACAAATGAGAAACACATGGGCTTTTTCAGAGGGGAGAAAGACAACTGATAGTTCATAAAAGGTTCTTGTAGAACTATTCTTTTAACAACCTCCTGATATCAAATGACTCATAAGTAGCATGATATCAATACGCATACCACACGGCTGAATGCTCAAACAGAGAATTAAATTTAAGAACAGCATGAGTCAGAAAAAAACAAAAAAAAAATTTTCAATCTACATTGTGATCTGTTGGGTGAAAACAACAGCACTGATGCACAAGCCTACTATACTAAGATAGTAGCATAAAAGCAGTTTAAGTCATCCATTGAGAAATACTTTCTCCCTTTAATGAGTCTCTGGATTCTTTCCCAACATGCTTTCTACTTTGCTGCTGACGTGGGCTCTCTTACTGCTCTTCCATTTTGTTGGTTATCAATGAGGGAAGTGGCACAGACTTTGGCCTACTGTCAGGAAAAAAGATTGCTTAGAGAGTAATCAAGACTTACTAATAAATAGTTCAAAAGAAAGAGAAAGCTGACAGAATCACCATAACAGAATATAAGACACCAGGGCAGGTTACTAGAAATGCACATCCTAACAGAAAATAGGTGCAAAAGAAATTTCTGTTCTGCGCACATATGATTTAAATACAGCCAACACATGAGCCCTCTTTGGGCATTTTGCTCACAGATAAACTCAGAATATGGAAAGGGAAACAGAGATGGAAGTGTTAGATCTGTTACTCACCTTCACCTGTTCTCATCAGGCTCTACACTCAGAAGATAACTAGCAAATCGTCTCTCCACAGAGGCATAATTTCAGAATCCTATTTTTCCTGGGTTCTAATATCTTTAAAGAAGCCTTTATAGTTACCCTTTATGTGTAGAGTCTGAGGCAAACAGCAGAGAAAAGGTGGTATTCCTGTGGAAATCCTCAAAGAAACATGAGACATGCATGTGTGCATCCATACATCTATCTCTGTAATTGACAACATTACATCATTCTCCAGCGAGGTCAAAATACATAACCTGGGACACAGTTCAGCAGAGAAAAGATTCTCAATGCCTAGGTTAAACAGAAAAAATAAAGCCGATTTATCCTCTATGTCAAGTATGATGTATTACTGAGCACCGCCTTATTCATGTGCTATATACTTGGGATTACTGATTGAACAAGGAGGAGCGGGACTCTGGTCCCAACCCCAAAGTCACATGCACCAATGGCCCTACCTTTTGATATCTGCATACTCAATGGGACTTCAGTAACAAGATGCTTATGCATTAACAACAGAATTTCACACAAGGGTCTAGATCATGTGAATTGTCTATGTGTATTAGCTGCTATAAGGTAAGCAGAAAACATATTGAATGATCGGATATCAAAGGCCTGTGGAACAAGCTACGCACATTATGCTGGGACAGGACAAGTAGTGCAGGTTCATTCTCTCTTTCTCTTTGTGGTAGCTTGCTTAAAGATAATACATGAATTTAGCACACATAGTCCTTAAACCTTCTCCAATAGAAATGACATGGAAAAATACAGCACTACTCTGGGGAAGACTATTGCACTGACATACAAACCTACTGTTCTGGCTTGATACAAGTGGACCAACTCTTTTAGACATTGCAAGGAGATATAGTTGCAACACAATTCTACAGCAGTGCATTGAGAAACACCCTTCTTTCCTCTGGGTTTTCACAGCATGTGAGTCTCTTCTCACCACCTACACCTATCCATCACCCCTCATATGCACACAGGGCCTTTGATAATGGCAGACCTTTGGTTAGAATTAAATACATATTCTCTAAACTTTTTTCTTACCAGCAAGCTTTTTGCTAAAATGTTTTCGATGAGCTTGAAATCATTCCGCAACGGCTTGCTTTTAGAACTTGTACCTTCCATCTCCTCATCAGCGTGAAAGCGGAAATACTGAGACTCATCTTTGAATTCACTCTTCTCCAACACTAGAAGTAGGAAGCAATTACATGTATTAGAACCTGCATACACACAATGGGATGTAATAGCTAAAGCTCTGTCAACTATTTATCTCCTTCTCTCAGTAACTAGAAACAGGGCAAAGCAAAGATGTCTATGAAAGAAGTTGGTGAGAAGCAAATATTGACAAAAACTCTTAGAGTGGGGGGAGGAGGGGAGTTGCTTATTTTATTAAGTATGTGAGATGGCTAAATCTCTCTCTCTTCTTTCTTTCCCCCGTTTGGAAAGATCCTTCATGCACTCACAACGATGTGGGACTCTTTTGCCATAAGTTCTGGTACTCCCTCCTTGATTGACAATGCTAGTATAACAACACCAGCACTTCAGGAAAGGCTGCCAGTGTGCAGCCTAGGGATGGAAAGAATATTCAAAAATAATATGAAAAACATTGAAAAAAACATGTTTTGTGTGTATGTTGAGAAACCCTGATGAGAAGAATGTTTTGGATAGATGAGAATCTTCACAGTTTAGGTCTTATTCTGCATAAAATACACATATGTGGTTTTGCACAGTAAACAACATTTTCTGTGCAGGAAACATTTTCTGGGTGGAGTATAATATTTCAATATAGCAATATTAATTCCTGTGCAGAAAATGTTGTTTTTTCTGCATAGAAAAAGAAAGCTGTGATTGGGGATTTGTTCTGCATAAAATTCACACATGGTTGATTTATAGACAGCATTTTCTGCACAGAAACAGCATTTTTTTTGTTCAAGAATTAATATTTGTGTTGAAATGCTATTTTACATGCAAAAAATACTGTTTCCTTTGCAGAAAATGCTGTCTTCAGCACAAAACAACCACATGAAAATTGCAAATACTCTTTGAAAATTTCTTAAAACAGGAAAAAATTGCTGAAATTATTCATTGCAATATTTAATAAGCAACTTAGTGAAGAATTACATTCCTAGTGCAGCCTACAGAAGAAGAATCCCACGTGCAAGGGCATGCAACATGTTTCCAAACAAAGAAAACAAAAGAGAAAGATATAAAAAAATAAAAATGCTTGCCCACCTCATACAGTATTTTTCATACAGTAAACCTGCATACCACTGTCCCCATAAAACTGGAAGTTTTATTGACGTTCTTCCTCTCTCTGCAAAAGAGGCTGAAAAAAAGAATGCCTCTCCTGCAAGGTGTTAAAAATTTTATGAAGGAAGGATGGAAATTAGCACAGCATTAATAAAAACTTTGTCTTAATTTTAAAATAATGAACTGTGAACAAATCACTAACAACAGCCACAGTAATTACAGATTGCTTTTAAAGCTGTAACACACACCAGCCAGATGCCTCAAAATCATGGAAACAGACAGTAGGGTTTTGGTATGTTCATTTTCTCTTGCAATATATATGGAATCATTTTGGGTAGAAAGGCAAAACATTGCACCTCATTAGTAATCATTGCAGGTTTTTCTCTGAGCACTCATGTTTTTACTGATCACTATGGGAAATTTCACAACAGATAATTTTTAAAAAATTGGTTTTTCTTTTCTTCTTCTTCTTCTTCCTTTTCTTTTTTTTTTTAAATCTATCAACTCAAAACTCATTTTTCCCTTTCTGGAAAATACATCATGGTACTGTGCTGAGTGAAGAAAAACAACAGAAGAAAGTAATAATAAATGTGATAGACAACATAAGCCATTTGCTTAAATCTTCACGTTTGTCTATTCCCAAGCACCTTGCTTGGCTGCTTTTAGTCTCTCTTTCCTAGATTTGTTTTGCCAACTAAAAGTGGCAAGAGAACGTGTGATGTAATCACAAGAAGATGATACTAAATCACAATTGTCACTTGATCTATTCTACATGGTCTATTAGCATCAGGTGCTCCTGGGGTTCAAGCCAGACTGTCCATGCAATGAGTCACTAAGTTGTGTATTGCATTTCCTGCCCACTCAGACAGGTTCCAGAAACTTTTAGACAGGAAAAAGCAGAGCCTTCAAAAGTTAAATTTGGACAACAACTCCTAGAATTCCTCAGTCAGCATGCTGACTGACAATGTTGGTTGGAGTATTATTGAAGCTGTAGTTGAATGAGTAACTTTTCCTGGCTTTGAGAAACAGTATAAAAATTCCTATTCCAGTTTAATCTTGCTTGAATCATTGAGAGTTCTGGTGTGTTCCTGCATCTTTTGACTGTCCTTCAGTCTAGCTTCTGGCACATTTACTGATCCAGACCCATATTTTGTTCTTCAGCCTTCACTTAGTCGCCTGTCCTCACTTCTCCCTTGCTTTTTGGTCCTGGCTCCTTGTTTTCTCCTTTGGTCTCAACTGGTTCCTTCAGATCTGACTTCCAACTGCATCCCAGCAAATCCCAGACTGCTGCCCACAGCTTGGCCCTGACCACTGGATGGATTTATTTAGTAGATATTCACAACTGTGCTCCAAAAATACTAAGTATTTTAAACATAGAACAAACCAATTGCTTTTATGTCCCAGTTCTATGCTATTTTTATTTTTCAGTTTGTACCCAATCTTTCAGCCAAAAGGCATGCAAGGCAGCTGGATATGGTAACAGATGGACAAACTAATGATAGCCAAACTAATAGTCAAACTAATGATAAGCATCACTATTTGGAAATCTCACTCTGGTATATAAAAGTCAGAGTATACACTGCAAGAAATGTACAGCATAAAGGTCAATATGAGTATTGTTGTTTATTTAAAAATAACTATCTCCCCACCTATCTATACCCACATCTCCGTCAGGACTACAAGAAAGAGATTATTTAATTCTTCCCTCTCCCCTGTGCTACATAATGACATTTAAAAGATCCCATCAGCCCCAATATGATCTCCTCTTCCTTTTCATCCACCCCTCCTCCTTCTATTGCTATTTAGTGCAAGAAAAGTAGGGTTTTTTAAAAAAAAAACACATATACACACAGAAGAATATCAAGGAAAGGTATAACTAGGTTTCTCTTTCCCTCTCATTATGATCCTAAGATTTTGATCCAGGCTGAAGAGGGAACAAGTTTATTTTTATGTGAAGAGAACTGTATATGAAACGGCATATTATGTATTTCAATAAAGTGTAGCTTGATCCTGGACGACTATGGATGGAAGACAGAATTCCGAGCTAAGCATTCCAGCACGACAAATCTTATGCTCTAATCACTCGTATACTATTCAGTTTATGCATTGCTTTGCATGTGCACACACATTATTTTGCAAGTCACAAAGGACACACAGATGGATTCTAATGATCCATGACACACTTCTTTGTAGCTCTGAGTCCCACCTCTCCACTTCCACCAAGTCCTCTGCTATCACTGTCCACATCCTGCTAGTCTCCATGAGACAAACTTGTTCTCCTTGAAGCACGTCTAACATTTTCTGTCCCCGCAGACAGGACGGGTCTAGGTTTTGCATCACTGACACAGAATCTGAAATATCCAAGGGAGGATTCAAAACAACGGCTGCTTTTCATCCAAAGCTTGGATAAAATCCAGATTGTAAACATAGGTCCATTGTGAGGCTTCCAAAGGCCAGCCAACTCCATAGAAAGATAGCAAATGGTCATAGCACTAAATTAACTTCTCAGCTGTGTCTTTTCTCTTCAGCCGTTTTAAAATCATTTACTTGGCTGGGATGCATTGAAGACATTTGAACACAGAGGTCATGTCCTACTTATCTACCTTCATCTTCTGAGACCATGTCACAGGTTGCTACTACTATAGCTATATAGCTAACATATAAAAGGGTTTTAATAGATACTTGCAGATGGTGCTGCATACAGCTCTAATCACCTACACTTGAATCTACTTTCTTTCCTGTACTCAGTATCGTTGAACTTCTCCTAACCAAAACTTCTCTGCATAGCTCTTCCTTGCGGCCACTGCTTGAGAGGCTGTGCTTGTATTATTTCCTCCTTTACTGATGTTCACAGGTGAGTGGCAATACTCTTCTAGTTAAAATGTAGCACCATAGATGGATAAAGCAGAAGTATCAGTAGGCTTGAAGAAAACTTTTGATGACATACATGGTCTTGTTAATAAAAATAACAAGCTAGAAATGGAATGGAGAATCTAAAACAGACCAGTGACAGCTGGGCACATTCAGTGGCCACAGAATGTTAGATGTTGAGGAAAGGGCAAAAAGTTAGGATGAGGGGAATGGCAATTGAATGGCATGCCAGCAGGACCCACCATTGATTTCCTTCATATCCACCTTTTGAGGAGTTGAAAAGGGTACATTTTAAGCCACTATCTGGGCTGGTTAGGGGTTTCTGGAAGTTGTAGCCTCCAAAAGTAATATTTCTAGGCTATGTCCCTTTAAAACCACTGTGGTATGCAGCATTATAATCTCCTGTATACTAACAATACAGTTTCACTTTGGAGCACAGGGGAAAATTTAAATGGACCTTGCCTGGCAATGCTTGGAATTTTGCTATTGCCATTACTGCCCATTATTAAGTAAGCCTACTGGTGGTTTCTCAACATTGGAAGGCCCCTGACAGACAGCACTTGCTGAGGGCCCCTTGAATCCAGAGCCTCTCTTGCCATCATTTCCAAATATATGGTGTCACTTCGGTGGAAAAAGCCTCAGGCTGATATTATAGAGAGATGCTGCTTCACAAGAGAGATAATGGTAATGGGTAATGTGATACAGGGGGAAAAATTCTGGATTTGGATTTGGGAAATGCAGATTCAGATTTCCCCTCAGCCAAGAAACTCACTAGGGAACCTCTGGGGATTCATTCTTTCCCTCTCTCAGCCTGACCTAGTTTGCAGGGTTATTAGGAGAGTAAAGTGAGGAGGAAAGCCATATCATCCTTTCCCAACCTGCTATACTTTGGTGTCTTGGACTAATGTTCCCATCATTTCTGTCCATTAGCTTTGCTGATGGATCAGCTAATAGGACTTAAGGAAGTTGTATTCCAGAACACCCAAGCCATCAGAAAAAGGACAGTATACAATAAGAAGTTATTACAGGCATGGTTATGTCTGTGGGGTCCAGTGTGAGGTCGTGGTTTGAGCGCCGGACTGCACTTCTGGAGACCAGGGTTCCAAGTCCCACTTAGCCATGAAACCTACTGGGTGACTGTGGGCAAATCACATTCTCTAAGCCAGCGGTTCTCAACCTGTGGGTCGCGACCCCTTTGGGGGTCGGATGACCCTTTCACAGGGGTCGCCTAAGACCATTGGAAAATATGTATTTCTGATGGTCTTAGGCTCCATTCCCTCCTCGGTGGTGGTGCACAAGCACAAGCCATGCGCTCGCGTCCTCCTGCCCCCTGTTCAGAAGGGACTGGAATCGCTCCCCTTCTCCGCTATCAGGAGAACCTCCCGTCTGATGGGCCAGCTTGGGGGGGGGCGGTGGCAGCACGGAGGGCAGGCCCCCTCCTCACCATGGCCCCTGCCCCACTCGCCACGGAGGGGGGCACTGTGGAAGGGCTGGGGGGCCACAAGGCGGCGCTTTTCCGGAGGGGCAAGCTGCGCCAGGTGCAAAAGACAAAGGTGCTCGGATTCCTCCCCCCCCCCGGCCAGGGTTGACACTCTGGAAACTTTTCCCACACTGCCCCCCCAGCAGAAATGAGAGTGAAGCAGAAGCAGAGCCCAGGAGGGGGTTCTCGGAGTTTTTTCCCGGAGGACACACACGGCTCCTCTTTCCCTCCCTGCCTGCCCCCCGTTCCTGGCCGGTGAGAAGGTCTTTGCCGGGGGGGGGGAGGCATTGTAAATAATAAATAAATAATTTTATGGTTGGGGGTCACCACAACATGAGGAACTATATTAAAGGGTCGCGGCATTAGGCAGGTTGAGAACCACTGCTCTAAGCCTCACAGGAAGGCAAAGGCAAACCCTCTCTGAACAAATCTTGCAAAGAAATCCCCATGATAGGTTTGCCTTAGGGTCATCATAAATAGGAAGCAACTTGAAGGCACACAATACCATGTGTTTGTGTGTGTGTGTGTGTATGTGTCGGGGTGTGTGCATATCTATCTATATTTAGCTTTGTAGACTTCAGACCTTAACATCACATGCCTTCCACTTCGAGGATAATATCATCAAGCACTAAAGAATGCTGGAAACAGAGCACTACCTTGTATGCAGCTAAGCTTCATCTTTAATAACTGAAGAAGATAGAAGCCAGAACATTTTGCTTATGTCATATTTTTTAATCTTGTTTGCTAATTGCTTCAATAAATATATGGATATAGAAGGACATACAGTAATCCCACAAATGTAGCGAAAATAATTCCAGGCATTCCCTTCTGCTTATCTTTTTAAAAAAAAATTAATAAAGTGTTTATAGCACAAGCTGTAGAAAAGTCTTACTCACAAAGTGTCACTACTGATTCAAAAAGAACATTTCAAAAGAGTCAAATAGTGGTTTTCATACATGTCAGTTTAGCAAATTAAGAAACAGCCTCCTGTTGCTCTCAGATTCATATCTAGGGCCAGCCTTTACACATTTCCCCTTCAGCCATCCAGAACATAATAGCTGGGGGTTAGGAACAGAAAAGGAAGAGGGAAATGAATTGCATTCATCAAAGCTTGCTGACAAAGGTGACAGGACCTAAGACTGCTGAGTCTTCATGTGGTTTAGGTTTGTTGTACTATCGACAAAGACAGAATGCACAAAAATGGGTGAATGCAGGCAGATTAACTTTCATTTCAGGGTAGCTGTTCCTGAAATGCTTGCAGGTAGGAAATAGGGTGGAAACTGCAAACAAGAAACAAGCTGTAGTGTTTTGGTTCTAAGGCCCTGTGAGTTTAGTATTTTCACTCATGTGCTTATTTTCTATATAGAGGCTCCTTCATTTTTTAAATGATTTTCAGACACTGCTATGGCAGAACATTGCCATGCCCCAACAGAGGGAGAAGGACTGAATTTTCCTTTGCTTATGGACAATGCAGAGACAATGGTTATCAAATAGTGTGTGCATTGCTACCGAAATCTACTAAACAATGGCATATCTTACTTATCCCTAATTCCTTTGCACTCCAAGTTGCTGCTATTACAGACTGAATGCTGCTTGCTCTTCAAAGTCTCACTTAGCCCAGCTCCAACCACACGCTCTTAACGCAAGCAAGCATGGTAATCATGTGGCCCACTCCGGATGTTGCTAGACTTCAACTCCCAGCAGCCCTAGTTAGTATCACTGATGGTGAGAGGGAATTCCTACCTCTCTTCCAATGGAATCTTACTTACCGTCCTTACTTCACCATATGAAGATGGTGGGACAGTGGGTGGGCATATAAACCTCTGTCCTATCTCCCTGTGACAAACTTTGCATGTTGAACAGCAAGACCTGAAAGCATCTTCTTTTTGTCCTCATTTCCCCACATGCTTCATCACTACAGAGATTCTTATTTTTCTCTGCAGGCTCAGGGATAGCATCTCATGGAAGCAGCAAGGCAAAAGTATACTGCAGAAGGAGAAGCTAGGATTGTGTCCCAGGAGGCCATTTGAGTAAGTAAGGAAAGTGAGGAGAAGAAAGCAAAATAGCCTTCTATTTCCTAGTGAAGCAGAAAAATGCAGAGACAGTTGATAGACTCTTTGAACTGCATTCCCTGTGTGCTGCCTGGCAGGAAGTTCCATATATACAAAAAAAGAGCAAGAGGCACACAGAAGACAAGCATAGCATGCATGCATGAATCAATTAATTAATTAATTAATAGGCCATAACAATGGACACCAAAAGTTTTGAAAGAGTGATTCAAGGCTGCATAGGTCTACGGAGCAAACCTCTTGGAAGGTGTGTGTTTCAAGTCTGCCCATAGCATATAGCTCCCAACAACAGTCATCTAAACCTATTCTCAGTGTATTTACAGATACTTTTCCTATTCCCTGTATACTGTGTAGCTTTTACTGACTAATCTGTGATGGACAGATTAGAGCTCTGCTCTTTGGCCCCTTCCATTTTCACAGTCTTAAAAAGGAGGAAACTTTGCAGATACCTAACAGAAAGTCTCAAATATACTCAAGTATACACAGAGATGGCAAAGCACTCAGATTATTGAAAGATGGGGCTCTGAAGTTGGCATCACAGGGGTCGAGTTTAGAGCCATTTCCATGCTTTTATAGTAGTGGAAATGTCACCCAATAGAAAGACTTGCCACATTTCCTGGTTAATGAGACAATGAGGGGTTTCTGTTAATGGCCAAGGATAAGGGGATATTGATGAATTACCATGGTGCATGAAGCCATTGTTGCAGAGTCCAACACCCAGCGCGACAGCTTCCTCCCTCGTCTGACAGTCTCCCTGGTGACAAGAAAGGACAAATGTTATACCTCAAACCACTTCCTAACTCAAACAACAAAACTCTGGCCTGTGACTGGGGCCCCAGCTCTCAAATTAGCATGGTGCTCTTTGCACAGAAATAATAGTAAGCAATTAAAACAGGATTCCCTTTGCTTCAGTCCCATTCATTCCTATATATAGTACTGCCTGCCTCCCACAGGAGTGGGAAGGACCGAGACCAGAACTCCGGAAAGCAGCTGTTACAACCGCACAAATGTAGTACATTACTTCAGTGCAGAGATCGTCTTTAACTAAGAAAGGAGACAGTTTGAATTCAGTGCCCATTGGCTACAGATAATAAAACACCTCTTCATAGCAAAAGGCAGCCAAATTCATGGAGGAATGTGGGTGAAAGCTTCTTATTAGAGGCTAGATTAAATATAGGGTCCTCATCTCTAGAACCATGTCAGCTTAGCAAAAACAACAATCACCACAACCCATTATATTAATTAGAAAGCTAGTTCACAATATTCCCAGGAGTGATGCAAAAAGTCTTTTAGCTGAATTGTAAAAACAGAAAGACATATTTGTTTTGTTGTTTAGGGTCTAATTTATCCACACAGGCATTTGTGTAGGTGGTCATTGGGAAGTAAAGCATACAGGCATAGCTTCATGTGGCAAATAATTCATACAGGCTTCTTTTGTTGTGATTTGGGCTGTTTTTATACCATTAACAGAACTGCTCCTCCACACCAAAAGATAAGTCCCACTTAGGTCTGCAAGATCTTCCACTCTTTCCCCTATTCAAACATCTCCCCTTCCCCAAGGATATCAGGGACTATGCTATGATTAAGAAAATAATGGGTGATAGATGTATGCACCCTCCTTTTTTATACACACTTCACATTGGTACAATCAGTAGCACAATACTATAATCAGGAAGTAATTAATTACAAATAAGCAGTTGTATTAATTTTCTCGATAACAATACTTGGGACTCTTAGAAAGTTATAACTTAACTCCTTTTGCAGAGTAACAGTCTCACTAAATGTTGGATAAATTGCACATGGTTCAAGTTCTGGATTGTGCAGAAAAACATTCAGTTTCTTTTTTAAAAGGCAACTAAAAACAACTGTTTTGTTACCTTTTTGCAAAATGCGATTTACTTTTGAAAAACTGGAAGTATAAACAGCCATTAGCCATTGCTTTGCTCTCAGAACTGCAACTGTAATTAACTGTGCTTTTAAAGTAACTTTATAAGAGCCAGTTATAGTCTATCAATGATGCATTTTGCTTGCAATGATGCTTGGGTTTAAGAGGGGACTGACTGCCTTATTTTGATATAGGAAGTTCTTCCCATATCAAATTGGCTAATTAGCTTGGATGGAACAGTAGCTTTCCTCTCTAGTGAGTGGTCTGGCTCATTCACCCAAGTCATCTGTAGTGGTCCACCTTGGAAACAGCTTTCCCTACTTGTGGTTTGGACAAGAGAAGTCAGTTTAGAAGGGTGGGGAGTAACAGATAAATGACTCTGTCATATAAGCAGGACATTCAGCTGGAGAACACTTGCCCCACTTCTAGTTTTATTATTAAAGTTCTAACAACAAGTACTCAAGTTTGATTCTGGTTAGGAACATTCAAAAAGCAAACCAACAACCTGAATTCAATTAGTCTAACAACTAATTCATACCAGGGAGCTTCAGTCTGAACAGGCTGAAAGTCTAACATCATCTTCTGAGGCTTTTCTGGAGAAGATCTGAGAAAGCCCCAGAAATTATTTAATTTGACATCTTCTATAACAAACATATTTTAAGAACTTCTGTATTGAGATCTTCTGGGGAAATCCTTCTCTCTGGCCATTTCCACACTGGAGTGTTATAACGCTCTTATTCTACTTTCAACATCCTATGGAATCCTGGGGCTTGCAGTTTAGAGAGGGGGCCCCTCTAACCTGCAAACCCCAGGATTCCATAGGATGTTGAAAGTGGAATAATAGCACTATAACAGTCCAGTGCAAAAATGGCATCTGTTCTGCCACCTTCACAGGTATATCTGGTAAGAATACATGGGAGGGCTTTCTTGGTGGTTGCTCCCCGTTTCCAGAACTCCTTTTCTAGAGATATTAGACTGGTTCCCTTCTTGCTGTCCCTCTTTATGCAGGTGAAAACCTTTTGGTTTCAGCCTTTGAGAGTTGATTGTTCAGAGGGAAAGGCCTTTCACATACTGTCTTGTTTACATTTATTGTTGTTCTTTTTAAAGATTTGCTTCAACTGCTTTTAATTTTATTAACAGTTTAATTGTATTTTTATCTCTTGTGCACAGCTGTATCTTCTGTAAGTCACCCTGAATCCCAGACTGGGAAAAAGACAAGATATAAATACATATTATCACCACCAACACCACCATCTCTAGCTAAAATTTCATTTATTGAGTCCAGTATACTTATTAGCCTTTAGATAAGACAACTGTAGGCACCAAAGACTTAAATTGACAAATACAGCTACTGCTTGTTGTTGTTGTTGATGTGTACCTTCAAGTTGTTAGTGACCCTACGGCAAGCCCATCATACGGTTTCCTTGGCAATATTTGTTGGGAGGCAGTTTGCCTTTGCCTCTGCCTTCCTGTGAGGCTGAGAGAGTGCAGTTGCCCAAGGTGACTTGTGGGTTTCCATAGTTAAGCAGGGATTTAAACCCTGACCTCTGAAGTCCTAGACTCTCAGACCACTACACCACACTGGCTCACGCAGTAGTGACTGCTACTGTTGCTTATACAAGCTTGTGGCTCCCTCCTAATTGTTTCTTGATTTCAGCAAGGAAAGAGAAGGAAATTAGGCACTGGGACTCACTTCTCTCTTTTTTGTGAAGCAGCTGCTCTTCCCTGGAAGCAAGAACAGAAGAAAGCAGCTGGGCAAGAATGGAAAAGGAAACCAAATAGCATGGGTAGCATGAACGTTCTTTTCATATCTGGTGTCTGACCTGAAGTACAGTAGAGTCCCAGTTATCTGACCTGCGGTTATCTGACGCTACGGATTAACCGACGTCGCGGCTGCCTGGGGGCGTGGCTGCAGGCATTTCCACGCCCCCCAGACACACCCCGACACACCCCAACACGCCCCCAAAATGGCGGCCGCCACGGGGCTCCGTGTCATCCGACATTTCAGTTATCCGACCCTGTGCCCGCCAGTTTAGGTCGGATAACCAGGACTCTACTGTATTGCTTCTAAGGTAAAGGGATAGCAGCAATCTTCTTACTAGGAAAGGCAGCGGACGTGGGGTGCTTGTAGTAACAACTAATAGGTGCAACTAGTATATGGAGATTTTAGTAGCTCTGCTTCAAGATTTAAAAGATGCCATGTAGAACAGACCCATGTAATTTGATCCTTATGTCTCTATGCAGCAAGATTTGTATGCTATCACTTTAATTCTGAGGAACAACTGGATATCTGTAACTGAAGAAAGAGCTATACACTACAACCCCCATATCCGCAAATTCATAATCTGCAGATTCAGTTATCCACAGTTGAAAACAGCAGGTAGCACGGGAGGTCAGGGTTTAAATCCCTGCTCGACCATGGAAACCCGCTGTTTTCCCTCCTCCAACCACAGGCCCAGGGCCCGATCCCTGCAGTGTTTGGTATTATCCGTGGATTCCCATATCCATGGTGGGGGGCGGAACAAATCTTCCGTGGATATAGGGGTCGTACTGTACTTTTCAAGGGGATCTAAAGTCTAAAAAGTGCAAGAGTTGACCAAATCTGTTTCACAATTGCTGTTGAGTACAGACATGTCAGGGGTATTAATAAACATTAACCCAATCTTTTTTACACTAATATCATTTCTAGGCTTAACACATTTTAGAACATTCAGATAATAGTGTGTACATACACACACATATAAATAAATATTCTATTATCTGACCGTTCTAAACTGTGTCAAGCCTAGAAATTATATTAGTGTTTGCATGTGTGTGTGTATACTATATAAAAGTCAAAGTTGTCTGTGAGTTTGCTTGTGTCAGACATGCGAAAACACACACGCATACACACACACACACACACACTTATGTACATATATAGATAGATAGATATATACACACACATACATATTCCGTATTTGCTGGCATATAAGACACACCAGCACATAAGATGCACTCCATTTACATGCCGGCAAATACTATTTGTGGGCGTGTAAGATTCACTGGTATATAAGATGCATCCCATTTTCAAACAGTATTTTTCAGAAAAAAAAGTGTGTCTTATAAGCCAGCAAATAGGGTATATAGCCTCTGTGCACAGGAGGAACAGCTTCAACTACATGGCAAGTCAGAAATTGTTCTTGATTCTACAAGTGTAATTTCATTAAAAACCTTTTTTTTAATAGTAAAGAAAAAAATCTAATAAAAGCTCCAGTATTTCATCTTGTTATAGACATAGGCTGCTACTAAGGATACTAAAGCCCTATAAAAAAATTTAAAAACATGATGCAGTGGTTTGAACTAGGACTCTGAGTGACCAGGGATCATATCTCTGCTCAGCCACGGAAACCCACTGGATGGCCTTCGATAAACCACACTCCCTTAGCATAAGAAGCAATGACAAACCTCCTGCAAACAAATCTTGCCAAGAAAACTTCATGACAGAGTAGCCATGAGTTGGACTTGACATGAAGGCACCGAGCAACAACAATGTATTTCAGAACCAATTGCTGGGGGCAATGCTTGTGGGTTTCCCAAAGACCTCTGTTTTGCTCTATTGGAAAGAAAATACTAGGCTAAGCAGACCACTGATCTCATCCAACAAAGTTCTTATATTCCTACTGTTCAAAATAACACGTTTGAAAGTAAAAATTCACTGGATCCTCTGAAAGTAAAACACACTGGGCTGCAACATAAAGCCACAGCTCAGTGGGACAGCATATCCATTCATACAGAAGTTCTCAGATCAGTGTCCAATTTTTAAAAAATGAAAGATAGCCAATGATGGAAAAGCCTTCAGCCTGCGATTGTTGAGAGCTGCTCCCAGGTAATCTTACCTGGCTACATGGACCACACATCTTGCTAATATAGTTTCATAAATTCTGTACATTCGGAGGCACAACACATAATACATGCACTGTGACAGCTGAGCTTGAAAAAGTTACTTTTGTGACTACCACTCCCAGAACTCCTTGCTAAAGTCATGCTGGCTTTAGAATTCTCAGAGCTGTAGTTCAAAAAAGAGACTTTTAAATTTGTTTTTCATTTGTTGCTCTTATTCTGAGCTTCAAAAGGGGTGTATCTCATAGTGATCTGAAAGCTGATATGTTTAGAAGTTTGACTGTAATGTGTCCAATAAGCAGAACAATGTCTTCTAGACTATTTACACTGTTCTCCTTCTTTAACTCTGACATGATTTCTTGATAGACTAAAGGCAAACAACTTATTCTATTTAATTACTGAAAGAATTTTATTTTCTTCTTAGTACTTTCTCGCTAGGTCTGACTTTTCAGTCCTAGGCCTCTTTATTATTATTATTCCTAGAACTGGATGACCTAAAGATAGTAGTGCACAAGCTGGTAACCTCAAAGTCAGACTTCTGCAATGTTCTGTATATTGGGCTACTTTATACCAAGTCCAGAAACTCCAGCTGGTTCAAAATATGGCAGCCAGATAGATTACAGCTATAGCAAGTAGTGAATATATCATTCTGATATTAAAATCACTCCCCTGGATGCCAATTAGTTTCTGGGCAAAGTATGAAGTGTTGGTTATTATTTCCTTTAAAGCCTTACATGATTTGGGTACAAGTTACCTGCAGGATTGCCTCCTCCCATACAATCCACCCCATACACTCAGGTCCTCTGGGCAGCCATTTACTTAACCAGCTAGGACTAGACTGGCAACGGTCATCCAGAGGATTGGCCGCCCCTAGACTATGGAATGACTTGCCACAAGAGATTTGACAGCAAAACATGCTGTCTGAACTCAAATAAATAAATGAATGAATACCAAAGCCCTATCTCTTCTGGCAAACCTATCCAGTCTATTTTTAATCATGACATATTTTAATAATGATGGGTTTCAGTTATATTTGTATTTCTAATAGTTTTATGTGTTTTTAGTGTATTTTAAGTTATGAAGCATTTTTAATTGTATTTTAGTTTATGTTGTATACCACCTTGAGCCTTGTCGACAGGCAGGTAACAAATTAAAAATTATTATAAATATTATTTATTACTGTATCTTCCTTCTTAGTCAAATACAGGTCCACACAAAACCACTGTACTGCCAAGGCTTGGGATCTTGAATAGCACTATGTACCCTCTTGGATTAAGAGAGAAAGAGAGAGTGTGTGTGCAACAACCTGTAAGAAAATGAAAAAGGAAGGTCTGGAACATATACATTGCATATCCAATGGGAGAAGGAAATTGATATTTATGGGAGAAGCTTACTCTACAGGCCTAGTGGGAGCCTGAAAGTGGCAAGAATGCATGACAGGAAATCTCTGGAAAATGAAGTTTCCAGCTTCAAGAGATTACAAAATTTATTGCTACACACATAGCACGTTCAAGTACATTTCTAATCACAGGAAATGGAGCAAACTGCTGAATCCTTTTTCTCCAATATGCATAGAAATGACATGGAACATCATTTAGGACACACTGATGCATTTTGCACAAATTAATTTTCTCAGAGGAAAGATATATATACTATGTCACGTGTCCTCCATCCATACAGCATCAATGCTGCTGTCTTATTGAACCAGATGCACAACGTCTGGAGAAGACATTTGAAAAGTCACCCTTTTTGATTACAATTTCCCAAATCCACAGCCAACATGACCACTAGGGGATACTGGAATCTGCAATCCAAAAAATAGTCTTTTGAGCTCTGATCTTGATATATATAAGAGCAAAACCAGCCATAGCCATCAGCTATATGTGAAAATATACCTATGTGTTCATATGTCACCTGGTGAGTTTCCAAAACAAGTTTGATATTACATCTAGAAAGGCAGTAATGCCTGAATTCTATAGACCTCCCGCATTCAGAATTGGGAACTTGGGCAAGCTAAGAACAGGCTCAACTTTGGAGGGTCCAGAAGTTGAAATTCCAGAGCCTTGCTACTCAGAAAGTCCACTGTGGCTCATCTATTACTGCCTGCTGTCCAATGTCAGATATTTTTCCTTCTCTGCCAGCAGAGAATGGTTAAATATTTTTCTATCAGGCCAGAAAAGGATAATGTGAATTGTAATTACATGCTCTAACAGATTCAGTGTCCATACTAAGCCTCTGGATAAGAATACACTACACAAACTAAACATATTTTAATAACTGCCAATGGACTACATGATTTTTATCCCTATTTTTGCACACCAAGTGTAGCAGAGCCTTGTGGTGTGGCTAACCTGGGTTGTAGGGCAGCCCCAGCAACAAGTTGCCAGAGGCTTGATGGCCATCTGTCGGGAGTGCTTTGAGGGTGTTCCTGCATGGCAGGGGGTTGGACTGGATGGCCCCTGTGGTCTCTTTCAACTCTACATTTCTATGATTCTATGATTCTAACCAAAGTGGTTCTGTATGAGAGAAACCCAGGCCATTAATGAGAGGGAAGGGCTGAGGTTTGAGGGGAAAAGGTCTATATATAAGGCACAGGGACTTGGATTTTTCAGATTTCCATCAGTGATATTTCCAGAGAGATGCCATCACAGGTCACTGAAGGCAAACTGCTAATCAAGCCAAGAACATTACAATAGAAACAGAGTCCAAGAAGCCAAATTGAAATCCAAACAGTGAAGCCCAAAATGAGAAGTCAAAAGGTAGGAAAAAGCACAAGGGGAAGAAATGCAGCTCGCCAACAGCTCTTTCGATGCTGTTGCTGCATCAGACAACAATGGTTTGAGCAGGATTCAGGCTGGTCACATGGAACAGAGAAGGTGAGGCTACTGGAAAAATGCTTTGTAACAGCTCTAGAAGGTTACGAACGAATGCACTGCACAGACACAGTAAACCCATTTGTGTGAGTCACCAAGACCATGAAGAAGAAAGACGAGCTCTTATATTTGAAAGCAAGCTACAAGCAACTTAAACTGTACCATTCAAAACTGGGAGGGAGGGAGGGAGGGAGGGAGGGAGGGAGGGAGGGAGGGAGGGAGGGAGGGAAGAAAGAAAGAAAGAAAGAAAGAAAGAAAGAAAGAAAGAAAGAAAGAAAGAAAGAAAGAAAGAAATCCAAAGTATCAACAAATCCTTGAAAATAACAGAGCTAAAATATTATGAATTCAATATGGCAGAAAGTGTCTTTCATATGATTGTGCTCCGGGACCTTTAGATCCATGCATAGAATGAAAACCAGACTCTTCAATTAGTAAGTGATCTCTGTGGCTGTTTGAGGCCAAATTACAAGCAGAAGGAACAGTTCTTCAAAACTTTGCCAGATCATTAAAGCTGAAAAAATTTAGTGATTAACTTAACTTAGAAACTGGAAACTTAAATCTTGTTTTGGTCACTGTTTTGGCCAATATTTTTAATAGTTTTGAGTATCTAAAAATGACTTGATTAAAACCAGATGTTTAAGGCTGGGCTTACTTTGGTTGCTATAGATATAATGATGACAGTTTAGGGCAGTATTGAGGGCAGCGTGGTGGTGGCAGAGGAAATGTATGTGCAACAAGAGAAGAGTAGAAATATGAATATATGTGATCCCACAGTCCATTCCTGACCCTTTAATGCTGGTCAAGAGCCAGCTACCATTACATCTACACCGGCTCACCATAGATTTCTTGGCTTAGGCAAATGTTTTTATTCAGTACGGAGTTATATGATGCAATAATATTGTGAGAGATAAAAAGGCTGAACAAAGAATCCAAATAAAAAAAACATCAGCACCTGTGCACTCTCATTACCTGAGCAATTAACCAATCTACCAATTTACTTGCTGGGATCACTGACTTGTAGGTCTTCAAGTGGTAGTCTCGGTCTCTGAATCAGAAGGGAGAATGGAAAGACTGTTAAAAATATGATTGTGCAGATAAATCGGTTAAAAAAAACCCTTATTTTAAACTGTGATTATAGAAAGGAAATTTTTTTTTTCAGTGGTCTTTATGTTGCTTAAAGTAAAGGTGGGGAATGTATGACCCTCTAGTTGCTGCTGGACTGCAATCCGCATTAGACCTACCTACCACAAGCAATAGTGAAGGATGATGGAAACTGCAGTACAACAATATCTGAAGGGCCACACACTCCCCATCCCAGGGTTATAAGTTGATTCTTCTGATATCATCATAATATTTAACTGCCGGCAGTCCTCAAGGACATTCCAGGCAGAACAGAGCATGGTCTATTTACACATTCATGTCAAGTGTTTCTTAAGACAATATTTCCTTCTGCTGTCTTAAGGGATAAATGTTTCATGTGTAAATTAATGGGAAAAAATCATTATTTTGCTTACTGATTTTGGGGAGATCCTCTGAATCAACTGTTACTTTTACTCCCACCAGCATTTTGCCTTTTACTTCCAATTTTATTACAAACTGGCTTGTTATGCATGCTGCATCTTTACTGCAAGTGACACCAGTTTCCTTCTAAGCTCAATTTAAAGTGTGTAGTTCAACGGACAAGTTCTTGGGGTCAGGGTATCTGAAAGATCACCCTTAAATGCACAAATGAGTCTGGTCAGAATTTAAGATCCTTAGCAGAGACTTTGATGTGTGCCACACTATTCCAGGAGTTAGACTTGTGGGTTTGCTTTCTCTATAGCTACACCTCTTTCTCTATAGCCACACCTCTATTGTGGAATTCCCTCCCAAGCGAAGTTAGGATATCTCCACCCTTGCTAGGTTTTCAGTGGGCAGCCAAAATTGTACTATTCTGTCTGGCTGTTGGATTTTAGAACTGGTTTTTAAAATTGTTCTTAATATATTGTTCCCCTCTTATCCACTGGGTATATGTTCCAAAAACCCCAGTGGATGCCTGAAACCGCAGATAGTAACAAACCCTATCTATGCTATATTTTTTCCTACAGATACATACCAGGCAGGTAGCATATACAGCATGGATATACTGAACAAAGGGATGATTCACATCCTGGACAGGGTGGAATGGAATATGGGATGCTACTCATATGGGATGCATCACGCTACTCATAGCGGTGTACAGTTTACAACTTATGAATCATTTGTTTTTCGAATTTTCCTTTTAATATTTTCAAAATACAGTTGACTGTGGGTAACTAAAACTCCAGAAAGCAAAACTACAGATAAGAAGTGACTACTAGATGGTTGTTGTTTTTTAAGTGCAGTTAACCATGTTATTGTATGCTGCTTTGGAGGCTCTAGAGGGGACAACCGTGATTAACAATTTAGATAAATAAATAAGAGTGTCCTCAGGTACAGAGTTTATTTGGATCACCTATAGTTATTTTGTATTCCATTTTCCTCCCAGAATCGGGGCAAAAATAGTTATATTTGGTCTTTGGTCACTAATGGTATTGAGGCTGAAGCCTCTGATGGCATGCCCTAAGGTTTCTCTGCTGGATTGATTTTTTTTTTTTTCATTTGTTTGCTTTATGCATGAATCACTTGCTTAATGGAACAGATGAAGCATGGAAGTGTGCAAGTGCATGAATGCATATTCATATACACACCAATACCATTTATCCTTCTTGGAGTTCTGCCACTGTCTGGAGTCACAAGGTTTTCAATTAAGCAAAATTCTGACTCATGAAATGTCTCTGTACTCTAGAAGCTATTTTCATGACAATGACTGATCACTCACATCCTACACCTACATCAACTACAGCAAATCCTTTTAAGCGAGCATTCTACTTTATTTGTTTTCCCCTATCATTTAATGTGATTAGTGGTGTTTGGTTTAAGAGACAAAAGAGGTGTGTGCCTGCTTCTCAAGCACGGTCTACTAACTGGGTTAATTATGTTGCTCATCTCAAAGCTGAAACAGTAAATCGGTAAGTGGTGCCTCAGTTCCTCAAATAAGCAGATCATGCTTTGTAAACTAAGTTACACATTCCTGGGGAAAAGGAGGGAAGCGAATAAGTAAGTTTTATTGAAGCACTGCAGAAAAGCCCATTATCCTCTTGAGACGTTCAAAAACACTGTTTAATACATTTTAAATGCACATTTTCATGCAGGCATTTTAAAAACTATGGGTTAACATAGAAATGGAATGGGATACATTTACAAATGAGTGCATGTGAGGGGGAAAGAAATTGATTGGCAATAGGCAAGACTATCTCCTTCTAACAAAAACTGAAATAAATTGGACAAAATAGCAAAACTGGTAAAATACATTAAGCAAGATAAGAGAAAGTATTTATTTGCCACCAACTGTACATGGGTTACAGAATTTTGACCAGCCAGTTGCAAAATACTAATTTCTATTATGGTTTTGGTCACACATCATGTATAGGGCATGTGTAGGGCAGCACTGTACACCCTTTGCTGAATCATGCAAAGAGCTCAACCCACAAGCTTCTTGAAAGAAACTGTAGAAATGCATCTGCTGAAAACATGTATCCCTATCATCTAAGAAAAAGCCAAGATCTTTCAACAACTCAACAATTTTATTACAGGTTGAACAAGGAAAGGGGGAATATTTCAACTAACAGCCTGTTATAGCCAGAAGCAAGACAGACATAATACAAAGGCATCGTGATAATGAACTTACTTTATCACTGGAGTGTAAAGACTATGCAGACGGCAGTACAGCCTCACTCCCTGCAGAGAGAAACAAATGTAGGCTTGTAATTTTGAAAGAGATATAATGCTATCTCAAACACATGCAGAGAAGCTATAGCCAAGTCTTGCTAATATTTTCCAGGCAGGTATCAGCACCTCATCAAGAATCTTTGTTGTACCTATACTGATTCTTCTTTGGTGGTTTATGATGCTTGTGAATTCTGTGGTATTTTAATATATCATTGTTTTTAAATGTAAGTTGCCATGAGACCTTATCATCAATAGCGAACAGAAAAATACCTTTCACAAATGCAATGACAGCTTGCTGACCTTCAGATGCCTAAGCTAAAATATAAAATATGAATGCAAGTTTCACTTACTTCATGTACTTGCAACTCTCTGAGTACATTTTATTATCACAAAGGTGTGACATAATTCTCTCGCTCTCTCTATATATATCTTTATATATGTGTGTGTGTGTGTGTGCATGTGTGTGTGTATGTGTACCCATGTGCATGCAGAACATGTGCTTCACAAATATTATATATTGTAAATGGGTTCTATGTGTACATATATCCTTGCATATGTGTATATGTACCTGTTCTTTAAAATCAGCCTTTTTGTTCCCACTATTGACAATGACATTGTACATTTTCAGTCTATGCAGCTTGGGGATGTGGATGTGTGGAGACACGAGAACCACCACACACGTACGGGACCTGTGACATTCCTGATTCCTATAAGGAAGCACAGTGCATCTGGTAAGGCAAATAAGGAGAGTAGTGAATGTCTTCATGCAGCAAAGCAGGTTTCCATCCTGCCTAAAAGAGGCTGTGGTCAATACTGTGGGGAAAATAATGCTCTCTGAATGCTACCATACAGCCAGTCTTCAACATTCCTTTCTTGAGCAAGTTTTTAGAGTCATGTCTTAGCCTCTCAGTTCCAGGGATTTATGGGTGAAACAAATAATCTAGATCTACTTCAAACTGGCTTCAGGCCTGGTTATGGAAAGTAGACTGCTTTTGTCATCTTGGTAGATTACTCAAACCAGGAACTGGACAGAGGAGTGCATTTCTGTTGCTTCCAAGGATCTCTCAGCAGTTTTCAGTATCATCATCATCATCATCATCATCATCATCATCAATTTATACAGCACCATAGCTGAATGTCTTGCTTTACAAGTAAAATAATAACAAAACAGTTGTTCAGTCATATGATATTTTCAATCATGTGGCATCCTTCTGTATTTCTGAGAAGGGACTTGAGGGCACTGTTCTACCGTGGTTATGGTCCTTCTTAGAAGAATAAATATAGATGATGATGGTGGGGAATCCCTGTTCAGCCCTCTAGCCATTGGCCTATGGGTTTCCCAGAACTTGTTTCTGTTCCCTACGCATATACATTGCAAATACATGAAACTACTGCAAGAGATGCTCCACAATTTTGGGGTCAGGTGTGACCAGCTTGCTGATCATACTCCACTCCTTCACTCTCTTCCATCTCATTTTAAGGAATTTGGATGAACTAAAGCTTAATTCAGAAGTGCTTCTGGTCAGTCAAAAGGCAGATCAGGGAATAGTGATTCAGTCTGTGCTTGATGTGGTTATATTACCCCTGAAATCTCATGTTTGCAGCTTGGGTATACTCCTGGACCTAGACTTCAGCATGGGTATCAACATTTGAGCAGATCTCAGAGATTTCAGCAGCCACCAGGAGTGTACAGCTATAACTCATGCACTAATTTCATCCATTCCTGGAGATGTCAAATTTGGCTATGGTGGCACTCACATTGATTACTTGGATTTGGATTCCTGCAATGAGCTCTTTGTAGGGTTGCCTTGGAAATTGCTCTAAAACTTTAGCAGGTCCAAAATTTTGTAGTCAAACTGCTGCTGGGGTTGATCAGGGGGAAAACCTCCCTTGGCAAAAGAGATTCACTGGTTATTGGTTTCTTTCTGGACAGAATTCAAAGTGCTGATTATGATTTATAAAGCCACATGTAGTTTAAGTCCAGGCTATCTGAACAACTGTGTCGCCCTATATGAATCTAACCCATCTTAAGATCTTGATGGAGAGGGCTTTCTCTTGGTCCAACCATTGTCACAGGCTCAGAGGCACTGGAGAGGGGCTTTTTGGAGACTTCTTTCAGGGATTCTCTTCCACAGGAAGCTAGGCTGGGTGCCTTTTTTTGCTCCCATTCTTCTGGTAGGCAAGACAGATCTTTGGCCTTTGACTGGTTGCAACAGAAGGATCCTTGAATGTAGTGGGTTTTACTTTTATCTTCTTTACTATGTTTTAAATGTGTTTTAAACTCTCTTAGATCAGTATTTTCAATATGATTGCTTGCTTAATGTTTCAACCTTTTTATTAAATTATTATTTATTTTAGCTGTCATTTCAAAATTTATATTTGTAAACTGTCTTAGGTTCCATGTCAGCAAAGGAAGGCAAAGAGAGAGAGAGAGAGAGAGAGAGAGAGAGAGAATAATTCATAATAAATGAATAAAAAAATTCTATTATACCTTTGACCTTTGTTTAGTATGTATAGATACTCTTGTTGCTGTTATTGTTATGTGCCTTCAAGTAAACCCTGACTTATGACAACCTTTCCTAGGGTATTTTTAGCAAGATTTATTGAAAGGAAGTTTGCCATTTCCTTCCTCTGAGGTTGAAAGGTACAACTCATCCAAGATTACCCAATGGGTTTCCATGGACAAGTGAAGAACTGAACCTCCAGTCTCCCAAAGTCCTGGTCTATTACACCATTCTGATTGGATATAAAATTTATTGCTTGCGGAAGTCCAGTGTTTAGAGAAAGAAAGCAAAAAATATGGAACTTCTTTAATCTATAACACAACCTAGAAATTAGAGCAAAGCTGCAAAATATAGTTCTGTTAGTATAATAGGCTCTGGCCATCATGTAGTTTTTCTCTAACTCCAAGATTAAAAACATACCTTGGACATGATGTCTTCCAATTCACTTCTTGGCTTATAAGTCCCATCATCATAACGAAACCTGTACATCACTTGTTCATTCTTGAAGTGGTGTTTATCTGAAACTAAAGTGTCAAAACAATAATAAATAGTTTTTATTTAATACTCCAGGACAATGTTCTCCAAACAGAGGCATCTATCATTTCTAAGGTAAAAAGAAGCTGAAGAAAAGGATTCAAATGTTACAGTATTTCTGACATCTGTGACTGCACACGTACAACAGGCTATACTGAATGTGGGCTTTATGTTAGCAGAAAATGGTTCAATTTGGGCAAGTTAACTGGAGGCATTTGATTTTCACAAACTAGTCTTAACTAATGCAGCCCTCCATGCTATATCTCATTCTGTTCAGAAAAATCACCAAACTATAAGGAGCAGCAATTTGCACAAGATGGGGCATTCCAACTTTGGAAACCACTCTCCATTAAAGTAAAGCCCCTAATAGGTACAATTTAATGAATAGGAGAGAGATTATAGATCAATGGTGATGCATATGTTTTACCACCAGACCACCACATATACACTCTTTAGCATCCCGTTTTAGAAAATGGTCAGGGAACTACTGATGAAGAAAACCTCCATCTGATGCTCTGGACAGTGGCTAGCAGTCAAAACAATATTAAGCTAGATGGAGGAACTAAGAATCTCGAGCTGTGTACCCTTTCAAAGTTAGACATTGTAAAACAAGAAACGGAACATGTAAGCATTGCAATACTTGAGGTGAGCAAGCAAAAATGGACAGGAATTGCACATTTTCAGTCAGATAATTATATATTGTTTTACTCAGGAAATGAAAATCTCTAAGAAGAAATGGGGTGGTATTAATACTGAACAGAGATGTAACAAAAGCAGTCAACGAATATAATGCAAAGCCTTAACTAAATAATATTAAGACTTCAAGGAAAAGTCATTAAAAGAATAGCTCCAACTACAGAAGAGGAACTACAAGACAGAAGAGGAAGAACTGGAGAGATGCTATATTAGAATCCAGTAGGAAACTGATTACACATCAGAACCAGGTATGTTGATGATCATAGTCATAATCATGGGTGACTGGAATGCAAAAATAGGAAACAAAGCAAAAACAGGAAACAAAACTGCACCAAACATTGTTGGGAATTTGACCTAGGATGAAGAAATAAAGCAGGAGAGTGACTGACTGAATTTTGCAACACCAACAGTTTGTTCATTGCAACCAAAGAGGTACTATATACATTGACATCACTTACGGCCAATACAGAAAATCAAATAGACTACACAGAAGGAAGCACAAGATGAAGAATCTCCATTTTCTGTGCAAAAACAAATCCAGGAACAGACTTTCGCACTGGCAAATAAACTGTTGATATCAAAGATTACAGTAAAGCTAAAGAAGTACACTAAATCAATCTTTATGCCAAAATTCAACTTGAAGAACATCCCTGTAGAATTTTAAGATCATGTAAAGAATAAATTTGCACTATTAAGCTTAAAACACTGAGAGCCAGAAGAAATCTGGACAAAAATCAAGGACGTGGTCAGGAAGGAATACAAAAAGACACTTCTTGTTGTGTGCCTTCAGGTTGTTTCTGACTTATGGCAACCCTAAGGTGAACCTATCATGGCTCTTTCTGGGGGCCTGGCGTGTGTGATGTGCCCAAGGTCACTCAGTAGGTTTCCATGGCCAAGTGGAGAATCCAAGCCTGGTCTCCCAAGTCATAGCCAACATTCAAACCACTATACCATGCTTTCTCTTAGCTGAAATAGACTTGATGGCAATTAACAACAAAGGATCTGACATATAAACAAGCATTTCTTAGTGACATATAAACAGTTATTCCTAAAGATTTTGCTGCAGACTTATTTAAGGCTTGTACCCATGGAAGATAATAATTCATGTCTGACTATATACTTTAGGATACTGTGAATATACACTTTAGGACTGTACAATTCAGGAATATTTGATTTACTAAGTTCTCTAGCTGTCTGGAATAACGAGGTCATAGAGGCTACTTTTAAAGCAGGGGAAAAAACTGCTCCTCATTGGTGGAAACTTTCCATCTGGAGACAGAATTAGTTGGACTCCACCTTACATGCTCCCAAAAATGGAACGAGTAAATAATAAATACTGGTGTGAAAATTAACTTTCTCTTTCTTTCATACATACACATACACACATAAATAACAAAGCAATTAAGTTTGGGCTAGAATCTCACACACACTGATGAGGGAGTAAGTCTTTTTCTATACACTGGGACTTACTTTTCAGTAGACATATGCTGGACTACACTATTAGGTAATCCTCCTTGTTGTTCCTAGCCTTCAAATTGTTTCAGACTTATGGTGACCCTATCATGGAGTTTTCTTGGCAAGATTTGTTGGGGGGGGGATGCCTTTGTCTTCCTCTTAGGCTGAGAGAGTGTAGTTTGTCCAAGGTCACCCAGTGGATTTCCATGGCTGAGTGGGGATTCAAACCCTGGTCTCAAAGATCATAGTCCAATGCTCAAACCACTAGATCATGCTTGATCTCCTATTTTACCCTAAATCATAAGAATGAGATGAGGAAATATTTTTCCTCTTTTCTAATTAAAGGAATAAAATATCCTAACATTTTCTTTAAAAAGGATATTCCTGACCTCAGGATGGGAAAGTGTAAAAGATAAAAATTAAATCCACGATACCAGATTGGTTTTTATACAAAGACCTGTGTTTTCTGTGCAAGATACTGATTTCTGTGCAAAAATGGTTTTATTTAAAAAAAAAAAAAAGGCCAAGTTTTTCTGTACAAAACTAAAGGGCTTCTCTTGCACAAATTAGTTTTTCACAAAATAGTTAAGATGTAAAAAAAAAAAATGTGCAAAAACTTGAATCTTGCCCAGCAAAAAGAGTTTTAAATGAAATAATGAAATAAAAATGAAATGAAATGAAATGAAATGAAATGAAGTGAAATGAAGATAACAATGAAATAAGCTAAGATTTACATCCCTAGTCTCAGCAAGGGCACAAAAGTCTCACCAGATACCAATGAAAAACTGCCAGTTAGACAAGATCCAGAAATAAAAGTTCTGTTTGAAATGTTGGTTGTGGAGGGCAGAATAACAAGCAGATAGGGCTTTTTTTCAAATAACAAACAGAAACTTATCATCAGTTCCTAGTATGTTACTACACCTGATACAATCTTTTGCTGCTATACAAAGCACTCACCATGATGAATGATGCCGTTCTCCAGCAGAGCTTGTCCCAGGTTGACCCCTTCCTCTGGTTTGCTTATCTCCCCAATTTCCATGAGCCAAGATACAAACTCACTGCAGAGAGAAGCACAGCAACAAATGCAATTAAATCTCTACTCCTTTTGGGCAAGAAGGCAAAACACACAAAATGTGAACTGACCCAAAGGTGCCTTTCACTGTACTGTATAAAGCGATATATGCCCATGTGACAGTCATGGTTAAGATATTAAGACTGGAGAGACCCAGTTCAAACGCTTCCTTAGCCTTAAAGTTCTGCAGATGACACTGGGACTGATAACTCTGTCTCAGTTTAGCCTACATCACAGGGAAATTGTAATGATAAAATGCAAGGCAAGAGTACCAAAGTGCTGGATGAGAATTCCTTCTGGGGTAAATAGAACTAACACTAACTTTACAGGTGCCTTTCCAGAATACATTTTCAGAATGCATTTTCAAAAGTGACATAGATAAGAGATTCTCAAACTTAAAACTGTGTGTTCAATTCAGACGGCCCATGGGTAAAGTGTAAAACATTTGAGAATATTTGTATTTGGTGTTACACTTGATTTATATTTTCTGTCAATAGAGATAGAGGCCTTTTTAAAATCAGGCTGAGATTATTCAACAATGTCCTGGCTTAAATATTCCAGTTGTAATTATCAGACACCAATTTTGATGAAGATGTCAGTGCTGAAGCACAAAAATGTTCCCTGATTTTCCTCTACATGTTCCAGAGTGATTTATCTGCTCAGGACACTTTTGCATTTTAGCAAAAATGATTTTCCTAATATACTGCTCCTCATTTTCTCTTTCTAGTTTCTTGCATCACATAGTCAGTTAGATTAAAAAAAAAGACCAATCTCTTTCTTATATGTGGAACATACTGCTGTGCAGTGTGGGACCGGTCCATATATGCCTGCCGTCTTTCCTAGTGCCACAGTTTTACAATTCCTATCCTACCTTAATTGAAAGGAAATAAGGACACTCACTATAGAACTACAAATTATAAAGAGCATGAAGCGGCTGGCAAATTGACCCCACCACCAGCCAACAATATGGGGAAGGGTAATGGAAAGCCACAAATGTTAGCATACATTTGTACACATCTGGAATACAGCACCTATTGCAAACGCAATAGAAAATCAACATTTTGGACAGCATCCCCAAGACTGTTCCAAGGTACAGTTCCACCTTAAATCTGAAATAACTGCAATGTAGTACACGCACACACATACATTTATAAAAGAACTCAAATCTGGACAGTGCACACATGAATGTAACAGTGAATGGGGGGTGGAAGGAGATGAATTAGTGGATAAAAGAAATGAGACTTGATGAATGGGATGCTGTCAGTGCCCTGAAGGGACCTGGCACTTTGCCAAGATGAGTAGTGATTATTTCAAAAGCTGTGCAAAATCCAGACAAAGCATGAAAAGGATCTCTGAAAGCAGAGTAAATCTGTATTCAATAAAACAGTTGTAACTCTTCCAGATTGTATAATGTTCTTGCTTATCAAAACCAGCATCCATGCATACAATTGCAGGGCCCTGGGCACTATATTTTTAGCTTGTATTTTTAGGAAAGATTGACTCATCTAAGCCACAGGTAGTGGGTCAGAAGAAAAAGGGGAAAAGAAACAACAACTTCTTTCTTGGTTATGGAAAAATAAATGAAGAGATTGTAAACAAGCTTCTACATCTTTAGACTGGAGAAACTAAACAGAATTTGCCAAAGCCATTCCACTGGATTTTTAGACCAGAGTATGCATGCTTACAAAGGAAATCTAGATCCTAAGAGGTGCGAGTTCTTGAAGAAGGAGTTGCAAAAAGCATAATCATAAACAATCCCATGGGAGAAGAAAAATGGGAAACATCTGAAAAAGCCAATGTGGCTGCACAGCAAGCTCAAAGAGGAAGTGAAAACAAGCAAACAAACAAAGAGTATATATAAAGAAAGTTAAGGAAGGATGAATCACTAAGAAGGATTACAAATGTGAAGCCATCGTTTCTGAGAAATCTTGGAGAACAGGTGAGGTTCCAGAGGACTGGAGAGGGGCAAACATTGTCCCTCTCTTCAAAAAAAGGCAAAAAAGAAGGAGGAGGAGGAGGAGGAGGAGGAGGAGGAGGAGGAGGAGGAGGAGGAGGAGGAGGAGAAGGAGATGATGATGATCCAGGGATCTACAGACAAGTCAGACTGACCTCAATATCAGGAAAATATTTGAACAGATTATACAGGAGTCTGTCTGCAAGTATCTTGAAGACATGCAGTGATCTGTAGGAGCCAGCATGGAGTTGCTAAGAACAAATCATGTCAGACTAATCACCACATTTTTGATCAGGTCACTAATTTTTTAGATGGTGGGAATGCTGTGGATGCCATTTATCATTTGATAAGGTCCCCATAATGTTTAGATTAGCAAAATGATTAAATGGGGAATAGCTGGGAACACTGTCAGAGGGATCCATAATTAATTATGGAGCCATGCTGAAAGAGTTGTCATCAATGACTGCACACTGGAAGGATGTCTGAAGTAGAGTGTCTCTGGGTTCTCTCCTAGAGTCATTACTCCAACTTTTTATCAGTGACTTAGATGAAAGGGTAGACAGAATCCTTATCAAGTTTGCAGATGACACAAAACTAGGAGTGGCTAACACATTGGACGATAGGAACAGAATATAAATGGATCTAGATAATCTAGAAAACTGGGTAGAAATTAACAAAATAAAATTCAATAGAGACAAATGCAAAATTCTACATTTGGGCCACAAAAATCAAATGTACAATTATAAGATGGAAGACACATGGCTCAGCAGTACTATGTGTAAAAAAGGACTTTGAGATTATTGTTCATCAAAAGTCGAACATAAGCCAGTAGTGTGATGCTGCAGAAAAGAAGCTGAATGCTGTTTTAACCTAAACTCAACTAAAAAAATAAAAAAAATAATTTAAAAAACTACAAAAAAAAAGAAAGAAGTTTGTGTGGGGGTGGGTATATATTGGAGATGGGCAAGAAATTACCTTTCACTGAACACTATTTTATCCTCTAAATAACTTCTCAAGAAATTTGCCAAATGACTTAACTCATAAATAGGAAGAAATAATGCAAATGAATAACAACTTCAAATCACTTTTTTAAAAAAGGGAAAGCAAATAAAAGGAAACTTTCAGTAGTAAGAATGGAGGAGAAAAAAAATTTGCATATTCATCGACGTTATTCACAAGCATTACATGTTTCCAACAACTTCCTGTAATACCCAAAGCTGGCTTTTATTTCAATACTTGATACATTGGTTTGTAAGTCTTTTCCTTCCATGCAACATTTTGGGAACTACTGTACATAATATACAAATGGTGGAGAAAGTTTGACCTGTGGGCTGTGTGCACCTGCCATCTCTCTCTCTCTCTCTCTCTCTCCTCCAGTTTGTACCATAACACCTTCCTCATCCTTTGTGTACATGCTCCTTCACTCTCAGAAGTTCACATCTTTTTAAAAAGAAAGCAATCAAAAACTGCTCAAAACCATCACAGTTTGGATCCCACCAACAATGACAACCCCATGACAGCCCACAAAACACACACAAACAAATGGCAGGGGGGGGAAGTGAAACCAAGTAATGACCTCAAATCATTTCTGTTTTCATTTTGGCCAGCAGTGAGCCCCACAGGGCACAGGAGGCTTCTAAGGAAAGTTCAGACTTGATTTGCTCTAGGACCCATTAATTGGTCATTTTGGTAGTTCAATGTATTTGTAAAACTGCTGTTACTGCAGTTCCTAAGCCACACTTGGGGTGACATTAGATATCATTTTGATATCAACAATTTGGCTTTCCTCTACCATCCCTCTCCACATGTTTGTGAGGCCCCCGGACAAGAACGAAACTAGGCACGGCCACTAATCGCTGGACATTCCATTTCCCACCCAGGCAGGC
Source organism: Ctenosaura bakeri (assembly GCA_948474755.1). NCBI lineage: Eukaryota > Metazoa > Chordata > Lepidosauria > Squamata > Iguanidae > Ctenosaura > Ctenosaura bakeri. The sequence continues at coordinate 114,421 of CAOLHI010001152.1, read as the reverse complement.
CAGAAATAGCCAGATCGCTGCTTTAGGAGACCTCCCGGGAAGCACACTATTATGTATGCATGCTACTTACAAAGAACTCCCTGCCCTGAGCAGGAGGCTTGATTATGAGAATCCTCTTCTTCCAAGCACTCTGCGTTTGCGTACTGTCTACTTCTTTGTCAATTTGGAACTAACTCAATCATGCTAAATTCTGACCTTTCAGAGGCTTTGTCTCTAGCCCGAAACTCATTGTTTTCCCCAAGTACAGAATAGCCTGTAGCCACATTTTTCCCTATAAAAAACCCTGATTCCAAGGCCTTCCTTGGATCGCTCGGATTGCGCCCGATTTCCATCCAGCCTTGCTGCTCCTGTGCTTGCCGAGCCTTCTCCTCAGTCCCACGTACTGAGACTACGCATCTTCGAACTTTCGCAGTGACCTACCCAGGCTTCAGGACAGGTGTAGTATCACCCAAATCAACAATCTCTCTTAAAAAACCCTCTGTCTCACTCCCACCTTTATTTTCCATAGTTATCTGTGTGAGTGTGCTGCTTACACTGTTTGATTGTATTTTAATAAAGATCACATTTATTATTTCAATCTTGTTTGCTTCTTGACTTGGCCTGACCCCATAGACATTGGGTAAAAGATTCCGCTCCGTTGCCCTGTCTCTCACAGTGCTAACTTGTGCTCTTGCTAATTTCCCCACCTTTTGATATTTTGAGAGCGCACTTTGGTATCCCGCCCGGGACCCCCAGTAAACAGGGTAACACTGCATTTCATATGAATTGATTCTCTTCCTGTCAGCTTTCTTCACTGTTCAGCCTTCACAATTGTATATAGAAACAGGAAATACTATAGCATGAATGATCCTGACTTTTGGAATTCAATGTCAAACCTTTACTTAAATGTGTAGGTATATACCCTTATTATGTGAGCATTTCACTTTTTAAATGGATTCCATATTGGAAAAAAGGTGGCATATAAATTAAATACATACATACTATAATATAATATTGATTTAATATTATATTGATTTAATATAATATTGATTTAAAAAGGGGATATGACAAATATGCATTGTAAAGCACTAGATGAGGAGGCAGGAGTGCAGGGAGAAAGTTTGGTGTGGAAGAGATTTTGATATTGGTTAACACTGTTTAAGTTTCAGGAAAGGAGAGGAAAAAAAGAACAAAGCAACACCATATTTAGGAAGAAGTGTCTTTAAAAGCAACCATTGCTTTCATCATATTAAAATTACAGCCCATTTTACAAGGGACCATCATTATTACTAAAAGTGGAAGGTTGTCAGGGACAGAGTACAGGACTGGATGTGGATTGCATAAGTATATTACCTAATAATGGCAAACGCATCCTCCAAGTTTGGGTCCTTTTGTAGCCCAAACCAGTGCTCCTCAGGCTTTCTGGTGTGGGGAACAAGCAAATTTTCCGCCAATGTGCCAGAGACCAATTTCATATTTGTACTCACTGGCTACAGATGTTTCACTTTTTTCTGGAAACTGTTTGTGGATTGGCAGCCAATGGCTCATGGACCAACTCTAGTCCAGTGTCTACACTTTGAGTGGCAGTGACCTGAAGAACACCATCCTAACACAAGGGAGAGGTATCAGTAGGCTTGGGGGAATATCATGTTTTGCAAGGACTAAAGATAATGTTTAGATGAGAAACTATAGGAACCAAGCAGAAGCTCAGCATAGGTATATCCAAAGGGTTTGGGGTACTGATCACTGAGGGAGGAAAATAGAAAAGAATAGAATATGGTATCATGGAAAAGACTAGTCAGTTGGCTAATATAGTAAACAACAGCATTATACACTGCAGCCTGTTTTTAAATGTTCCACTTGTATTAGCAACATTCACATTAAAGAAAGCTGAAGCAGTCGACTTCCTAATTTGTCCCATGACCCCACCTAGATGAAAATAGAATAAAGTCTATTCAGGTAACTGTTATGGGAAAATTCTGTACAGTATTCTAGGGAATAGCTTTGTAATTCTTCATAGAACTCTCTCTAGCAATTATGCACTGACAATACATCCCAGATTTTACAAAGGATGCAGAAAAGTTGCCCTTCTGAAATTACTGTTAGTTTTTTTAAAAAAATACCCCACAGTGTTGTTATACTCGAAATCAGCATTTCATTTATGACAAGAGCTGGGAAATCTGTGGCCCACAAAACGTTGTTGAACGACAACTGCCATCATGACTGTCCACTCACCATTCTGAAAGGAGCTGATGGAATTTGAGGTCCAACAACAGCTGGAGCAGCACTATTGTCTTCCCCTCCACAACTAGCATCACAACAGAACTAGTACAAATTTGCAGGGATATGAAGGAATATAATATTCTTGCTGGATTCTCTCTTGAAGTTACTAGAGGGCCACAAAACATTAGGGAAAAAAACCTTTTGAACTGATTCAGGATGAAAGGTTAGTAAGGTCAGGAAAGAAACAAGTGGAGCCTTTACAAAATGAGCAACTATATTTGGGGCCAAGATCAAGTTCTTTGCCAACAGCTTTCTAAACATACAGAACTGTCAAACAAACTATAAAAGCATGATTTGATGTGTATGACAAGAAGCTCCTTTGGTGTTTTCGGTTGGAATAGCAAGAAAATGTGGAGGTCAAGTTTGGGGGATTGTTTAAGGGTAAGTCAGAAATGAAATGACAGGTTTGCAACAACATATTGGCTAGGATGATTGAAACGTACCGCCTTCACCCTGCTGGGTGGTCAAGACCAGAATAGCAGCAAATCTGCTATAGTTAGAAACCCACAAATATTTTTTCTTCTTTTTCTTTTGCTTGGAAGGATTAAGAAGCTATGACTGAAATAGCAAGATAGCTACAGGGGAAGATTAAGGCACATTGTGAGCTCTCTCTGTACATCTGGAACTAGAATACAAAAAAGGAGTAAGCTTCAGGTCATGACTGGGGGGGCTTTGGTAGAAAAAATAAAATCCATCAGGGCAGTAGCAAATGGATCTTTCTGCAGCTGTTGCCAGGCAGGGCGGTAAGAACAAGCAGCATATATATTTAATATGAAACTTTTAATATTCCCTAAGAAATATGATGAAAAAGTAGAACTGACACGGATTTCTCCCAGTGGTATTTTACATATATTAGCAAAAAGAGATAGCAGAAACCCCACAACTGTGACAATATACCATTAAGCATCCTGTCTCTTCACACTATGCCTAAACGTGGAAAGTATTGTTCAATCTGTGTCTCCAAGCTAGAGTCCAAAAGCTGATTTGTGGCTCTACTGGCCCAGAAACACCAGTCTTTCCTTCAAGGCCACCTTTCAGTCATTTATTTATTATTTATATATTGTCTTCCAGCCCACACGGGCTCCCAAGGTAGTACAAACAAACAAGAGCATATAAAACAATACAGATTTTTTTTAAAAAAAAATGTTGAAAATACATTTTTTTTAAAAAATCCTCTAAAAACGTTTTAAAAAAACAGTCCAAAGCAATCATTAAGTATCATTTTAAGACAAATGATTAAAACCACCCAGCTTCAAACATCAAAAGCTTTTGGCTGCCTGCCAGAAATTCAAAAGAGATGGAGCTAGCCTAACTCCTTTGGCAAAGATTTCTACAGTTAGGATCCTGCTATAGAGAAGGCCCTGGTATGAGTGCATGCATGAAGACACAACATCATTTCTGTTCCACATGTATGACAACCAAATCTTTTTGTCACAATACTCAGGGAAGGGAATGGGAGGTGATACAGACAGATAAGCCATCCCTAACAAAAAACTTCTTCACTGATCATTTTAGTTAAGAAGACAAGGTTGCAGGTTTCTGAGGGGCCTTGAGAAAGACACCCTCTATCAGATCCCCTCTCTGTGAAGCTATCTTTTCATTGCAATTGTCACCAGATACAACTCACTGCTATCACCTGCTGGCTCTGCAAGAAGACAGCTAATGAACAAATATACAATGGGATCCACTGTTCTTTCTTCTCACCGTTACCATTGTCTGAGTCAACGTGCAAGATGAGTGAATGAACAGGCTGGAAAGGTAAAGAGAAGGAGCAAATCCAGGGAGCCTGGCTAAAATGTGGTGCGTGGGCTAGTGGCCAAACATACTTAGATGGTGGACCTAGTGAACCTTAAAAGCTCCTTCAGATTACTTCCCATAGGTTTCAGATGCATGGGGTCAGAGAAGAGTGTAAAATATCTTCCCTAATCTCTTCTTGATGGACAGCTCTTCTCTGTACTATCTTCCACGTTATTATTCCAGGGCTAAAATCTCCACTGCCAAGAATTATTTCCTAATGTCTGGTCTGGATAAGATAGCATTCTTCCTTCTCTCTTAACAAAAACTCCATGTTCTTCCAAAAGCAGGAGTCATTTGATTTGATTTATGTGCCTAGTTTTGATACCAAAGCCAAGACAACTGTAAAAGCATCTCTTATAATATCTCTTCAGGGGGAAAAAAGTGGGAGATGACAAGGCAGGAAGATGGGCTGTCAAGAGCATTGTCAATTTATGATTCAAGCATTTGTTGTGCCTGTAATTTCTCATTCCCCCTCTCAGATCTGGAATGATATTTGCAAGTTATATCCCCCACACCCGCCTCTTGAAATCTGGTGCCCCTATCCAGTTCAAGGATATTAAGTTGGAATGAATGATTAATTTTAATAAACTAATTGAAATGGAGGTTAAAGACCTTTCCAATTAAATCCTATCAAAGCACATTTGATTTGGCTTCACAATACCATCCACAGAAAACGCGTGGTCTTTTCCGTTAATTGGAATGAAAGAGCCTTTTCAATAAAAACACCACTTACTTGCCAAGAAAGCACTTGGGAACAGTACTCAATTTTCTCCTTCTGTCTTTGATAAGGTTCACTTTCTTGTTCATCATCATGTGATATAGTTTCTCCCCTTTCTCGGCAATCATGACATACGCATCCCTCTCCATGCCTAACTTCAGACCTGAAATATAAAAGCAAGATATCCCTTATCATTCCTCAGATTAACTGAAAACCAACTCAGTTCTTCTGGTTCCAGCCATGACAAAATTATGACTCTGGCTTTCCTTTCTTAGGCCATTTAGGGATCTTTCTGACATGCTTACTCCTCTTTAAATCTCTTTTTCTCTATCTTTAACAGAACTCATGAACTTGTACAGTCCATAGGCAAGATCCCACTGGCTACTGTTCGTAGATCTGTTCCAGAAAACTTATGAGTAACCAATTCTTAAAACAATATTTTCATGTGTATGTTACTAATGTTGCTTGAAGTGGTGGTGGGGAGCCTCCGTGCACCCATGTAAAGAAGAGTAACCTTTTGTCCGTTGACACAAGGGCATTGAGTAGAACCATTCATTTTCTTTCTCCCCCTCTTTCAGTGATTTCTTCTCCCTTTCTCTCCCACTTCCCATCAAGCTTCTGAAGGATGATGGATTACTCTTGACACAGGTCTAAACTGATCATTCAAAGGTGAGAGTTGCAATTAAGCCAAAGGGTAGATGAAGTTAGGTCAAGGAATGTGGATTGCCCATCTCAACACTCCCATGTAGTGATACTGCCACCTGTCCAAGAAGCATTTCACCCACTGTAAAATTGTCTGACTGGTCAAATCAAAATATGTGTTATTTCTCCTCTCCACTGCTTGTATATTATTCCTCTCCCTCCCACAGATTAGAAAAACCACTTTGGGGAACAACAAATCTCACAGTCTCCCCACCAGGATGGCCAGTAAACATGCTGGCTAGAAGATTCTGGAAGTTCCAGACCAAAAAAATTAACATTCTGAAGCTCTCCATCCCACCAGCCATCTATCCATCTTTCTTTCTTTCTCTCTCACACACACTCCACATACATCTCTCTTCTCTGTTCTATATACCCACTGCAGCTCCATGAACACCTTTGTACAGAAAACATGGCTAATGATGTCCCTCCTATTCCTCCTCTCCACTCTCAAAAAACAATGCTTACTCTCTTGCCAATCCACTGATCTGAATGAAGCCTGACGGGGTCTCTCAGACAAAGTATATTGGAATGATTCTGAAAGCTATATAGACCAGACAGAATAAATGAGAAGACGTGCAAGATTCTTCATCCTTAAGGTAGAAATGGGAAAAGAAGACATCCCACAATTGCCCAAGCATATTATTTTGCTGGTTTCTCAATATCCTCAAGGAAGTCAGACTAAAACCATATATTTTTCACCACATCAGTACTCAGTCTATGCACTGAGGTACAGATGTTTGATGGTCTAACTGAAGAAATAAGAATATGAAATGTGTTGTCTTGCTCAATCCACATTTCTTTTCATGGTCTGATGTCTGGTGAAAAGATTTTGGCAAGACAAACTCCTTGGCTGATTGCCATTTTCCTCTATCCCATGATGTTAGTCAAATATGTTTGCTGGCAAGTTCTGCCAAAGGTAATTTGCAAAGTCAGGTTGGGATAGAAAGTAGCCCACGTTATTTGACACGTTTTCAGTTTGTGGTTATATCATGAAATTCCCCAAGCTCTGAGGTAAGCAGGAGACTGCAACGCATCTCTTGCTCAGCTGTTTTAGGAGGAAGCCATATTTCTTGTGTCAGTATTGACAGTGATTAGATCTTGGAAGTATAAGAACACAGATGGATGACATCTTCAATGAAATCTTGAATATCCACTTAAAATCTACTTGATATGTCTATGGTAAGTAAAAAAAACTGCCTTCAGGTGTCAAGAGAAACCTCACTCCCTGTTGGTATAACAAGTGTTCTGCATGTAGGAGGTTGAAGCTTCAGTCCCAGGTATTTTCAGTTGAATGATCTTGGACAGCAAGGATGGAAGAGAAGTCCGTCTAAAGACTGGGAAAGCCACTGAGACACCAGATATTACTAGGGTAGACAATCTGACTAAGATGCTATAAATAATTATGTTCCTCCAGGTGCACTTGGCCCATAAGCTCTAGCTATTAGAACTGCAAGTGGTGAAAGATTAAGGAAAGTGTAGTGCATAATAACTGGGGATCTAAGTTCCCTGTGCTTAGATTAAATGCAGGAGCCCTTTTGGACACCAAACTATTGCCCTAGGATTCCACTTTATCTGTCATAGCAACATCCTATGGAATCCTGGGATATGCAGTTTTGTGACTCTAGACCTCTCTGCAGACAGAATTCTAAATACACCTCCCTGAACTACGAATCCCCTTATTCTATGAGAGATAGCCATAACAGTTATAGTGGAATCATAGTGATATAATTGTGTAGTGTGAAAGGACCCAAAACAATGCATCACCTGAAATAACCTGACCCCTCCCTGGTGTGTGACTCTTTTTTACTCTTTATTTTGTTACTGAGTGTACAATAATTATTTTTAAAATGAATAACTCAACTACATACCTCACAATAGTTGAAAGACAAAACTAGCCCTGACAACCCATATATTAATTCATTTTTCCATGCTGTCTCTAAAAAAAGCTCAGGATAAAGTACTTGGTCCTCCTCACCTCCCAAATTTTATTTCCACTACAATGGTTTGAGGTCAATCATAGTGTGAGAGAGGGGCTAATATCCATGACTGAATACAAATTTAGATCTGGTCTCCCTCACTTTGGTTCAAACACTCTTGACCAGTACATCAGATTGACCTCAAAGATTCTAATTTACTGAATGCCAGACATGCTTGGCAGGAATAGAAAGAAAGGACAAGAAGAGTCAATCTGATAGACTGTTGTGGTGGGGATCATCACTTTTGGTACTGGAGAGGAACATAAAACCATAATCAACATAGCATGAAATCAGACCACACTGAAACTATACCTACTACACTACAATAAGCTTTGAACATTTCAGTTGAATTGGGAGATATTCTCAAGGTGACTTCCACTGGTCAAGTTAAATTATATGGACACACACACACACACTTTAGAGCCAGAGTGGTGTATTGGTTTGAGTGCTGAATGATGAATCTGGAGAGCGAGGTTCAGACTCGGGCATGGAAACCCACTGGGTGACCTTGGGCAAGTCACATTCTCTCAGCCTAAGTGGATGGCAAGAGCAAACCCTCTTTGAACAAATCTTGCCAAGAAAACCCCATGATAGAGTCATCCTAGGGTCGCCATAAGTTAGAAACAATTTGAAAGCACACAACAATGGAAGCATACAGACACTTTTTCATCCTTCTAGAATTAAATATGTCTTCCATTCCCACTCCCACTTCAGATATACATACTTGCTTTGAAATGCTAGGACAACCTTGATTTTCTCATCTTCAGGAGCCCACTTTCATGTCAGAAGTTTAATTCATGCCAGGAGTGACTCACATACTGAAGCTGCTCATTATCATTAGCTAGAATTCAACTACTCACTAATGATAAGGCATATTTTTTTAAAAAAAACCAACGTTACATGTCATGTTAACTTGTTCTTTAACAGACACTACACTGTCCTATACAATGGGCCCTCAGTATCCATTGTGGTTTGGTTCCAGGACCCCCCTTCTATACCAAAATCTGTGGATGCTTAGGAACCATTATATACAATGGCATAGTAAAATGGTGTCCATTGTATAAAATGGCAAACAACTCAAACAGTGCTAGAAAGAGCCTCAGGATCTGTGAAATAATGGGAGACCAGCAGGGTATGCATACACATCAGTATAGTGCTTGCCATGGGACAAGGTCAAGGTTTTCTTTTTGGATTTTTTTTAATGTTATTTCCCTAATAGTTTTGAGCCCTGGTTGGTTGAATCTGTGGATGCAGAATACATGGATACAGAGGGCTAACTCTATACTGTTTGAAAAACATTATATTTACATACAGATTCCCATATTACAATTATATGTATATGTATTGCTAGATACGAAGCTGCCTCATACTGAGTCAGACCATTGGTCCCTCTAGCCCAGTGCTTCCAGTACTGACTACCAGCATTTCTGGCAAATTTCTTTCCTAACCTTACCTGGAGAAGCTGAGGCTTGAACCTGGAACTTTCCAAATGCGCAATGCCACTGAGCTATGATCTATATGTTATTTCTGAATGCCCATCACAATGATAAGCTGCATGACTAAGCCTCTGCATTCACATAATGAACGTAATAATGAAAAGTATTGCTAGATTTTTATCACCACAGTACAAACAGCTGATCTCTAGCAGCACACTGGTTGTTCCACTCACTCAGCCTACTGTAGCAATAGCCCATGTTAGAGGTGGAAATGATGCACTTTGTGAATTGGGTGAACTCCCCAGCCTATTTCTGGAGACTCCTTTCTGTACGTGAAAAAAAAAATAAATACTCAGCTTGATTAATGAAGACCCAGAAGCCTTCAGGAGTGACAGTGGTGTCATTCAGCTGCTGGAACTGGTTGTTAAAATTATTAAAATTATTAAAAGAAGTGGAGGCAGAGGAGGTTAAAGGGGAAGCCAAGAGTAGCGAAGGGGGAGTAGAGGAAGAGACCAGAACAGATAGAACTGACTGAGAGGTGAGAGGGTCACAGGGAGGGAAGACTGAGTCCTCCAGAGGAGGGGGAGAGCTGGGAAAAGGAACCAGCTGTTAAGTATTTTGAATGACACCATTGAGGAGTGGTGGTTCTTTTTTAAAACAAGGTGAAGAATTCCTATGTACCACCTGAAAGATATAAATAGGGCTTTTTTTTTTAACAAAACTAGAAGTGGAATTTCTGATGATATCAAATTTTGTTTGAAGGGGGATAAATTTATTTCAGGTTACTGTGGTCCTCTGTAGGTACTGAGGGTAGGAGCTTGTCCACCTCTGGCTTCAATGTACAAACCAACTCAGTTTTTCCTATAGCTTTATCCCAATTTGCCATCTGTTGCGCTACAATGTCCATCATCCCTAGGCAGTATAGCCAACAGTCATGCTCATGGGAACAATGGAGGTTGTAGGATGCAAGGCTGGGGAATACCCCACCAGGCACCACTGCCTGTAATGTTACCAATGATATGTCATACCCTCTTGTTCCCTACCTGCTTACATCACCTAAAATTGTTTCCCCTCTTTAATTTAGATGTAAAGTAAAAGCTTTTTAAAGGTCTAGCATGGTGATGCACAGCCTTCTTTTGTGTAACTAAATGTGTGTTCCTGTAATTATTTTTATGGGGGGAGGAATCTATATGTGTAAACTATCCGGTCCTCCCTAGCAACACCCCACCCTTTGCTCCTTTCAAACTGTTTTACTCAAATTCATCTCCTCCACAGATGTGCATGCAAGAAAAGAATAAACAGGCCCATCAAGAGATTGCATCAATGCCTAGTAAAAATATGATGGCTGGGCCTTCTTTTCCTTATGGATTCTGTTTATGAACAAGAGCCTTGCAAATCAATTAAGTAAATCCAAGGTTTTTAATGTACTTGAGTGCAGAAACAAACTGACCATGTGATTCCAGATTCTTGCAACTGTAATGATTCTTGAGGACTGCAGTGTCCAAGGCAGTAAAGTGAAAAATAACAAGCTACTTCACAGCTGCTTGAACCCTCCCTTGTTTTTACAATTATGTACTGAAAATGCACTACCAGAAACTTCAGCTAATTGTTCTTTCCTTACATGGCCAAACCTACTCTCAGAGACACATATACAGTCAGTCTTGCTATTCACTCAGCATATAAAATACATCAACCATGAACTTACTTTCTCTTTGTTCCCTTTCCTTAATTATTGCATCCAACCATTTCTGCTTGTCCTCTGCCGTCTTGGCCATACAGACAAACCATTTGTTTTTGGCAGTGTTGTGTATTTTCCAGCCATTTGTCACTGGGTAACCATTGCTGTGGTAATCTGCTGTAAAAACACAAAAATACATCCAAGACATTCACTGTAAGTCCTGAAAAACAAACTCATCCTGAAAGCACACCTGGACTGAAGCACTAAAAAACATTCTCTGTTATATTACAAGAGCTAGCTGTCATAACTGTTATGAAAGCTCAATCAGCATCTCTAGATAGCTGACTTTAGTAAAATACTTTCCAATAATATCAATTGCAACTGACTCAAAGCCTGAAGATTACACTTGCACATAAGAACAAGTCATTTCAGAAGTTTTCTCTCACTGGGCAAGATTATGAGAGTTTTTGTGCATTTTTCAATGACTTTTTGAATGTTCAGATTCTTTTGTAAAAACACGTTTGCCCAAAAAAAAGTGTTTTGAGAAAGCAGTAATTTTTTGTTTCTGCAAAACAAAACAAAACAAGTTTTTGTGCAAACGTTTTTTGTGTGTGCAAAAAGTCCTAGACCAAAAAAAAAATCTCCCAGCAGCTGATAATCTTCCTAATAGACTATCTTGATGTTCTGATGAAAAACTGCCAACTTTTACACTCCCAGTTTCAATGCATACTGGACTTTATCAGGCTTTGATGGATGACTTCTAGCTCAATTGTACTGAGGATGCACACCTTCCTTGCCACAACCCTCCCACAAACCAAGGCAATAAATATTAGGTTTCATGTTATAGCAAAACCCAGCTGAGATAATGAAGCAAAATCTCCCCATCAGTGATAGATCTTTCTCATGCAAATTTGGGGAGATTTTGCTGTTGGTGACATACACAGCATACTTTGAAGTTTTCCCTTTAACAAAAAGTGCCAAGCCTTAAAAGGGGAGTCAGCAATCAGATTGCCTGTGCTGCAGATCCAACCCCATGAGCATAGGTAGCTGACGGATCCCATGTCAGTGTGGGTAGTGAAACCACTCTACTTTTCAATCTAAATGTTTAAGGACAGTGTTGGCACTTTGGATAGCTCCTTTAAAGCTCAGATTAAAACTCAGAAGGGAATCACTAGCCCAATGACATGGAAGTCAGTTTTCACAACTGTCCACAAATAAAACAAGTCTCATATCCCACTTGCAGCAGCAAACAGAAGGAGCTACAGCTATGACACTGGCATGCACACACACTCCTCAAAGTGGATAAATGAAACTTGTCTCTGGTCTGGGATTCGGGATGACCTTATCTTAGCATTTCCATCCCTTCCTTCTGCTGCTATAGAGAATAATTTTTGGTGAGAATTATCAGCCATGGGGCACCACTCCCTCCTTCCTTCTCAACAATGAGTGACACTCAAAACTAGCAAATGCTGATGGTAAAAAGAGCAAAAGCAAGGTGCCATCTTTCCTATAGAGAAGAATGGAAGGTACGATGTTATCCATTCAAGCAGCAAAAGAGGCTGGCTCAGCTTTAAAAAAAATAGTTCCTAACACTGTCCCAGAGAAACCAGCATGTCATGTGTGCTGTGGCAGAGAAAGTTGTGCATCAGCAGGGTCTGAATAGGATGACCTCTAAGACACGTGCTAACTCTAAGATTCTCAATACCCCTTCAGATTTGGAGGTGTCTGGTCCAAAGTGATGTGATTCACTCACAGAGGCAAGAGATAAAGATCCAATCAAAAAAAAAGAAAAAAAGCCTGCCTGCACTTTCTATTGGAAGAAAAAAATTATGTGACTTCTTACCCGTCCCATCTTCCACATTCTCAACTTCCATGACCTCTGTGTTTATTCGACCCCTGAAGATGTAGAGGGATCCATTGATTGATTTGGTGCGCTTAGATGTCTTTTTCCCAGCAACTCTACAATTACAAAAAAAAAATGTTAAGAGAGATATTTGTTTAATATGTAAAGAGAAATGTAATTTGTAGTATCTTTAATAGTGCATTTCCCGTAAATACACATTAATATCTACCTTCCTCCTCTTCCGTAAGGCACATGCCATACATTTCCTATAGTTTGAGATTAAAAACTGGAATAAACACATACTGTAATATTTCAAAAGGTATTTGTCTGCTTTGTAGTATTCTTTCCATTATAAACATTCTGTTTCGTAGATTAATTGTGTAGGTTCAAATGGGCAGTTACAGCTGGGTGCCTTTTTTGTTTTGAAAAAGCACTGTAATGCAGTAATGCTGGAACTGACTCATTAATAATGTCGGTAACATAACTTCAAAATGAAGGAGAGTAAATGGTACTGTACATCTGTTTGAATTCAAATCCACTGTATTTAAATCCATCTGACATGAGGAACAATAGGTCTTGTCTGCTCCACTTCAAAATATTGCATGCCAACTCAAATTATCTCTTGCTGATTGTGGGTATGCAGACACTTAATTACAAATTATCTACTTTCCACATGGTATATGAAACTTCTGTTCAGCCACATGTCAGTAGAGATTTACTGTGTTGTTAGTTTTGAGTTGCATAAAATGATTTTACTTCCTAAAGTATTTCTTTAGCTATAGACAGCCTGTAGACCAAGCAAGACTGGGCATCTCCAGCTCCACTATTTCAGGGGAAGACTTGCCCTTGCTTGATCCAAAAGCTGCTACTGGATATACCACAGCTGAATGGCAGAGCACTTGCTTTGTATGCAGAACATCCCAGATTCAGTTCCTGGTCTGTACAGCTATAAAAAATATGTTGCTGCACATTATGTTAAAAGATCTCTGCTTGAAACTCTGGAAAGACAGTGGCTGAGAGTGGACATGTATAGTACCTACTTGCTAGAATTACAGTGTTCCCACATCCTCCATTGAACTATGCCAAATTAGATAGATTCCCATCTCCATGTTATCTCTCTCCACTAAATCCATGTAATTTCCAAAAAGGTAATGGGAGGCTTCTATGAATATTTAGCAGTTCCATAATGAACTTTATTAGCGATACATAATAGGCTAAAAAGGTATAAGAATAATACTATTAAGTAAGCTGAGGTGGCTCACCTCAAACTTGTAAAAGGTTTGAAGCAAACAAATGTGAACTATTCACCTTATTATTATTTTTACCAGAGCTGGCCCAAGACATTTTGCCAGCTGATTTAAAAGCAGTAAATGACACTCCCAATCAACTCACATCACTGTATACTGTCCAGAACCGAAGACACTATGCCAGCAAATGAAGACACAAAATTCCAAAAGAACTTCTTTTCATGTCCGGCAGTGAAAATATAACTACTGCTAATAAGGTAAATAACAATCTGTTGCCTGTGGCAGCCACTTCACTCTGCCTGATTGTACAGTCAGCCCTACTGATATGCAGATGTCGTATGGATTTACTGTCTCCAACTCTGGAATATGTCCAGCTATCTCTGCTAGGAAGCCACTGGCCTTTCCTACTGAATGACCCATAACTTAATCTATTTGACTCATGGTCTCACAGGCAGATTTCCACAAAAAGGATATGCACCACCCAAAATGACTGAAGAATACACAGCAATAGAACACTTCTGAAATGCTACATAGCCTACATAGAAGCTGTGGGGGAGAGGACAGCACCCAGGGCTTCCACAGACTGATTTCCATTCAGAAAAATTGTGTGTGCTTGCCACTAATTGCATGCATACTGAAATAGACATAGCAATTTAGAGAAGCCCCCTTTACACTTATTAGTCACATACAGAGATTTATTCAGAGATTTATTCATGTCCTTGACCTTTTATTTATAGAGATGTATAACTTTTATTGAGAGCCAGCATGCTGTAATGGTTTGAGTGTTGGACTATGACCCTTGAGACCAGGGTTTGCTTCCCCACTCAGCCATGGAAACCCACTGGGTGACCTTGGGTGCATCACACACTCTCAGCCCACATAAAACCCTGTAATAGGTTCACCTTAGGGTCATCATGAGTCAGAAATGACTTGAAGGCACACAACAATAATTCCTACCCAGCCATGGAGTTGAGCTTGACTTTTTTAACCTGATGAAAGGTTGAATAGTACAACATATGTTGAGGTATACTGCACAGCTTCATAATTAAGAAACTTCCCTTTTGTAAACCACCCACAACTGCAAGTTATACAGTTGTGATGCTTCACACAAGGGGTGAAATTCCCAGAGGAAATCTCTGAGTACTAACTATTGGAGAATTCTAATTGATAAGACCCTATTAAATTAATAGCTCTTACATAAGGCTTGAAACCTGTAGCCGATTACATCAGTGTAAATCCTGGTTACAATGACGGTTGTACTAATTAAATGCTTATATAAGCACCAGTTTTTCTTTGTGCAGGCAATTTCCTACCCACCTTGCAGTGCAACAGGATGGCTTCAAACCTGGGCAGTGTAAAAGTACAACTTTGCCCCACTCTCTACAACTACAACAGCACAGTTGAAATGGCCACTGCTATGTTGGTAAGCAGGATTTCAGTTTAAATGTTGAATCATCAAGATCTCATTTATTCAATAGGTCTACTCTAGTTGGTGCTAATAGATGGATTTAGCCCTGGATGTCTTTTCAGTGCTGATGAAAGACCTCTCTCCCCCTATTATTCATTAGTGTGAACTAGTGGGGCATACTAGTTTGAGAGTCAAACTAGGACTCCAGAACTAGTGTGAACTAGTGGGGCATACTAGTTTGAGAGTCAAACTAGAACTCCAGACAACCAGGATTTGAATTCCTGCTCAGTGATAGAAACCCACTGAGTGACCTTGAACAAGTTACAATCTCTCCTCCACAGAGGAAGGCGATGGCAAACTTCCTCTGAACTAACCTGGCCAAGAAAACCTCATGACAGGTTCAATGAGTCCCCATAAGTGGGAAATGACTTCAAGACACACAACAACAGCAAATTTATTGGTGTTCTATGGTTTCTGTTGTATGGTTTCTGTTCACTTCTGCTTCCATAACATCCACTGACATTTTATATTGCATTTCATTGTATTTGTATCTACATTTTTATTTTGGAATATACATTTCACCCACCCCAAAGATGTTTTCCACTAGATGGTCTACAAATTTACAAATATAAATAAAATGGGTTTCTAAAAAACTATTTTCCTGCTCTAGCCATGAACATTTTGCCTTGGCAGAAAATTTTAATGGGATACAAATAGCAGGGGGATAGTGGCAGACTTCGCAAGAAGAGTTGCCAACTCAAATGTACAGCCCATCATAGAGCCAGGGCTTGATATCATCAAGCTGTTAAATTTTCTCTTTGATGGACATTTGAGATTATTCAAGAAAACAGCTCTTAAAGATTGATCAAGGCAATATACTACGTCAAACCGGAATATTGAAATCTGTTTAACTGGGTAAGACCATCTAGCCTGGTACGGACGTCACTGAAAGGACAGCAGCATTCCAAGATTTCAGGTACAAATCTTGGTAGGATCCTCTCCTGCCTTTAAATCCCAAGAATTAAATCTGAGACCTGCTGTATATAAAGAAAATGTGCTGTTCCAAAGCTACAAACAGTGGTAAAAGTATTCCATTTAGATTATAACTCTAGTAGGTGCTGCTAAAAGCACAGGCCAAAACACACGCGAACATATCAAAAGCTCAGTTGGATCTGATCCAAACTCAGATGTGTTTCTCACCACTGCTAACCAAACAGGAAGTCCCCAATCAGAAATCAAAGACATGCCCTCCACAAACCCATCTAATCCCCATGTAAACTAAATCAGCAAGTAACCAACAGCAAATTCCATAAATTAAGTGTGAATTACATCAGGAAATCAAACCCGATTGCTGTGGACCAGAGCCACAGCAATCTGAAGCCAGTTCAGAAGTGCAAAGCCAAAGCCTACCAACTCCTCAGATTAGAAAGCAACCAGGAAGGCTCCACTGATACTCAAGGTGAGGGATACCCAGCTTCCACTGCCTAGCACTGTAAAGAGACTTCCTGGCTACTGTGGTTTGTGCTGCAATATTTATCTTTGTTAGCCTCTACTGTTTGGTTATGCTCATCCATTGGATGTCAATACAAAATATTCCTATACAGGCTGAAGTCCTAACAACCTGTCACTAGTCTATTCAAACCCCTCTGTGCATCTAAACATACAGGAAAAAGAAGCAACTGCATAGGCATCCTTTCTCATCCTATCATCATTTTTCAGCGCTCAAGCATCTATAGAGCTGCTTCCACAAAGAAGGTTCATTATTTGTACCAGAAGCAGACAAACCACAGGTCTCACAAGACAGCCAACATGAGTGTTAATCTTGAAAGGTGCAATACTCAGTGATTTTAAAACCTAACACATAGTATGTGAACCTTAAACTTGCAGAATAAACAATCTGCATGCCTAATGTTATCCAAATTGGAATGAAGAACCTATATCATGATCGGTTCCCAAGTACCCATTGCATTCATTTGTCTTAAGAGTTCCTTCCCTATATTGCAACAAACAAAGATGTAGTATGAGTTGAGCTCAGACGTAACAAGTTACAAGCAACACAGATTTTGTAACTGGTTATTTTTGGATAACACAGGTCTAGCACAGTTACATTACAAAGTAGGGTCAATATTACTACACAGAAATAACAAGTAATGTTTTTCAGCCTTACTTTCAAATGTTACTCTTTAAGGGTATTTTTAGGCATTTTGCCTGGCATTTTTCATTTTCTTATCAATTCTAAATTGCTGTTTTTGTGGGTTTTTACAATAAAATAAAGTAATGAAGCAATAAAGAGCATCACAACAAGTAGAGCAGCAAGTATAGCACACATAGAGCAACACGTTCCTTTTTTAGTGCTGCAAGAACTAATGACTTTTCAAACACTGTAATGAATAATTGGGACAAATTATTTTTTTAAAGTAAGTTTGCAAGCTCTAATATGTGTGTGAATAACTGATGTACATATGCAAAGGGCAACCACATGGGTCATCCCAACCAACCTTTGCCTGCCCACTCTCCTAGCTATTTGACGAATGAACAGATTAGGTCCATGTGTCTGGCCCTGTGCATGTTATTCTTAAGTATTCCTATGCACAGAAAAGCTCATAGATACCATGGGGAAATGGATCACCCACTGTTTTCAGTATATGTCCCTCAGAGTACAATATAAATTACTGGAAAGATAAAAAAAGCAGTAAGGAAATGTGAAGATCAACCAGTGTGGGAGCATATATTTTCTCCTGCTTCACAAGAAGAGCTGCCTCCTACGAATATAATGTAAAGTTCTCAGTCACATTAGTGTGTCACTTGCTGAGGCCTGCAGCTGGTCAGTTACTTACTAAATTCTGGACCAGAATTTAAATAGCAGACAGACAGATGAACTATCCAAAATTATAGCAGCCTTGCCACGTCTAAATATATACTTTAATATTAGGCAATGTGACACAAACTCCTCTAGTGGTGTCCTTTTTTCTTTTTTAATGAAAATCAGATCCTGGAGATTTGGACGGTGCTTGTTACAGTTATTAGGAAAATATAAACACAGATTTTTCAGGGAATTGAAAGTGTCTGAGCTGCCTTATTCAAGTCCAAGCCAAATTACCAAAAAGTTGCTCACAGAAGCCTACTTTGTACAAACAAGAGAGCTGTCTCAAAAGGCAATAGAACATTCTGTTTCCTAAAACTTAGTGTTCTGGGAAAACTGCCTGCAGAAAGGGAGAGGCTGAAATAACCCAAACTACTAACAGAGCCCAAATTGTGGGTGCAGGATAACAAAGGAAGAAAAGAATAGAGAAAGGCTCAGAATTGGAGCTTGGGAACTAGTTACAAACTTGTTATTTGTAATTAATTCATTTTAGCAATAACATGTAACTTTATATATGACTCAGATGTGTCGAATTATCAGTGACATTTGATTTTAAAATAACAGTGGGTAATCTCACTACTTTTGCACAGTAAGTGTAAATTTTGGTTACTTTTATAAGTAACTGGGGTAGTCATACTAAATGGTGCAGGGTGAATACCACAAGGTTCAATGGCTGTCTCATGCGTCAATGGAAGTGCTGAGCAGATAGCAAGAATATGTTTTTTTACCAGTGGCTTTGTTGCATTCAGATTTTTTAAAAAGTAAATGCAGGTAAACATCCTGTTTATTAATGAAACCATCAGATAAAGGCTTACTTTTTAAAATCGTAACAAGAAGTGTAAAGATAACTACAGTCAACCCTCCACATTCACTGAGGTTAGGGGCACAGGACCCCTGTGAAAGTGAAAAAAAATGTGAATAACTCTAAGCATGCCCAAACCATATTTAACACACACAAAAAAAGTATGATCAGCATATTCAACCCACCACGGATTACTCCGAGGCATCAGGGTTCCTTCACAGGGCAGAAGTGGGTGGCTGGTGGGGCTTACTACCACTTCCAGAGCTGCCCCACACCACTTTTAATAGGGACTTACTAGCCTTGTTCGCCATTTCTCAGTCTCATGAGGCTTGCAGTCCCTATTAAAAATGGCAGATGGCAGTAGCAGAGCTGACAGTAAATAATCTGTGGATAATCAAATTCGCAAAAATGAAACCCACAGATGTGGAGGGCTCACTGTATTTGCTTTTTAAAGTGATATTCCACTAAAAAAAATAATAAAAGAAGTGGTAGGATGAATCTAAGACCAATTTGTTAGGAAGGGGAGAATGGTCTTGTCTGAATGAATAGCATGCGGTTTACAAGTATGTTTCCCAGCCTAGCATTCTCCAGATGGATAGAACTTCAACTGGTTTAAAGACTGGGAGACTGTGGAAATTGTAGTCCAGCACCTCTGGAGAATACCACCTGATGGTTCCTTGATCTTAAAAGAACTCCAAGATAAATTCATAATAAAGGTCAGAGCAGGATATGAAATCTCTCATTTAAAATGAAGGACAAACAGGTAAAAACGAAAGAAAGAGAAATAAGAATATTAACCAAGGGCCCTTTCACTCACTACACAATTATAACATTTTATAACTGCTATGGCTGCATCCTAGAAAAACCTGGGGTTTGTAGTTTGGTGAGGCACTGGAGCTCTTTAGCTGAAAACTCTCCCTAAACTTCAAATCCCAGGATTCTATAAAATGGAACTACAGCAACTAAAGTGGAACCACAGTGCTACAATTGTGCAGTGTGAAAGAGCTACTAGTAATAATCTTTGCTGTTTGCACTAAAGATTTTCTTGGTGCATTTACTTCTACAATCTTAATTCTTAACCTTTTGGAAAATTCAGTTTAAATTAAAATTTACACTAGATTTTTTTTTTAAAGAAAACCAAGGAATTTTTTATTTCTACAAATTAGAAAAATGTTCTTTTTCCTTGACTTCTGTGTACTGAATCAGCTTTTTTTTATTTCTTTGTTCACAGGCTTGTTTATTCTCTCTCTTACTGCATCTATTTCATCTGTCTAAGGGTTATCCTCTAGGTATTCTTTCATGCCATGCCTTGAGAAACTTCCAATTTGTCAATGGCAATGTGCTTCACAGTGCTTCAGTAAACCTACCTGTTCTGGGAAAGTTGTGAGTCTGACTTCCAACACAATGCTGATTCTACAGTTCACTTGTTCCCGTCCTTCTGGTGCAAACGTGCAGAGATGCTGGATCACAACTCACACTGGACCCCACTGAGGCATTCTGTAGGCCAGCATATTCATAAAGGCTATTCTAATGGTTCATGCCAGAGCATGATACTGTTCAACACCTACACGCCAGGTTCTCAAAATGCAAAGGGGAACCCCTTTAGAGAGGAGCTGTCATTAATACAAAGAATCCCCTCTCCTCCCTAAGCCAAAGATGATATAAGATTATTTTCAAAGACTGTGAATATTAAGAAGTTAGGCAAGTGTGCTCACCTGGATTTCCGCTTACAATAGACAAGAAGGTTATCAAAAAGAAAGAATGTTCTCTCCTGGATATTTCCTGCTGAGATTTTTAACAAGGTACCCTGGAGAAGGAGCTGGCTGCTGATGTCTGTCAAGTTGGATCCCTAGAAAACAAAATCATAATTTTTATCAGTCTGCACCCTGACTGAAGATTCAGTTACTACTTACGCTTAGAACTCATGTACATGCTTAACCCATTGAGCAGTCAGAAGCATAATTTAAGTGCAAGGTAAATTTCTTACAGAAAATCAGCCACTAAATACCACTTTATAAAATGTTCCTTTTGAGGATGTATTCATATTAAACAAGTATAGAAGTTTGATTCCACTTGAATTGTCATGGCCCACCTTAAGGATTCCTGAGAGCTGTAGCTTTGTGAAATACTTGGAATTCTATTTCAGAGAGCTGCTGCTCTAGTTCAAGTGAGTGGACTACAGATCTCAAAATCCCTCATCAAGCTGCAAATCCCAGCATTGGATGAAACCACGACAGTCAAAGTGGTGCCAAACTACTATAATTATGTAGCGTGAATACACCATCAGTTATCATTAGAGTTAGACATTCTTCTAGTTTTAAGCACTAGATGTCTAGCACATCAGCTATCCATAAAGGAAACATACATTTTTTCTAAGACCAGTGCAAAATTTGGGTAAATCCTACAATATATTCATCTAGTTATTTATTATCATTTTATACCATCCAATAATTGAAGCTCTCTGGGAAATATACAGTTACATGCCAAATATAAAAACAATGATAAGTAAATGACAGTAAACAACGATAAACAACGATATCATGTATGCATAATAAAAAGGAAAACGATACCACATAAAACTGTAGTAAGAGACTTACAAAATATACTGTGCAAAGATCTAAAAGAACCAAAAACAAACTTCTTTGCTTGATGGGAAAAAATAAAGTAACAAGGGAGGACTTTCAGCACCCACACTCTCCGTGCTGGGCATCCTTGATGAAAGGGACAACATGGCAGCAGGTGTGTGTGAGCACCCAAACTATGACTCTGGAGACCAGAGTTTGAATCCCCACACAGAAACCCTCTGGGTCATATCAGGCAAGTCACATTCTCTCAGCCTCAGAGAAGACTAAAGTAACAAATTTTGCCAAGAAAACTTCATGATGAGTTCATCTTAGGGTCACTGGAACTCAGTTTTCAAAGGGGAGAGACATGATGGCTAGAAAGAACTTCTGCCTGTGAGTGGCACTTCATTGTTGTGTGCCTTCAAGTCCCTTGAAATCTGACAAGATTTGATCAGAGAGGATCTGTTCAGAGGGAGTTTGCTTTTGTCTTCCTCTGAGGCAAGAGAATGTGACTTGCCTAAGGTCACCCAATGTCTGAGGATTTGAATCCTAGCCCCCAGAAACTTTTAATAAAAAAATCAATACATATTTGATTTTTTTAATATCAATTTAAATATTTAAATCATTAAGTCTTGACAATCCCTGGCAACAAATTATATTTACATGGGGACCCTGGCAACAAAAGGTTAAGAACCACTCGCCTAGACACTCTGTTCTGAACTAACTGAAATTTCCTTGCCATTTCAAATGCAGTCCTACATACAATGCACTGCAATAATCCAACATGGAGATTTCCATAGTGTGAATACTCCAGTTTTATATTTGTATATTTAGCAAGACTTCCTAAGGGCAGAAACCTGAAGCAATACTCCATTTATATTTGTTCTTTTGTAATGTGGTTGGGAGGGAGATGTTAACAGTTACTTCCTTTTATCTACTGCACAAACCAGACTAAGGAAATGGATTAGATAATTTGACCTACTGATGTCTTATGGGGAGGGGCAATTTAGAGTTGTGAAATGGATACTGTCAGCAAAATAACTTCCTTTCCATTTTCCCTGCACATCTGCAAAAGCTTTACACTTTGGGCTTTGGGGTGCAGATTGGGAGAGCAACAAAAACAAAAACACCAAGCATGTACATAAAATATAAGAATGTGCTTCACATGCATCATATGTTATCTGTAGAATCCTCTAAGGTAAATAAGTATAATTCCAATATAGCAGAAGAGAGGTTGAGATTGAGATAGTAACTTTTCTACTGAGCAATTCTGGACATATAATTCAGATTCATACTACTGTCATTAAGCCACAAATGTCTCTCTCTAATTCTATGTGTCAAGTCCTGGTTTTGACAAAGGTCTCTTTTTTTTATTTTTTTATTTAGCAAGTTACACCCATTTAAACATCACTTACATTTGACACACAGAGGATGCAGAGTTCCAGATACAGATCAATAGGTCCATCTCAGACCTTTTCGGATTAAAACTCTCAGAATCCTCCAGCCATTGGGGTTCTGGGAACTGTAATGTAAGGACATGCTTGCACACAGCACAGACAATAGCCTGCTTGTGGCTAGCCCACTACCACTTGGAATAATTTGGCTAATAGCTGCCCAATCAGTGATCACTTTGGTCAAGGGATGGACAGAGATATGTCAAGGTGCTAACTAGCCTATAAACCAGTCCACTTGTATAAAGGGATTACTGGATACCTCCTGAGACAAGCCTGTAGAAAGCATAAGTGGTACAATCTGGGGTTATGTTAATGTAGTGTCCCAGTAGGACCTTGATGCCTCACAATAATGTTTCCAATCTCTGGTCTGTCTGATCTACATGCAACTTTTTTGACATGGCTCAGGCCTTCAACTTCAGCTGTTCACACAGAGATGCTGCCAGTCCTTTTGAGCTATCCTTTTAATATTGATTAGTTTTCTCTATACTTCACAGACATGTTGGGTCGTATCCAATCATAGTCAAACTTAAGGCATATCCATTGAAATCATTGAAACTAACATCGGTTCCACAGCTTTAAACAAAAGCTGGCCAACCCACTTTACAGTGAGTCTGCTACTGTAAGAAGGAGTAACACTTGGATCTATTGCAGAGAAAAACAAAACGTCAAAATTAAGAAAAAGACTGCCAAAAAAAACCCTTAACAAATCAGGTGGAAAATGAGTCTGTTCTGATATATAGTCATGTTTGGTGTGAATTAGATGCAAAAGTAGAATGGGAAAAAGAAATAATAAAATTTGAAGGAAACGAACAAGACTACACCAACAGGTTAGCCATGGTGGCCAAACTGAAGGGTAACACAGATACCCTCAAATTACTGCAGCTGATTTTGTGGACACCGTTTACTTCTCTTTAAAGCACAGCAACCTGTAAAATGTGGTCATAATGTCTAAAGGGCTCCTGCCTCTATACTCCTAGGTCAGCTGTTCACTCCAACAATTTCAAAATTGCACTGACCCAACATAAACTCTTAACACTGAGGACTCTAGAAATACATTTTGGGGATTTTTGTTTAATAGTGAAAGAATGCTGCCTTTACCTTTTGAACTCAGCAAGTAATGGAATGGATGACGATGGGCAGTTTCTTTTTCTTTTTTTAAGCAACACTGATAAACATATCAGAAACTGTTCTCATTCCCAGAATACTTGATGTAGTCCATCTAAACCCTTAAAAAAACATGACTGGCCATTTTTTAAGAACCAGACTACCACCCACCATGAACAGGCTGGCAAAGTGGTCATCTGAGGCTTAAGTGCGCAATCCTGCCCACCCAAATGAATCCTCAAATCATATTAAATTGAACATTTAAAAAAAAACTGTGGCTCTTGCTGTGCTAAATGTTATATCTGTGTTTCATTTGCTTAGGTTTCCATCCACATACACAGACATACAAACACACACATCTAGCTATCTGGGCTGCTCACATGGCTCCAGTTAGATGCCAAGATCATCCTTGAAGGGAAAAATGAGCAAGCTTTATTTAAACAAAACAGCAGACAGTTGTGGAGCACACCCAACAGTCTGAATATCAGGAAGTTTACATGACCTCCTGAAAGATGCATTCAGTTGAAAAATTCTCAGCTGGCAACCCTCATGTTGGAGATTTAAATTCTCTGGCCCATCACTCTCCTAGCACCAATATGGCAATGAAGTCATTTAGCAATGTCGGTGCCACAGAGTAGATTTCTTTTAAATGTACTCATTCCCGAAAGTCTCTACTTCCATTCATTCAACAGTTTCTGTTACACATGCCAAACTCCATTGTCAGTTAAGCATTTGCAGACTCTATTATTACATAGCCTGTCACTCTTCTTTTTATAAAAAAAATGCGTTAAGAATGCAAGAATATAAGAACTATGCCAGATCAGACCAGAAGCTCATTTTAAATTCTGTTTGCACAGTAAAAAAAACAGAGAGCTATAAAAAGCCCATAAGCAGGATTGGATGGCAACTGTACCCCACATTACTCCACAGCTTATATACGAAGTCATACTGTCTGTGATACTGAAGGCAGATTTTGTAGTTTCATAAATGAGTTTTAATGAATCAATTAATTGACAGTGATACAAACAGATCTAATTTGTTAAAAAATTCATCCCCAATTTCTGCCCTATTATATAAGAACTGAATTCAGTTTTTGGTACAATGCCCTTGTTATATTGTTCTATAGTCAGCCCTCCACATTTGCTAGGGTTAGAGGCACAGGACTCTCATGAAACTGGAAAAAGTGCAAATATTAATATGTATGTGTGGGGCTGTTGGAAGAAGGCCAAGGTATGGTGGGGAGCACCCAAGGTGCCCAAACCAGGGCCTTTTCTGCACGACACTCTTATAGCGCAATTATTCCACTTTCAACCTCCTTGGGAACCCTGACGTTTGCAGCTTCGAGGGGGCCATCTTTCAAAATTAGACCCACTTCAAATATTACTTTTGTAGGATTAGGTGATGCTACTGAGCTCTTTAAACAAATCTTTCAACCTGAGCAGTTCAGTTGATTCCTGCTAAAGTTTCAGTAACCAAAACACCCTGAAGAACTACCTCCAACAGCAAAAGCTTTGGCTGTAGGGCAATGTAAAAGTACCACAAATACACATTTGGATGTGTGGGTATGCACATGGTGTATGTGATATATCATTTGCAAACAAAACCCGCCACCATATCATGCAGCTCTATCTTGTGCATTTAACCTTAGAAAGCAACCCCATTGTGTTCAGTTGTATGTACTGACATGCCAGGATGTACAGGATTGCAGAAGCTAAATAAATCCCATTGTTTCACCAGATACCATACCTCCCAGCCTTCAATATGAGATTGTAGCTGCTCAAGAGCCTCCAGCTTCTCCATCTGCCTCTTGGTCTCATTAATATTGGTGCACACTGTTTTCATCGCCTGTAAAGCATTATGAACTGCTTGGTAATCTGGATGCTTAGCAGGTGTCCTCTTGGCTAGTTCCTAGGAGAAAATTGTGAGAAAGAAGAGGGAAAAAATTAAATAAATGTGAAAGTGTATTGTAATCCCAAGTACTATTATGAGTAACAGAGTGTGCAATTAAAGCAAGAGTGGGGAACATTTCACCCTCCAGACATTTTGGGGTTAAATTCCCAGAAGCTCCAATGAACACAGCCAGCTACAAGGCATTATGGGAGCTGTAGTCCAAAACTGCTACAGAACAAGAGGTTCCCTGCCCCTGAATTACAGAAAAATAAAAACAACAGAGGGAGTCAAGTTACAAGCAGATGTTTGCAGAGGGGAAATATTAAGCTTAAGACCACCAATTAATTTTAGACCACTGAAAGAGAAGACAATTCAACTTGCACACCTTAGTAGCTTGACAATTTAACTCTCAAATGTTTAAAGTTCTGGAATTTCTTCCTTTTGAGTCCCTTTGGTGACATGTCAATTCTTGAATCTCTTTGATAATGCATTAGCTCTTTTTTTTAAAAAAATTATTCCACTCAATGTGTTCCATTCATTATCAAGATCACCCTCAAACAAAACCCAGCACAGCTAGTGGTAGGCGGGATGGGAGATGCAGTTAACATCCGGAGGGCTATATATTCTACCCTCTTGTTGTTGTTGTGTGCCTTCAAGACATTTCCAACTTATGGTGACCCTAAAATAAACATATCATGAGGTTTTCTTGGCAAGATTTAGTCAGAGAGGATTTGCCTTTGCTGTTCTCTGAGGTTCAGGTTGTACCACTTGCCCAAGGTTACCCAGTCACTTCCATGGCTGAGTTGGAATTTGAACACTGGTCTCTGAAGTCATACTCCAATATTCAAATCACTACACCACACTGGCTCTATACCCTCTTGGTTTAGTAGAATTTTTATTTTATTTTACTTTACTTTATTTTATTATATGCCACCTTTCTCCTGACATTAGATCCAGAGCATCTTCCCACAAATGAAAACAAAGCACAGCTAAAACACAGCACAACTTTGCGGTGGCCTAGTAAAAGCTACTTTATCCTACAGTTAGAAGTTACATCTTTAGCATCAAAGGATCATGAGTGTCCAGACAAAGACTGTGAAGGTTCAAAAGGCTCATCTGAGGTTCAAGAACTGTGTGAGTCACATAAAACCAACACACACAATGTCCACAATTGTCTGGCTTCTCTTTCTACACATAAAAATCTTCTATAATTACATTCCTTCTCCATCAGAGCTTGGGAAAGTTAGATTTGGACTATAATACCCAGAATCACCCATCAACAAGGCCAGTCAAGTTGCAGCCTAAAAAAGTTATTTTCCCAAGCTCTGTTCCCCTCATATTCAATACTAGCCTTTGCTTTCTAGTACCACATGTTACTAAAGATAAAGGTCATGATAGAAGCAGGTCCTTTTTAGTGGTAGTTCCCCTGCTTGGAACTCTACCACCAAAGAAAGCTATCCAGGATCCTTCTTTATAACATTTTTGGCTGCTGGTCAAATATCTTTCTTTTTTAATGTGTCAGATGAGCTTGGCTGACTGCTGTTTCATTACTGCTTGAGATCTAATGGATCTCTTGCTTTTCTACTCTAGGTTAAATGATTGATATGATTACATCATCATCAACAACAACAACAACAATATTTTAAAAACTTAAAAACACCTTGAGCCAAAAAGAACAGATATAGGGGAAAAAATAATAGCAAGATAAAGACATAACATAATATCAAGGCACAACAATTTGTCATATACAGGCAATAAGCTTCAACAGAAGAGTGAATTATAGAATGATCACAATATCAACAGGGTCAATAACTGGTTATCCCAGCCTTTGGCAGGGAGCTGTCCAGGACTGACAATGGCTGCCAAAGGATGCTAATAATTTGGGAAGTGGGTAGGACTGAGGAAGACTTAAGATGAGTCTGGACTCATATCCAAATCTCATCTACTACCCATATTATTTTAAGTGGCAGAAAGTTCCAGAGGTTTCTCTGAGAGTTAAGAGTAGGTCACCATAAAGGATTTATGAGAGACAATAATAAGTGTGTTGCAGACAATATGCAGTGTTAAGGCCAGAGCAAAGAAACAGCCACACTTGTTTGCTGGAAAGAAACTATGGAAATACTTTGGAAACTGACAGTAATTGACAGTGACATGGGTTCGGCAAACAGTATAGCTTGTGTCAACTTACAATTGAATCATTTTTTTCAGAACAATAATATTTTATAGCCAGCCACATTTGGATAAAAGATCCTTTCAAAGAAGCCTTACTAAACTTATTCATTTCCTCCTGGTACATAATAAGGTGTTTAAAATTTGACATTTTTAGCCTGTCTGGAATGTTTCGCATTCTTCCAGTACTCTTATTTGCTTGTTATATTTAGCTTTGATAGCTTTTAGCTCTGTGACCTAATGGTAAAACCACTGCACAACTGCCTCATTCTATATTTCCAGAAAGTAAGCTATAAGAGTGAATTCAAATTCAACAGGTAAATGGTATGTAGAATCATTGATCAATTCAGCCAGAAAGGAGTATTTTCTAAATTTAAAAAGAAGGAAGCTGAAAGGAATCTACTTTCTAAGACCATATCCATACCACACTTGCTATCGTGCTATTATTCCACTTTCAATATCCTGTGGAATTCTGGGATTTGTAGTTTACTGAGGCCAAAGAGCTCTCTGGCTGAGAATTCAAAATGCCCCTCCCTAAACTGCAAACTCCAGGCTTTGCAATTTAGCATTCTCAGCCATTGAACCCTTTGGCCTCAGTAAACTACAAACCCCAGAATTCCATAAGGTGTTGAAAGTGGAATAACAGCACTATAACAGTGAGTTTAGTGCAAAAATGGCCATAGCAAAGTTATCCCACCCCCCAAAAAACCCCTAATTCTGCAAGCCAAATATAGAATGAAATTTATAGACGTAGAACTTGCTTGTTTTATGCTGCTGCTGCTGCTATGATTGTGTAAATAAAAGAAGGAATATCATCTATATTCCCCAATGGAGTTTGGTGAAGCAAAACATCTGTACTGTTCATTCATTAATTACTAGCAAAATGCATGTCACTGGGAAGGGTAAAATGGTATGTAAGCAGGTAAATTGTACACTGCAATGACTCAGGAGTTTTGTGCATTTGTGGGCACTCTCCAGAAAAAAAGCAGGCACATGGCACACAATCAGGGCATGCATGTCATCAGGGACAGGGTCAGACAACGACAAGATAAAAAGTACCTTTGCTTTCAGTAGAACAGGGTTGCCAGGAAATTTTTTAATTTTCTTCACAGCAGTGAACAACTTTTAGCTGACAAGTGCAATGGAAAGGGGCAATCATGACAAGCCTAAACCATATAGTAGACCCAGTTTTTTCTCCTGATGATTTAAATTTTCAAAACCAAGCCTGTTCCATCAACTCACATCTGTTTCTTCACCTGCACAACCCCATACCTGAAATTCTGCTTTTTGAGCCTGCTCTACTATGCTGAAATGTTGGTCAATGGTTGAGATCTAACTCTGGCTGAAGCTCTAAAGAAGGCATACACATTTTAATCATTTTGATAGATCAGAAAATGTTATCAAGACAACCACAGATCTCTTAGCAACTGTTTTTAATGCTTTTTTTTTTTACCACTGGATAAAATGTAACTTAAATCTTGAGATTTTTTTTTTAAAAAAATACTAGTATTAATAATGTTATAAAATCCAGCCTGTTCAAGTTAAAGCTCATTCATTTCATTAATTCATCATCATCTCTCTCTCACTCATAAGCACCCACATAAAAATGATTTTTTCTTTATGGTTTTGCATGTGTGCTCTCTGTCTCTTTGAACAAGCCATTTGTGAGATTTGATTGAGCTATTTTTTAAAAAAAAAAAAAGGAAAAGAAATATTGATTTTCAATGCCTTTTATCAAATGGGTGATTTGGCAGAAGCACATTATGTTGACATTATGTTGACAATTAGATGTCTTTGTTACTGGAGCAGACTTAATGATGCTAAGTTGTCCATGGTTTGTACAGGCTGCATGACAAATCCCACCCACACTTCACTTCAGTTTGATGTTGACTTATCAATTAACAACCACAAAAGCATATGCAATGATTTCATTGGCTGCAGAAATCTTATTCTGACAATCTACTGACTTCTCCCCACACTACCATAATTCTCAGGATACTTTGAAGAGAACATGATCAGATGAAAGGACAATCTAGTATACAATTCTATTCACACATTGGCTGATGTCTCATAAGTAGGACACAAGTGCAACTACCCCCACATTTTTTTGCTTTCCAGCAGTGATACAAAGATATGCCGTCTTAGGAACCAGAGGGAATGCCTGCATCTATGTATGCAGCTTCAAGTTGTCTGCCAATTACAGCAGCTCCATGAACTGCATAGAGTTTTCTTAGGCAAGGAATATTCAGAGATGCTTTTGACAGTTTTTTTTCCTCCGAAATATCGTCTGCTGCACCTGGTATTCATTGTTGGTCTCCCATCCAAGTACTAATCAGGGCTGATCCTGCTTAGTTTCCAAGATCAAACAGGATCTGGTGCCTTATCCATCATAATTAATAGCCACTGATAGTTCCATTTGCCATTAATTTATCCAATCACTTTGTAAAACTATGGGCTGCAAGCCATCAGTGCATCTGGTGACACAGTTTAATGATGTTCTATGTGAAGATGTCTGCTGAAATACCTTAAAGGCATCAGATTCTGTCTGATTGTGGAAGCTCTGCAGGGTCAGCCCTGGTTGGTACTTGGATGGGAGACCAACAATAAATACCAGGCTATTTACCAGAGGAAGGAACTGTCAAAACCATCTCTGAGTACTCCTTGCCTAAGAAACCCGTATGAAATTCATGGGGTCACCATAAGTCAACAGGTGACCTGAAGAACATACATGCATACACATGAAGATGTACTTCCTTTTCCCTGTCCTGAATTTCTCAATTTCAGCTCCAGTGGGTGAAAATCACACTCTAATATTAGGAGAAGAAGCTGCTGCTATATGCTGACCAAGAAGCTGCTGTGTTTCACCTGAAGCAAAAGGCAGATATCTGAGCTGAGACCGACTGCGTACATCCACAAACAGGGGCCCACCATTTCTTCTTCATCCTAGCAGGCTTTTAGAGATGCCACATGATACCTATATTCCTGCCTGTAATTCATCAACCTTGCATTCTCCATCTTGAGATTGAGTTCAACCAAAGCCCCCATGGCTTAAAATTATCTGGCCACAGGCTCCTTCTCCACTCCTTACCACATTCTTTTTTAATTACCTGGTTGATTTCTGAAGAATGGAAAGTATGCACACTATTCTGAAGCTGTAGTCAGACTTAATAAAGCTATTGCACACCTGTACATTTTGGATTTTGTTTTGGTTTTTATGGTTCAACACAGTTACCTTTGTTTCTTTGTATCATGGAATCTAAATTCTTCAAAAAGGGTATTTCGCTATTCTGCTATTGCCAGCCCTTCTAACTGACATTCAACTTTCCATAACCTTAAATCCAATACATTCCTTTGGAGTAGTATCTGAAACTATGGTAATAGTGGAATGATCTTTCAGGATTAAATTATCAGTGTTTCTACTTTCTGTCTACAACTGGGAAAAACTATTGTTTGTTTGTTTTTAAAAAACTGGCCCTTTTGAATGAAGGCCTCCTTGAATATCTCTCACAGAGTTATTGAGCTACTGCAGGACTACTGAATAACAGCTTGCAAACATACATACAAAACTAAGCTGTCTTTTTTTTTCTCCATCTGAAAAGAGCAACAAAAATCTGCATAGAAAGAATTAAGTCCCTCAGCCTAGAAGAGCAGTGCTTATGACTTTTAAAATGCAGCCAAATTCTGTAAGCACTTAAAAAAATAAATCAGCAACAGATTGGGAGGCCACGCAGGGTGAACATGAGCTGGAACTGCCAGGACACGGAAAAGGTATCACAATCCATCAACAGAACAGATGTGTCACACTTGGCATGTGACTAGCCTGCTGCATTAACAGAATATATTACGTATTTTGCTTGGCCTGAGTCAGCATGTTCAACTATCCACTCTATACTGGGCTCTTCCACATTACAGCTACGTAACCTGATATTTTTGATATGTCATGGTAAGCCAGAAGTGTATGTGTAGACAGGTATACAATTGGCTGTATAGATTTCCATCAAAACATACCAACTTTGGCCCTCTAATTAAATTTGTCCATCTATGTTTAAAACAGGAAAACTAAAAGCTCAAAGTCCTCTCTCCAATCCCACTCCCCACTGCTGCACCACTAGAGACAGATTACACCCTTTTGTGATGAAAATAATTCACCATTAAAAAATGAAGGGGTGAGTGATTTTACTTTGCATCTAACCACAAACACCCTCTGCTTCTTCAGTGAAAAGAACTCCTTCTTTTATCCTGTTCAACTATAATCCATCAATGTAATGTTACCTCTGTCTACAGCAATATAATTTTCACAAAACAAAACCCTGCAACCCCAGTCAGGGGTTCTTGGGATTCAACCAGAGACTGTTTCCATATAGCACTGGATGGGGCAACTTTGGTGGCTCTGGGTCAAGTTTTTTCTCCTTGGAACTCTCTGAGAACTGCACAGGCTGTGTAAAATTCCAAAAGGGGACTGGAAACAAATCTAGAAGTGACCAGTAGTCCTCTTCTGATTTTGAAAAACTGAGATTTTTATTTTTTTAAAAAAAAATTGAAAGAGCATAGGAGATCCTGCAGCCTATTTAGAAGGTGAATTATCACTCCTGATGACTTCCAGGTGGGCAATCGACCATTTTTGCCAGAAAAACAAGATTGGCTGGGGAAATCTGCAATGTGTGGGAACCATAAAAACAGCCTGGGGAGTACATACCAGAGGGGCAATTTGCCCATCCATGATCATGCAGCCAAATTCTTCTAAAGTTTGCTTTGTTAATCTGTATTTTCAGTAATGCTGTAAGCCAAAGTAGGAAGAACCTTGGTGAGCTAGCTTGGACAAAGAGGTTGGGAAAGTTCACTTTCTGGAAGAAACAGATTTCTAAGTTACTTTTTGGAGTACAATGGCCCAGGCTGCCTGGGGAATTCTGGGAAGTGTAGTTCAGAAAAGCAATTTTCCTAAGATCTGTATGGGCATGGGGGAACGAGAAAGAGAAGGATTATGGATCGTTGTCATGCCTGAAGGAGTGTAGAGCCTGTAGGCTGAAGATTTAGGAATGAACCATAATTGGAGGCAGAAACAGCAGAGAGGAAAAACATGGAGGAATGAGCACATGTAGAGAAACACTGAGAGCATGAGCAAAGAAGCCCATGAACAGGAGACTGATACCGATCATGAAAGTGCACAGAGTCTGAGGCCAGGCAACACCAATTTCATAGTCATTGCTGGTGAGAGGCCTGGATCCGAACCCTATTCCCTGGCAGACAATGGTAACTAAAAGGAAGGCCCTTGGTTCAATTGACTTTCCCAGAGTAAATCCATTAAATCAATACAACTTCCATAAATGCTGACTACCCAGCTCAAGTTGATTGAAGTGGGTGTACTCTGACTGGTACTAACAACTAAATTAAGGGCAAGAGATCCAGAAGCAGAACGCTTAGAAATCAAAGAGATCTGGGCACGCACACAATCCCTGTACCCAAACTCTCACTGTACCTACACACTTGGAAGGATATTAGACTTTTAGACACTGAACCATATCAATGTTCCTGATCATACAAGATCTCTGACCACTTTCGGCCAAACACGATTACAAAGTCCCCTGTTAGACCTTCATGCTCAAGGTCTCTGACACTGCTGTGTGCATGGGAGCATTATGTGAGTGGGCTTTACATGTACATCCACGTTTCCACCACACATTTAGTCCTTCCTGCATTCTGCTGAATACCACCCAATCCTATTAATTCTCAGGGATGAAGTAACAACTACACCAGCCACTGTGCCCAGTGAGTAAAAAAGAAAGAAAGAATTATTTCTAAGATCTCACCAAAATGATTGGGGGAGCTTTATTGGATTACATGGAACCTACAAGGCCTAAGGGGAAACATTTTTTAAAAAATATCCAGCAAGTCACAAGGCACTAGATATATTAAAATATGGCAGGAGACCACTGTAGCTGAAATACCAGCAACCTTACTATCCAAAAGCAGAGACCTTTCCAATCTATTTTCACTTTTCTTGCAAATGAATAAACTTACAGGTAATGCATATATAGGACAGCACTCTTACATATGAAAGAGCTGACACACGTTTTCTTTTGAATTCTGGGAGCCAATTGAGATTTTATCATTTGCCTTTTTCTTTAATCATGATTGTTGTGAACTTATGCAAACCCAGTAACATGAGGTGACTGGTAAATCCACAATTCTCAGCCAGAAGATGTTCTGCAGTCTTGAGGATATATTTCAAAAATGACAAGATCTGCTATGATTAAATTCTATAATCTCACATCTCATTCATTATATTGCTTGCATGAGAAGGTAACACTGAAAGGCCAAAACAGAATCTAAAGCAGTTCCTCTATGCCCTATGAATATTTATCCCACCTCCGAACGCAAAACTTCGCCATATTTACACAAAATTGTCTTCTGGATATGGTGTGGAAACCAATCACTATTTTTGTCCATTGTAAAACAAATAGAGAACTTCCAGTCTTTTGGACATCAAATGTGAATTGGATAGCTTTCAGTGAAAATATTCCCACATTTCTGGGAAATGAAAGCAAATGACTACAGTTTCACCAAAAAAAAACACTAGAGAGGTCCGGAAACAGAAGAAAGAAGGCCAAGATTTGTACTGTCAAACACCATGACTACAGGTACAAAATAAAAGAAAGAGAGACATTTTGGATCACCTCCCAATCTACTTTGTATCACCTCCCAATATACTTTGTGGTAATCTGCCTCCACTACAGCCTTTTGTCCATTAGTTCTCCCAGTAAAATCTCTGTTCAAAATGGAAGTTCATACAGCAAATTTCCTATTGGCTTCATACACCAAAGTACCCCTCCGACATTTTAGAATGGTCTGTGTGGCTTTAAAAGGTGATTTTGCAAATTTGTGGGAGACAGGTTTATCAGCGGCTTTTAGTCATGATGGTTAAACATAACCTACAAATTCAAAAGACATAGGTCACTAAATACTTACTTGTTCAAGTTGGTATACACAGTTTACTTTTCCATTTGTATCCTCCAAACAATCCTGTGAGGTAGGTTAGGCTAGTCTCCAAAATCCTAATCCAGCCTTCTAACCACTACACCAAGTTGGCTCTTACCAAAATACCAGTTCCTGGGGATAACAGTGGAGGGAAGGTTATTGTCTACATACTCTATTTCTAGACCTCCTTAACATTTCTGGTTAACTGTGGGAAACAAGAATAGATTAGAACGACTCTTTCTATGGTCTATCATGATTCTTCTAATGTTCATTTGGGAGATTTTTAACCAAGGAATGGTTCATAGAATTATAAAATACAATGAGGACATGAAGGAATTCATGCTTGAAATTAATCAGAATGAAATCAACCACTCCTGCTGGACAGGAGTCAGTGACTGATGTGACTATGCACAGGGCAGTTGGTGGTATACGATCCAATGGTAAGGCAGAAAACAACCATCTAAAGCAGGAGGCTGGGGTTGTCTTCACACACCCACCTCTCTCTCTCAATCCTAGTGTCTTTCCACAGTGCCACTGATATTAGTTAGAGGGCTCCACAATGGAGGGAACAGGATAGCTGGAGCCTGCAAACAGTATTGCAGAAAGAGATATTGTGATTTATCTATTTATATCACACCATCACTGTACATGATGCATTACAAGTAAAAGATCAACCAAAAAAAAAAACCTAGTTCCCTGCCCTCAGCCTTACAAATCTAATTAAGAAGTGACAGAAAAGGAAAAAGGGGATGGCAGTGTGGGAGGGAATTAAGTCCAGAGGATACTTCCTCTTCTTCTTTCCCTCCACAGTTGGAATGCAGGAGAGGGCCTTTCACCTTCTTTTGGGCTTGTGCACGCCTCTTCTTCTGTCCTTCCACAGCCAGGGTAGTGGCAGCTGGAATGGAAGAGAGGGCTTTTCATCTGCTTCTGTGCTTAAGTATAATGGAGCTGTGTCTTCCTTAGTCTAATTTCATTAAAAAAAAAAAAAACCTGAGAAACGGAGTTTGTGTGTACGTGTATAGGGCAAAGCATGGAAAAAATTCTTTTTGACTAAGATTCCCAGAATTCCACTGGTGGCATCACCAGTGGCCATTTGCCTGGAGAAGTCTGGGAGCTGAAATACAAAAAAGTAACTTTTCCAATCTTTGGTGCTGGATTGCACCCAGACTTTGTTATATTAAGCACATGCACTCAAACATCATGGTTGGCTTTAAGTCCCTTTGACTTCAGTGGCTTGAAATACATTAAGGCTCAAGCTTGCCTTTCAACATCCCAAGGGACAGAACTATCAGTAGCAAATGCTTGGGCAGTATTTCTTCGCAGGACAGTTTCACTGCACAGAAAAGCCCTTCTGCATAAGTAGCTGTGAGCATGATTTAAAGAACAAAGCAGTTATGCAAAACACCAAGTTTTAAGAGCAAACCCAGCCCTAATAATTCTTAGAAGAAAGGATGTTGTACTGAAACTTGTCTTGCTTTGGTCTCTTCATCCTGCCACCGCCCTCTTCATCTTTTTCCATAACAGACTGATCATCTTCATTTGTACACTTAAGCAGGGAGTAGAACACATACTTTTACTGCAGAAAATTACAGTTATCCACATAAAAGAATTCCCTCGCTTCCTGTGCCTTGCGTTACAGAAGACTCCCAAAGGACAGTGAACCATATAGTTTATCCAATGGAATGTTAACTCTGCTCACTGTTTTGTGTGATAAAACATGACTTGCTCTTACAGAACAGTTTTATTGAAAATCTAGGACTAATAGCAAGAGAGAAAGATTGCACCATTTCCTGTGCTGATGAGTGCAATAGGATGTTAAACAGCAAATTTAACTAGCCTAGCAACAGATTGAAGATTCTGACAGTAAAACTAAGCAATGCAGCTAAACAAATCTTTGATCAGAAGATCTCTCAAGAGGGCTCAAATCTCATTAGAAGTCGTCCCTCCACTTTCATGAGAGTTCAGGATGCAGAACCCTTGCAAAAGCAGAAAAACCATGAATAACTCTCCCCCACTCCACCTCCCAAGGTAGAATCACAGAGTTGGAAGAGACCACAGGGGCCATCAGGTCCAACCCCCTGCTATGCAGGAACACTCATCATAGCATTCCCAACAGATGGTCATCCAGCCTCTGCTTAAAAACCTCTGAAGAAGGAGACTCCATCACACTCTGAGGCAGCATATTGCACTGCCAGACAGCTCTGACCATCAAAAAGTTCTTCCTGAGGTTCAGGTGGAATCTCCTTTCCTGCAGCTTGAATCCATTGCTCCTTGTCCTAGTCTCTGGAGCAGCGGAAAACAAGCCTGCTCCCTCCTCGACATTTTGTGGCCAGGTATATATTAAGGCACACATAACAAAACACAGTATACAACTAGCCTGATAATTGGGTATCCTCTTGACTTGTCATATCATGAGGTTCTTGCTACACAGAAAGTCAATTGGAAAAGCTTATTAAGCTTGAAAGATTAAACCTCCTCCAAAAATAGTAATATGTAATTCTTGAAAACAATATCTGCCTGATATTGGCAGACCTTGGAGAGGTTATTTCAGTTCCCTGAACCATTAGCCACCATGGTGTTCCTGCATGGCAGGGGGTTGGACTGGATGGCCTGTGTGGTCTCTTCCAACTCTGAATTTCTATGATTCTATGATTCTATGGTCAGTGGTTAGGTTGGTTGAGGGCTTCTGGGGGTTATAATACAAAAGAGTAACTTTTCCTAGCTCTGGATACTGGCATATGCTGCTGTATCCTATCACTGAAGGATCTCTGCCCCCCAACAAGATATGATGGCTGACAGCTACTCTGTCTCCCATCCTGCATAGTCAATGGTACGTGATTATGAGATTTGTAGTCAGAAACATCTGGAGGGCCAAAGGGTATCAACTCCTGCCTTATAGTATATGAGAAAATAGCTTCTGTCACTACTATGTGAAACTGACCTTACTGGATTTGAAGAAATTACATTCTTCTCATTTTTAGATTCTTACTCCCTATTTTTATATTCAATCATCAGGACTTTACTACAAAGGAATATGTGGATCATGGTAGAAATATGTGCTATAAATGCTCTGTACATGATTGGGGGGGGGGAATTAGCTATCAAAGCTGAACAGCAACACATTCTACATCATGACTCTAAAGATTAGCTACAGCAATTTGTTGTTGTTGTGTGCCTTCAAGTTGTTTCCAATTTATGGGGACCCTAAGGCAACCCTATCACAGGGTTTTCTGGTGCTGAGTGTGTGTGACATGCCCAAGATCACCAGTAGGCTTCCAAGACCAAGCAGGGAATCGAATCCTGGTCTCCAGGATCATAGTCCAACTCTCAAACCACTATACCATGCTAGCTCCTAGCTACAGAAATAGTAGCATCGTAATATTTAGCATGGAAGATCATCCACCTTTTCCCCACTTGCCATTAAAAAGTCACTGGAATTCTTGACTTGCCAAAAGTTCAAGTGGAGAATGTTGTTGAGGTTGAAGTTTCCAGACTGGTCCAGCCATTCATAGGGTTTTACATGAAGGTTCCACCAGAATGATCAGAAAAGTGTTAGTTCCAGGTGAGGGAGACAACAGCACATGATAACCAGACATGGGACCGGGCTCAGTTCCCACCACACTGTCAGCAGGACTAAACTAATAAGACTGAATGAATAATTGTGTTAATACAGTAGCCCAACAGACAGAAAAAGCACTTAAAAGCCCCATTAGACTAAAAGCCCAAATGGTTTGCAAATTGATAACATCAACAATACTACTGCTCTTAATCTCCATTTATTTATCTATTTATTTTGAGCACATATACTCTGCCTTTAAAGACTATTGTCTTTACAAAGTGGCTTCTAAAACAGATACATATATTTCAATAAAAAGTGAAAACACAAAATAAAATTAAGTACCAGGTGAAATCAACACAGGTCAGTATAAGGAGATCAATCCAGAAAGGCTTAAAGAAGTTGCAAAAGTATAAGCAAAGCAATAAAGTATTTGATCCCAGCAGTGAGACAAAAGGAAGGAACTATTAAAGTTCTCTGTAGAAGACATTCCAGAAATTAGGGGTTACCACTGAAAAGACTCTTGTCTCTTGTCAACAGCAGCCATGGGAGGACTAAAGTGATGTCTGGCAGAAAACAGGCACAGAGTCCCAACTGAGACTGGGAGACCATTCCAGGTCAGGGCCCTACCACTGATTTTTCCTCAATGTAAAATTAACACACTTTTAAACACATACACACACACAAATAGCATAATAATGGCTTAAATCCAACAGCTAGTACCAGCTCCTGGAAGCCCTAAATCCTACTGATTCAGTTGATTTACTCTAGTTGGGACTAGCAAGTAGATTTAAGCCAAAGTAGTTTAAATCTTGCCCCTTCTATCTGATATTTTTAAATGAAGAAGACAAGGATTGAATCTGGGACCTTCTGCATGAAAAACATGCTAATACATGCAGTTTAGGAACATAAACACCTGTAACAGGTCAGTTACCTTATAACAAGTCAGTTTTAGAGGTGGTTTATCAAGTCTGATATACATTTTGTCCATTCTGACTAGCAGTGGCTGTTCACAGTCTCAAGGACAAACCTTTTATACTCCAAGCTAGTTGACGCTTTTTTAGAATTTTATTTTCCTTTTAAAAAAAGAAAAAAGTCTGAGAGTCAATCTGGGCTGGTTCAGGGGGATGTACTCTTATTGAGCTACAGTTCCCTTCGCAGTTTTATACAATGAATTAGGCAATATTATTTTAGGGTGAAAGTAGCTTAAAATAAGATAAAACAAGTCAGGCCTCAATTTTCCTGCAGAACTCTGAGCTCACATACAGACTTTGCTCTAAATTGGGTGTTGGGAAGGCTGCTTTTTAGCACCTTCACCTCTAGCTAATTAGTGGTGCCCTGTCTTTTAAAAAAAGTCCTGAGGGAAAATAAAGGACACCTCATCAAATTTCCATCACACTTTTTATATCTGTACTGCTTCCCATTTCAGATTTCTGACACCTACAGTTGTTAAGGCTTGTAAGCACCACGCTGTTTTGCATTATCTTTCAAGTGGATTAGGAGTCTGGCAGCTCAGCTCCTGCCTCCAGGTTATTTTTTCCTTAGGAGCACAGGAATCTCCCAACCAAGGATGCAACCTATAATTATCAAATCTACTTTCAAGTAGCTCATTTAGTGGCTAGGCATGGAAACCAGACTAATGCACACTTAAACTGCAGCCAGCTACCTGCAAAATCCTAGAGATGAAGAAGAATAGGAAGAGGAAAAAGAGGCAGAGGGGAAGCACCCACCACAGCAAACTTTTTTAATCCTCACACTGTGTAACTCTACACAGGTAACTCCAAAGGGTGTGTTTATAATGACTTAAATATACATATTATATTACAGAGGACAAGAGAGCAGAGGTAAATTTTGCTAATTTGCATGCCAAGAATATGATTAAAACATTATCACTGGCCCACTAGCACCTCCTCCAAGGTCTTCTTTTTACTCACAAAAGTGGTCCTTTCTAAGGTGAGATGGTTAGTTCAGGACCCAGAATTGAATCATCCACAATGGCTGCCTCACTGGTGAACAGCACAGTTTCTGCTACGCATTAGTGCAGCAGCTTTGGATCAGGGGTGGCTTAATTTTTATGTGAGGAAACTACCAAAGATGACCCCTGTTAATTATTATAGATTCTTAGCATTCTGTCCTTATTTACATTAATCTTTCTCCAGCTCAAAAGCACAATGTTTTTAGCCCAGAGACTTGAATTGTGGTGAATTTCATACTCCACCCCTTCAAAGCCATCACTTATCGCAGCCTTCCCCAACCTAATATACTCCAAATGTGCTGAACTACCATTTCCATCATCCCTCCACCACCATGATATTGATAAACAACTTCAGGGTTCCTGATTTCCCTTCTGAAATTTCTGTATCTTAACAACGGACATGGATTGAGGGATCCTTCACACAGAGGATTTCAAATAGAGGACACTCCTCTGACAGCAATTCAAATAGAAGATTGTTCCCGCCAAAGTAAGACATATGACCATGCCATTCATCAGTCAGTGATTATAGTCTGCCTATGTTGAAAGGCACCCTTTTAATTAAAAAAAACACAAATTTTATTTCCAGATATGTACCCTAAGCACAGAAAAACGGGTCCTAGAGCTAAGTCCATTTCCACACTACCTTGTTATAGCGCGATGATTCCACTTTCAACATCGTCTGGAATCCTGGGGTTTGCAGTTTCGGGAGGGGCCGGCCGGCCCCTCCCGAAACTGCAAACCCCAGGATTCCAGACGATGTTGAAAGTGGAATCATCGTGCTATAACAGGCTAGTGCGGAAATGGCCTAAGTCCTGCAATGGATTGGGTTCTATACTCACATTACATACTGTGGGTTGTATACATTAATTATGGCCATTTATACTCATACCACATATGTCTCTACAACTGGTTTGATGTGGTATGAGTACAACTGGTTTGATGTGGTTTGATGGCACATCAGCAAACAAGGTGGTTTAAATGTTATCTGAATGGATAAAGGATGATCACCTACACAGATGAGCCTTGAAAATCTGTCAACTTTGGAAGGGCATCTGTGGCCTACCAAATGTGGATGTAGCATATCTCGATTTCAGTAAGGCCTTTGACAAAGTTCCCCATGACATTCTTGCATCGAAGCTAGTAAAATGTGGGCTAGACAGGGCTACTGTTAATTGGATATGTAATTGGTTGACCGACCGAACCCAACGGGTGATCACGGATGGCTGCTTTTCATCCTGGAGAGAAGTGACTAGTGGGGTGCCACAAGGTTCTGTCCTGGGCCCAGTGCTGTTCAATATTTTTATCAATGACTTAGATGAAGGAATAGAGGGCATGCTCATCAAATTTGCAGATGACACCAAATTGGGAGGGGTTGCTAATATGCCAGAGGACAGGATCAAAATTCAAAATGACCTGGATAGATTGGAGAGCTGGGCCAGGGCGAACAAAATGAAATTCAACAGAGAGAAATGTAAGGTCCTACACTTAGGCAGAAATAATGGAATCCACAAATATAGGATGGGGGACACGTGGCTGGATAGCAGTACGTGTGAAAGGGATCTAGGAGTCTTCATAGACCACAAGCTGAACATGAGTCAGCAGTGTGATGCGGCAGCCAAGAAAGCCAATGCAATTCTCGGCTGCATCAACAGGAGTATGGTGTCTAGATCGAGGGAGGTACTGGTACCACTCTACTCTGCTTTGGTTAGACCCCATCTTGAATACTGTGTC
Source organism: Ctenosaura bakeri (assembly GCA_948474755.1). Classification (NCBI taxonomy): domain Eukaryota; kingdom Metazoa; phylum Chordata; class Lepidosauria; order Squamata; family Iguanidae; genus Ctenosaura; species Ctenosaura bakeri. Next base: position 72,271 of record CAOLHI010001152.1, on the reverse strand, counting down.
CAGTTCTGGGCACCCCAATTCAAGAAGGATATTGACAAGCTGGAGCAAGTCCAGAGGAGGGTGACCAAAATGGTGAGAGGCCTGGAAAACATGCCCTATGAGGATAGACTGAGAGAGCTGGGTATGTTTAGTCTGCAGAAAAGGAGGTTAAGAGGGGACATGATAGCCATGTTTAAATATTTGAAGGGATGCCACGTAGAGGAAGGAGGGGGCTTGTTTTCTGCTGCTCCAGAAACCAGGACAAGGAGCAATGGATTCAAGCTGCAGGAAAGGAGATTCCATCTGAACCTCAGGAAGAACTTCCTGACAGTCAGGGCTGTCCGGCAGTGGAATCTGCTGCCTCGGAGAGTAGTGGAGTCTCCTACCTTGGAGGTTTTTAAGCAGAGGCTTGATGGCCATCTGTCGGGAGTGCTTTGAGGGTGTTCCTGCATGACAGGGAGTTGGACTGGATGGCCCGTGTGGTCTCTTCCAACTCTACATTTCTATGATTCTATGATTCTATGAAATGAGGGGAATTGGGATCCATGAACATACAGAAGGCCACCGATTCCCTGGCACTCATCCTGACTAAGCCAGAATAGCCAATATCACTCAAACAGATAAAATAGATCACCAAAACAGGATGCTGGGTGGGGAATATGCATCAAATGTGCAAATGCTAATTATTATTACTATAAGAATACAATGTTGGTGTCAGGATTTGTAGCCACTGCCATGAGAAATGAGCTAGGTCTGCTGGATGTGTATTGAAACAATGTATTTTAACCACTGTAGAAGTAGATGCTGTAGATCTCTACTGAGCTTGGCTGTAACTGCTACAAAATATCCAGTGTTAATTGATTATTCCAAAAAATGTATCTGTTCTGGGGGTTTGCCTGGATTTGTGACAAAGTATTAATTGCTAATTGCTTTATTGCCTATTGCTACAATGAATCCAGTGTGAGGCTGGAAAGAACAGATTGGGGGGAAAATGAAAGTGTAACCTGAAGATTCTTTATGTTTTGAGAACCTGATGTCAGCAAGATAAAGAGCATGAAATATGTGTCTAGGTCAAATTGATTAAGTATGGAGAGAAGTGTGAAACAGGCATGGATCTGGGAATTGTTCTAGAAGTGATGTGATGCGTGGATTTATGGCCCTCACCAATCGTGGCTTTGTGCACCTAAATTTTAGAATAGTTGCATATAAAAAGGTGTAACCTCTACGTACGTTTTAGTCTCAGCAACTTCAGTGAAAGTGTGCTATGTTGCTCATATCTTTACAAATAACAATACTGCCTACCTCACAGTGGATATTGTGGAATGTGGGTTACCCAATACATGACTGAAACCAGGAGCCAATTCATACAACATAGTTATAGCACTACTACTCCATTTTAAGTACCGGTAGCATGGTTCAATCCTATGAAATCCTGGGATTGGCAGTTTAGGGAAAGGCATTTAGAGTTCTAGTGCCCCACCAAATTGCAAACCTCAGGATTCCTGGGAAGGAACCATGGCATTTAAAGTGAAACCATAGTGCTATGATCATGTAGTGTGAATGGCCCTGGGCAATCTGAGTGCTCCTCTAGTATGTTGTCTGAATGCTGTTGATGGACAACTGCAAGGTCTCTCCTCTCCCTTCTTACCTCCATCTTTAAGCTAAACTTAGGCTGGAGCACTAATCAGCTAAAGGAGGTCATCAAACAAATGACTGTCCTCTGATGCCCACCACTTTAAATCAGGTCAGGCCTAAGGGTATCCATCCTTTAGTTTGCTCTAATGAGTTTCACTACTCTTATAAATACAAGTGAAAGCAAACAAAGCTATCCACTCCAATGTGAATATATAAAGAAGCATAAACAGAATGGAAGTCCTTCTTGGGGATTGTGTACAGATCACATTTATCAAATCTCTACTTCCTCTGGCCTGCCTGTATGCCCAGTCCTAAAGCCTTTAAGAAGGCTCCCATACCTCACACATAATCCTAATGCAAATCATGGAAGGAACACTCACCAACTTCCTCCCCACCCTTAATCTAATGTCAATAAACACAGTGGGGTGGGGGTGTTTTGTGCAAGTTGCAAATGCTGAGGCAGCATTTTAAAAGCTAAATTTGTCACAGTCTGACTCATATACTTAAGTACGTGAGAACTGACTGGACTTTGGGACTTTCTGAAGTACTGTTATGGTTCAATTACCGCTACTTACGAAAATAAAAAAATGTATTTCCATTCGAAGGACCAGGTCTGCTCTGTGTCTATGAGGACAGTTTTGTACCCTCTTTAGTGTATCTAACATTGCTGTCCTTCAGCATCTCTAGTTGTGGCTTGAAAGCAGTTCTGATTCATGATATGTTACTGCATGAAAGTGTCACAGAGTTCATAGAGAGGCAGTTGTGGTAGAGTGGTTACTGTGTTGGGCTCAGATGTGGGAGATCCAGATTTTAGTACCCACCAAGTTACAACACTTACTAGGAGACCTTGGGTCTCTCATTCACTCTTTCAGTTTGAACAACCTGATAGAGGTATTGTGACAATAAGCTAATGAAGAAGAGAGTTATGTGCAATGCCTTGAGTTCACTGGAGAAAAGATAAGGTATAAGTACAGCTAACAAATAAAGTCTGTACCTAATTAAATAGAAGTCAGTCCTTCTGTGTTGGTTATCAGAGCAGCTTTCACTCTTTACTCTGCTGGCCTATGTGTGTTTCTAGGGGTGTGGGTAATATGACACTCACACAAATTGTCCTCATTGCTGTCTCTGGACTAAGCCTATTAGAAGTTGTATATTGATCTGCAGTTTCTAACATGTAGCAGGGCACTTATGATCTCTTGTAAAGCTATAACATGTTTTGTTGCAACATACAAGTAGCCTGAAACTGTGCTGCTTTGCTTTGCAGCTGTAATTGCCACCAGTGTCTCAATGAGATGAACCTGGATAGGATCAAATGAATAGGCACTGATTTCAAAATATCCACAGCATCATTAACAAACACAAAATACTCCCATCTACATTGTCTTCAATAAGCCAAACACGAATAACACTGCTGGAGATTCTGTATTCTTACCTGTCAGTCTCTGAAATCACATGACGTCCATTTATCGGTCAGTATCAGCAACATGAAACAATATCATGTGCACATGAATGGCAAATATGGATGAAACAATATATAGAACTTTCACAGTACCTGACAGAACTTGGCACACAGTCCTCTCATCTTTTCAGCACAGGTCACCAAACATCAAATAATCAAATATTAAGCAACAAGTGTTAGATATGCACGTTTGAATCTACCTCCAGTGAGACAGAAGTATCATGTGGATAGACAAAAGTGACTTTTTGAGTAAAGGCTACAACTCCTGAGGAAGTATGTTAGTAAGATACAATCAGTCACTAGGAACTAATGTCTATTCTGCAAGCACCAGCTTGTGCAGCCTAACATAGGATTCAAACATTACAAGCAAGAAATATTTATGTAACCAAATTTACAGTCCATTAACTTTCTACAGGTACAAGTCAGAAGTAAATAACTACATATACAATTAGAAAAACAGAAACTTTCAAGAGGTAATCACCAAGCATAGTACCAGAAAATTTATTTTGTATTACCTTTAGGAGAAGTGGGTATTTGCAAATCCTCTGGATTGGGGTTAGAAGGTAGCCCTCAAGTGGAATGTCTGTCGTCTTTCTGCCTCCTAAAAGCATGCAGCTCTGTTGTAGAGAAAAACACAAACCTTACTCTTGAATACAAATTCTTTGAGACAACATGTGTAACCAATGGTATTTTAAACCTGCTTTATACAGTGAGTCCTATACAAGTTATGAACTCAGAAAAAAAGAATCCTTTCAAAGTTGATGAGAAATATGCATTTGTGCATGTTGTTGGGTAGGGGGCTCTACATTTTATATGGACAGCTGTGCATGAAGAAGGCAGCCAAACCTTCCCCTTTCACAATGTACAGCATCACACCCCATCACTTTAAAGAATTTTCACCATACCTCTCCCCATACAGAAACCTGGGAAAGGCAACAAGCAAAAGAGCCAAACAGCATCTGCAGCAGAGGATTCTGAAACAATGTTGTCTCCTGGCCCATCAACGGATTTACTTTGTCTCCCACCGCCCCCACGTAACCACGGGTGGCGGGGGGGATGGCTTTTGCTGCCCTCCCGCATGAAGAGAGCGTCATCTCCGGGCGACGGGAGGAGGCGGGGTTCGCAGGCACTTCTTAAGGCCGCCCCGCCTCTCCCTCGGCTTCTTTGGTTTCTGGCGACGAAGGAGGAGGACGCTGCTTTGCTTCTCTAGGCCGACCACATGCGTCGGCCTGAGAGGCCTTTATTTGTTCTCCGCCTCTGTTCCTTTCGGCAGACGGCCTTCTCCTAGCGCTCTTGGCGGCGCTGACGGTGGGCGCCGCAGCTGGCCCCGTAGGCTGGCCACGTGGCGCGGCTGGGAGGCCTTTGTTCCAGGCAGGAGCTGGCGGCCGCCTCAGCGGCCGCCCAGGTAAAAAAATCAACCCTTTGCTTCCACCGGCGGGGGGGCTTTTGCACACAGCCAGGGCGGCCGAGCAGGGAAGATCAACACAGCAGTAATGGTGGCGGCAGCGGCAGCGGGGAAATTTGCCTCGGGCGGGGGGGGCCTTTGTCTGACGGGGCCAGTGATTTCCCGCCCTTTCTCCCCCGCGGCTGCACCTCTTTTCTCCCCAGGCTGGGTTTTCATAGGGGGGAGCCGGCATGGTGTAGTGGTTTGAGCGCTTGGCTGCCACTTTGGAGACCAGGGTTCGGTTCCCGCCCGGCCAAGGGTTTGCAGCGGCAGTAGCACAGCGGAAATTGGAGGCAACCCTAGGGCGTCAGGAGACCCAGTGGGGTGGCCACCACCCCACAAGCTGTTAGTCCATCCAGTGTGTGGGACATATTTAGGTTGAGAGAGTGTGCCTTTTCCTTCAATTATCTTATCCTTGGCTCTTGGTTCTCACTTTCACCTCTCGTTTTGCAGGTTCGTTTCTACTGGGATTAGGAAATGTCCAGTGGGTGCTTGGGGGCTGAGACAGGGCGATCATTGTTGGGGGGGTTTGTTTTTCGGCGCCAGGGGAGTTTATAGGATTTTAGGTCTGCCAGTGGGGCCTATGGCTTCCAAGCAAGCCTCATCAGCATCCAAGGGCAAGCGGCCCCCCAAGAAAGCCACGCCGGCCAAAGGGGTTGCAATAGGCAAAGGGGCCACTCCAGCCAAAAGGTCCAAGCCGGCCAAGGCCTCAGCTGCCCCAATGGCGTTGGCTTCATCTTTGGATGAGGAAGGAGGAGCAAGTAGGGTGGCCACCATTTTTGATAAGCTTCCAGCTATTGAGAGGGACCGGCAGCCAGTGGGGCAGGGCAGAGGAAGGGAGGAGCAGGTGGTCTCTATGCCAGTGAGTGTTATTAACCAGATTTTGGCACGGCTAGATGCTATTGAAAAAGACAGGTTGGGCGAGAAGCGGAGTGAATCGCTTTCAAAGAGGCGGGACCAAGCATCCTCATCACAACATGTCAGTTGGGAGGCCGGGCTCTCAGGAGATCTGGAAGCCGCAGGAGACTTATCGGGTGAGTATACTGACCACGAGGACAGCACTGCATCTGTAGCATGGCCCCGGAATTTCGTTACACCACCGAAGAATATGGTATGGGCTCCGCCAGCGGATTTCCCAGAGCTGTTATCTTCTTCTTCGCCTTCTTCCCCGGGGGAACATACGTCTCCCTCTCAGCTGCCACTGGGGGGGCAGGGAATTCCAAGGAGCCTCCAGGATCCACACAGGGTGGGGCTCTGGTGCCACGGGAGTCAACCAAGGAGGCGGGCCTCGAGCAGGAGGTAGGGGGGCAGTCACGGGTATTGGACTAGCACCTTACTGCAGCCACTATCGAGAAGATACTGAAGGGATAATATGTGGACTTATTCTCCCTTTTGTATCGAGAGCTCGACAAGAAAGAGAAGGAGGATATGGACGCGGGTGAGAAGGAAAAACTGAAGAATCATAGGATGGACAGGAACTGGACCAATTGGTTCATAGGTTATCTCATTTACACGGATGTGATAGTTAAGGCCCAACCTTCCAGGGCTCACTCCATGGTGGTATATTTGAACACGATTTTCAGGGCCCATGCAGATTTTTCAGGGAATGGTTGGCTGCACTACGATGAGAAGTTCAGGATGAGGGCGGCGAGGCAGCCAAGCCTGCATTGGGACAGCATTATCACTGATTTGTGGATGCAGACATTGACCCCAGTTCACCACGTTTTCGGTGAGAGGTCCCACTCTGGTCATCTGGTGCAGTTCAACAAGTCGGGGGGTCTTCCCTGTACTCAGGGCTCACAGGAGCAACAGCAAATACAGCTCTGTTGGGAGTTCAGGACGCAGGGGTTTTGTGCCCGTCGCCCCTGTAAATATAAGCACCTATGTGGGATCTACTGGGGCCCTCACTCGGTTCGCAACTGCAACAAGGGGAGAAGGGGAGGGACGGGCCTCAAGGAGGGAGGTGGCAAACGGGGGCCAGGAAATCAGCCACCGTTTCACAAAGGGGCCCAGTCCAATCAACGTTGAGAGGCTGCTGGCTTGGCTCTGTTTTTACCCAGACCGGGCTGCAGCACGATATCTGGGGGAGGGATTTACTTTGGGTTTTAGGATCCCAAGTGTGGGACCTCGTAGGTTTTTTATGGCTAGTAACCTTAAATCAGTGACGGGTAATGAGCATGTAGTAAGGGAAAAAATTAGGAAGGAGGTAACTGAGGGCAGAGTGTTAGGCCCATTTGATCAGCCTCCCACTCCCAACGTTAGAATTTCCCCACTAGGAGTAGTCCCTAAGAAAGTCCCAGGTGAATTCAGGTTAATCTATCATTTGTCGTACCCCAGGGGCAACTCCGCTAATGATGCCATTCCGGCTGAGTTATGTTCAGTCAGGTACACTTCATTTGATACAGCTGTGTGGGTGGTGCGCAGGCATGGGGTTGGCGCGGAGCTGGCCAAATCGGATATCAAGTCAGCCTTCCGCCTGCTACCCATCCACCCATCTGACTTTGAACTTTTGGGATTCGCCTTTGAGGGTAAATTTTATGTTGATTGCTCCCTCCCTATGGGATGTTCGGTGTCGTGTTCTTACTTTGAGACGTTCAGCACCTTTTTGGAATGGGCCATCAAAAGGAAATCAGGCCTCCGGGGCACTGAGCATTATTTGGACGATTACTTATTTGTAGGACGCTAGGGTTCTGGGCAGTGCGCATTTCTCTTGGCAGAATTCACATCGCTTATGGGGGAGTTGGGTGTGCCTTTGGCACATGAAAAAACAGAGGGCCCCACACAGCAGCTTACATTTTTGGGTATTGAATTGGATACAGTCAACCAGGCCTATAAATTGCCGCCAGCTAAAGTTCAAGATCTCAGGTCAAGGGTGGCATCCTTCTTGGGCAGGCGTAAAGTGACCCTTAGGGAATTCCAGGAGATTTTGGGACATCTGAATTTTGCCTGCAGCGTGGTAGCGCCCAGCAGGGCGTTTCTCAGGCGCCTGTGTGATGCCACTAAGGGTGTCACCAAACCACACCACCGAATTAGGATCACCAGAGAGATGAAATTGGACTTAGAAGTGCGGCAGGAGTTCTTGGCTGATTTCAACGGTGTCTCTTTTTGGCGTGATGAAATCAAGGTCAGGGATGCACTGCAAATATCTTCTGACGCAGCAGGATCCATCGGTTTTGGTGTCTTTTTCAGGGGCAGGTAGTGTGCACAGAGATGGCCTGAGAGCTGGGTGGAAGCAGGCCTCACAGCTGACCTTACCTTTTTGGAGTTTTTCCCAATATTGGTAGCAGTTCATATCTGGGCATGTGAGTTAGCAAATGCATCAGTCCACTTTTGGTGTGATAACCAGGCCACGGTCAGAGTGATTAACAATCTCTCCTCTAGGTCACAGCGCGTCATGCGCTTGGTGTGGGCTTTCACGCTTCAATGTCTCCGTTTTAACATAGTCTTTACAGTGGTACATGTTGCGGGTGTGGATAATTCCTTGGCTGACTCTCTCTCCCATATGCAGATGGAACGTTTCAGAGAACTGGCACCAGAGGCTGCAGTCCTCCCAGAACCGATGCCCTCTGATCTGTGGAAGCTTGGCGGGGTGAGGTAACGCAGATGATCGGTATGTCAATTGTGGCCAGCACCAGAAAGAGCTACAGTAAGGCGGCTAGGGAATTCAACAGTTTTCGTAAGTCCAAAGGGTTATGGGATACATGGCCACTCCCGGTAGACCACATTTTGCAGTTTTGCTTGGCCTTAAGCAAGCAAGTCTCTACCCTCAATCCATTAGATTTCGCATGTCAGTCTTGGCCTTTTGGTCCAAGGCACGAGGCTTCCCTGATCCCACCAGTGATTTTAGGATATGCAAATTCATAGAGGGGTGGGTCAGGCAAAAAGGGATGGCCCGGATAACAGGCAACCACTTTCTCCCGGCATCTTAAAGGGTCTGGGTGATGCATGGGAAGTCTTGTGTTCCTCAACATATGAGGCTCTTCTGTTCCACTCTGCAGCTCTCACTGCACTTTTTGGTGTATTAAGGGTAAGCGAGCTGGTTGTTCAGAATAAGGGAGATAGGTCGGGCAGGGCCCTGGAGTTCAGGGACCTGACCTGGGGTAAGCGACATTTATGCTTGCTCATAAGGGGATCAAAGACAGATCAGGCCAAGCGGGGCACTGTGGTGACTTTACAGGAATGCTCTGACGTAGCCTTATGCCCGGTCAAAGCGCTTAGAGCTTATACTGCCAGCCGGGGGACGCATGCGGGGCCTCTGTTTTGTCATGCAGATACAACCCCACTCACTAGGTACCAATTCTGGGCCATTACAAAAAAGGCTTTGTCCTATTTGGGATTGCAGGGAGCCAATTTTGGTACACATTCATTTCGCATAGGTGCAGCTTCCACCGCAGCTTTGATGGGCATGAAGACCGATGACATCCGGAGGATTGGGAGATGGAAGTCCATGGTGTACCGGCGTTATGTCAGGCCAATTAACTCATCCTAATGTTTTTGGTTCTTTTCAGATCAACCTGCTTTGGCGGGGAGGAAGTGAGTGCTGATCTGTGGTCACAGTTTCATCTTCTGGGCAGAGCGGCAGGCTTGTACTGGCCATCTGGGCCCACATTTGGGATTGGGTGATCGGACTACAATACAATGGCTTGGCAAGAGAGGCCTTCGTTGGCATGGCTTGTTACATGTACTGTTTGGGGAGCGCCGTGGGCCTCCGCCTACATGCGCTGTTTGGGGAGCGCTGTGGGCTTCCACCTGACGTGCTGGTCATTCACCTTGGGGGTAATGACCTTGGACTTTTGAAAGGAAAGGCCTTGATCATACTAGCCATTCATGATATGCAGCATATTCAAGGCACATGGCCTCGCACCCATATTGCTTGGTCCGCAATGGTTCAAAGAAGAGTGTGGGGTGGGGGAGGTGATCCTCGACCCTTAGAGCTCACTCATAAGCGGGCGAACAGGGAAATTGGCAATGCTTTGAGACAGGGCTTGGGTTGCTATATTCCTCACCATGACATTGTCTTTGATAAACCTGAGCTGTATAGGACCGATGGGGTACACTTGTCATCTGAAGGCAATGAAATTTTCCTACAGGATTTGCAAAAGGGCTGGAAGCTATCCTAAGGGGGAGTTGGGGGATAAGGACTAAGCAGACGCTTGCCCTTATCCATGGCCGGTATGGGGGGGCCTAAGGGTTCGGTGAGTACCGATGGCACCCTTTGGTGTAGGATAAATGCTATCCTTGAGGAGGGCCCTGGACTCACCCTCATCGTCGTGCGCCGGGGGGGGTGGCCGTTTGGGGCTCACCTTCCATACAAGGGCCGGCCAAAGTCTTAATCCACCTTCAGCGGTTGGCTTTGGGGCCCGGTATCTCGCTCAACGGGCTAGGGAAGATGGTTGGGAGCTGACTCTTGCCTTAGTCCACACATGCTGTTGACCCCCCCTTTTCTCAGGTCATAAGTTCAAGTTCAAATTCAAGTTCATTTCCCTCTTTATGTTAATTAGGCATATCAATAAATTGCCCTAGTTCAACCCAAGTCCTGTGTGTGGTCTCTTCATTTCGTGCGTTGGGCGGCAATGGTACATATATACAAGCACCTTTCAAGCTACCAACCAAAGGGAAGAGCTGTTTTTAAACTGAATATGCATTCTATCCAGAGCTTGAAAAAATTACTTTTTTGAGCTATACCACCAGTCATAATCAGTGGTGAAACTAGCAGAAGGATTCTGAAGATTGTAGTCCAAATGTAACTTTTCTAAGCTTTGCATTCTGTCCTGTTGTAGTCAAAGAATTACTGTTCTCCAAGCTCTGTGTTCTGTTCAATGTAAATAAAAACAATACAGATTTTAAACCCATTCTTCCCTCTCTGTGAAGCTTTGAAAAGTTACTTTTTTGGACTATAAATCCCAGAAACTCTCAGCCAGTCATTATACAATGAGTATAATGCTGGAAGAAAGGTTCTGGGAATTTTAATCCCAAAAAATTGACTTTTCTAAGCTTGACATTCTGCTCAGTGTTGATATTATATTCAAGTAATAACAAGAAACACAAAGCCTAGTTGATATGACCACAGGTGGGAAATGGCCAGCAAGCCTATCCTGAGCAACACTCTTCAGAAATAAATCCCACTGAATATAGTAAATATATTCCTCAGCAAGTACGCTTCAGATCACAACTGGTGTCTTCTCAAGTCCTCAGCCTGTTAACTTTTTGCTTGGAGTTCCTGCAAGATATTTTTTCCAGAGCTACGTCTGACACAGCTGTCCAGAACTGCTTAGGTGTTTGGTAACACAAACACTTTCAATTTTTTTTTCAATGTTCTTACCAGACACCAATCATAAATTTTGTCTACAGACAGGCAGACTCCTTTGATGCATTGGCAGTCCTGGCTGCTACCTGCAAGAACTCTCAGTCCAATTTTCCAAGGTCCTGTGTGAATCATAAACCATTCTTATCCCTGTTGTTTTCTTTAACTCTCATGTTGGCCTTTGAATTCCCTCTTTAAATCAGTTTTCTGAACTGTAACATTCCCACATTTTCCAAGGCAATATTCCCTGCTTCAGCCACTGAGAGAGCATCTCAGCCAATTCCACTCACACAAGAACCTCTTTATTCCCTAATTTGACCTCATTAGATGGTGACATTATTATGCCAGGCAGGACGCAGGAGGGAAAGGAGGAAAAGGGGAATGATGTAAGGAGCTACCAGTCCAAAAACACAGACTGCCCCATGACTGTCTTGACATAAAACTATTTTTGAACATCTTTTTTTGAGACTAACAAAATGACACCACAGTTTATAAATCTTCCTGTCCAGCAGAATGCTGAGGTGACAGTTTTCCTTTCAGCCACTCCAATTAATAGATGCAAAGAACTCTCTGGAATAATGGCTGCACTCACATTTCTTCTCAAACATGTCAAAACAGATACTTTAAAAAAAAACTAAACCAAGGGAACAAGGATTGAGGGACATCAATAGATGGCTTTTATTTAAGCTATTATTAAGAGTTTGGTATAAATGGAGAACACTATAAAATCACTATCTGTGCATTCCCAATAGAAGACATATCAATTACTCCTCCTTTTCTCTTCTCAGTAGAATGCCAACTGTTAAGCAATATTGTAATATACTTAATCACATGTGTGGATATTGAGTATACTGTTTTCCCTCAGAACAGTCCAGAACTAGGACTGTCAAAAGGGAGGCTGATCTTGAGGGAAACAGAGCTGATCTGTTTTAAAACAGAGCTGATCTGTGGTTCAAAAGGACCACAGAAGACAGCATGGAAAGAACTGTGAGATTCATCTCAAGGACTTGTGCTTTGAATTTTACAACATTTATGTTGAAACATAAATTGCATTGTTAAATGAAGCCACTTGACTGCTGGAGATGCAGTACCTTTTAAAAATATAACTTAAATGAAACACGCAAAGAAAATAATGGTTAGGAATTATTTGTTGATTATTGTGTTTGTATGGAGGGAAAATGCTAAGGCAGCCACGGATGGGAGCTCTGCTGTTGAGTCAAGTGAACCATGCCTGACTTCTAGTGAATGGTGGGTTATGTATGAAAAGGTCCAAGGCTCAGCTCCACCATTTCCTGATGCAGAGGGAAGTTTCTTTTCTTACTCTCTGAAGAAATCCTGTCATGCTAGTCAATGTAGAAAAAAGATGGGAAAAGGGCACACACACACACACACACACACACACAGACACATGTGATTGAATTGCAAATCCTAAAATTCCTTACTAGAGACCATGCTAGTTGGGGTTGACACCAGATGCAGTTCACTAAGATATGTTGCAGTTCACAAAGATACTGAGGACTGCACAGTTTCCACTCCTGGAATAGACAACACTGAAACTAACAGTCTAATTTGGCATCTGGCAGCTGTGTGAGTTCTAAAATGCTAAAATGTAACAGGCATAGCAATATACAGGACCAAGGTAGAGGCCTCTGGGGTGGAAGCACCACTAAATCCGAAGCCCTTCTATAACATGCATACTAGCCAGGACATACAGGGGAGGAGCTATTATTTTCTTTACATTTTTGTCAAAGCAATTTGTTCTTTCTCATTCTTGCCAACACGGAAGAAGCTGACACGTCACTTCCACCTTGTTCAGGGCATGTCAGAGTACCAGCAGGGATTTAAAACCAGTGGACCTGAGGCCTCTTCTGACTTACCCTGACTCATTACCTTTAGGCCCCTAAAACTGCCAGAACTTCAAGAGGAAAAGATGACAGTGGAACTTTCCATCAGCCAGACGAGAGCATTTCTAATGAACAACACGCTCTTCCACCCACACAAAAACAGATCTGCTATTATCCTATCATCTTTGAGACACCCTCCAAGGGCATAGCATTCCTTCCTTATTTAATATAATTTTGACTGCAATTTATACAGTACTACACACTTCAGACGCCCTCTATGCCAGGGGCACTGGCAAAACAAAGCAAAGCTGTATTTTCTGTGTGATCTCTTGTAAAATAATTCAAGATGTTGCATTGTTTTAATAGTGCACGTAACTAACAGTGATTCAAATGCTTTGGGCCAAGTAAGCTATACTCTAGCATTTTTGAAGTATGCTTTCATAGAGTTTTATTTCATTTTAAGCCAGCCAACATGACACCAGGATTACTTCCATGTCACAAAATAGGTACTGGGTAGTTGCTGTTGACTCCACAAAGCAAACTGCTCAGTTGTTTGATGTCTAAATGCAGTCTATGGGACAAGAGATACGATGGGCATTTGATTCAACTCTCACCTGTTAAAAAACAAGCTTCCATTTTGAGCCAAAGTATAATTTTGCTACCTATTTAACACACGGAACTCTGTCAGTCATAACAATGGATGTTTTTGCCATATTCAGTGCTATGACACTATGCAATAGAGATACCATGAAGTGACATGTTTTGGCTGCTCTATTGATCAGAAATGGGAAGTAGGTTTTCGAAAAATAGGAACTGAAAAGGAGGTGGAGTGAAGGCACCGCTATGAGAAGGAAGCAAAGAGAAGACGGAACCTCAAAAAGTGCACCACAAACAATCCACAAAATGCTTGCGTCAAAGCTTTCTTCCTAAATGAAAACTGAACTAGTTTTATTTACTTATATACAAATTTGCTTCAAGAGAACGTCAGGTAATATACACAAGGTTCTTATTCCATCCAGCAATGAACAAAGTCCAGAAGCAAATTTTGTCTGCTTCTCCCCTAAAACTAGAAGGATCCCAACTCCACAGCTGTCACCTCCAAGAAACATTACAACATCTTTTTCTAACAGCCCCATTCTCTCAACTGTAGAATAAGAAAATAATTGGATTAATAGGGCCTCACATAGCGCAGAGTCACCTCAGTTCCTATGAAGCCAGCTCCCATGAGCAGTCAGCCACACAGTCTGCTCTTAGTGAGTCACCTTAGAGTGAGAGATCCACTTAGAAGGCTCTCTCGGGCAGCTCCCAATCAATTGATTATTCTGAAGAAGCTTTTCTCAGACTGAAAAATATGATGGGTGGAATTGCCAGCATAGCCATCCACTTATTCTATTGCACTGTTAGAACCATTCACAGTCCAGTGAATGGCCTCCTCAAAGCATCTTTCCACCTATTCTCACACTCTAAGACAATGCTGTCAAAGAGAAAGATCCAAAGATCCAGTTGTGCAGGTCTCTTGAGAGACCTGCACAACTGGAAAAAAAGACACCTGTGCATATGTGGTTTCTTATGTACCTTTGTGCAGAGATGGTCTCTGAGGAGAAGAATCTTCAGAATGAAACAGATGAGCAACTGCAACTGTGTTAGCCTCTCTTAGTAGTCAGTGCTGTTCTTCAGAAAGTAAGTTCGCATGATCTCTGTGGTAGGAACACATCTAGTACAAGAAGCCGGTTGGGGTGGGAGGAGGGCTTCTGTTCCCACCTCATGTTGCCAGACCTCTTGTACCACCACTGAGGCAGGAGCAAATTGGGTCACATTTCATGTGGGACAACCACTGAATGGAACAAGATTAAGAAGTCTCATCTGTACTGGTAGCCTTCTGCTAAAGAGTGTGGCATTCATAGCTGTATGTGTTCATTTCTTAACGAAGTAGGGGAAACCTATACACAAGGTAACATTTTACATACTTTGCCAAAGGCTGTAAAATTGTCTATCTGTGCTTACCAGAAGGAATGCTCTCACAGGTGGAATCTTGTTCAGTTCCATCAACAGCCTGAGTGCTTTTTCATGGTTGCTGCAATATTCTTCATATACAATGAACTTGTCTTTCTGCAGGGAGGGAGGGAAGAAGAGATAAAAAGAATCATGTATGTCAGTGAAGGATTCCCAAGTGTTTTAAATTTGTTTTTCATTTTACTTCAGTTAATAAAAACCACACTTTCATATTTAGGAACAAATGAAAGAACCCAAAAAAAATTGCTATATGCGTGCTGGGTTCACAAACACAAACCCACACACACCTTTGCCTAGGCCTGTTGTGGACTTAAATATCTCAGGAACAACATACACATATACCTCAATTCTTCCTACTTCCTAATGTCAAAACAGCCGCATTTCATTTTTATTTCCTCTGTCATAATTCAAATTGGACAGCAGATTTTTTTTTAATCTGGGTAAAGATCAGTCATGATAAGCCACTGTAAAACATAGTCATCTGCAGAATGCCACAAAATGTTTTCTTAAGGAACAATAAGCCCATTTCCAGGGCAGAATCAATCAGACAATGACCAATGAAGCCTTTGCCTGAAATTCACTGATAGCTAGCAATTCTGCTACGAGTTTTTCCTGCAGTGCGCAGAGCGCATCCTTGCTGTAGGTCCTTCTCCTCACATACAGTCCAGAGGCAGGGCTTCCTGCCTAATTAACTTCCTCCATCCTAAAGGGAAGAGCTAGCCCCTCTGCCCAGTTCCATTCTGCCTTGCTTAGGCAGAACAGTTCTATAGCTCCACTACAAGAAGGGGAACAATTTCAGAGAGATTCTTCTCCTAGCTCTACTTCAGACTAACCAAGACTTGTGTGGAAAGCAAGGTGAAGAGTGGCAGACAGCCCAGAGCTCTCTTCAATGAGGGGACCAAGACAATGTGGGCAATTTGTGTGGTGCCCAGAGGGCATGTGCATGTGGCTGTTTGATCTACCCTACTGGAAGGATCTGACAGGGCCTTTGCCCAGTCCACTGAGGCAGCCAAGGCAAGTAGTAATGCTCCCAGACTAGGAGCTGAGGACATGAAAGAGATGGGAAGTGCAGCTGTGGGTGTGTGAGTGACTGGTACCATTCCCTCCACTTCTCTATTAAGAGCCAGCCCCTTCACCTCAATCTTTGCTGCTGGATTTCCCTTATTGCTTGGGAAATGGTTGGAGCCCAGGAGTTGGGGGATGGATGGTGGCACCTACTGCAGCAGCTTCAATACCCATTCAGTGTGGCCATTGGCCAAGCGCACACAGTAAATATTCCAGGCATGAAAAATGCCACTGCACACCCAGTGTGGAGGATTCTGGCTTGCACATGTTCTCTAGGGGGCATTCACACAGCAGGTGTTCTCAGAAGAGATATTCTTCAGAGTTTTCAGCATCTTCACAGAACCTCCATAAATTTGTTCATTCTAAACATCTGGAGTCTGGCAGAAAGAGACCCTGTGCTCCCTCTTTTTAAGCGAAGCCTCCTCTGCCATGCAGTTCTTGGCAAATTTGGTCTTCTCAACTTCTTCTCTCCTCCTGGACAGAGAAGAAGGGGAAGTTTCTTTGGAGGACCGGGAGGGCTCACTAGATCGCACCACTGCACATTTATTTACATCAGTTGACTGACATCCTACTTAGGAAAGCTGAAAAGGCTATTGACTTGGGTGCCCAGGGGCAACCTTATACTGAAGGTGCTGAGTAGATATCCAAAATAAGTGTTAGGGTCAGGCGGGTTGTTACAGCTGTCGTATTCCCAGTTGCTAAAACTATCATAGGTGAGGGGTGGCCAAATCAGCTCCAGTATGCGCAAAGCGCTTTTATTCTTTACCAGCAGGGACTATGGACAAATTTAAAATCCCTCTTATTGATGCCTCAATGGCAGATCTTGTTTTGAAGACTCTTTTCCCCCAAAGATGGAGATGACACACTCCAAAATGCAGAGGACAAGAAGTTAGGGGTCTTTCTACACAGGGCCCATGAGGCCCATGCTGTGTGAACAGCTTCAGTGATCTCTCTGTTTGCCAGAACAGTTATTAGGTGGGCACAGAATTTACTTCCTCAGATTATTTATTTATTTATTGTATTTGTAGGCCACCTTTCTCCCAGAATTGGGACCCAACAGATGCCTGTTCTGTCCTGAATCTATCAGAATATAAACTTCAGATAGCAAGACTTAAGGCCCTTTACATCTAGCTAGAATTCACCTAGACGCCAGCCCAGACAGCAGCAGGCACAAGGGTTCAATAACCCTATGACTTCAATAAATTTTAATTCTATAGATTTTTAAATTGCAATTTAAAATAGTGTGTGTATGTGTGCGCATGCGTCTGTGTATGTGTTAATTACTGGTGCTTTTGTATAGCTTTAATCTGTATTTGTTGTAATATGTCCTAAGCTTAAGTCCTAGTATTGGGGGGGGGGTGAAGGCAAATGGTAGAAAAAGGAAAGACTTTTGAGAATTCGGAAATGCAAAGACTTTTGAGAAGTGACTGCAATGTTGATTTTTCTATTCTGTTAATTTTATATTCAATGTTGATTTTTTTTATATTAAAAGCCCACTGCAGTCAATTCCCCAAAATCAGTCAGAATAGAAAAGTTTCACTTGGTGACAGAAGGAAAGCATGGAGGGAACAATCTTAGCCAACATGTTAAGGAGTTCATGAGGCTGGGAATAGCCACCAAGCAGGTGCTCTCTCATGTTCCCATCAAACATGGAAGGTAGCAGGAAGAGAAGGACCTCCTATGAAAATTTTAGCACTCAGCAGGCTTATATAGGGACATATGGCCCTTCAAATATTTACTACTCATCATTCAATGGTCTGGAGATCTTAACACTTTAGTCATACACTAATGTGCATTCTACAGATGTCAACTTCAATAAAAAATTGTGAACTTATATTATATTGTCAGCTTATATTAATGAATATGCCAAAGCCATGATCATAGCCTATGTATTTCTTCCCTCCTCCCCACTTATTTTGTGTTTGCCCTTTCATTCCATGTAAAATTTAAAATCCACACATAGCAGGACTTGGCCTACATGAGAAACTAGAGTCTATACAATCAAGTCTGAGGGTCCTTTTATGGCACAGAGCAGAACTGGCCCAAAAACATAAAAGCAGATAAAAACATCTGGATTAGTCAGGTCTGCTATGACTACTGGCATGGAGCCTGGCCTTAGCTTAGTCAGCTGTAGCACAAGATTCTGCTAATTCTGCAGATCCAGCAACCAAATACAGGGACTCTGAACAACAGAACACACTCTAGACTTGGACTTAGAAGAAACACCTGTTATCCTGACTTGGCCTTGAATTTAGTTTACCCGTGGCCAGCTCCAGATGCAAAGAGACCCTGGGCAAAGGGCCCCTCCTCCAATAGTGAATCCTAGATGGAATATTTGGAGTCTACCTTCCAGTTTGATCTCTCAAGTCTCCAGAGCAATGGTATGCCAGGTGCACCATGCCAGACTTAAACTAGATTTAAAAGAGGCACAGTGGGCTGTAGCAACAGATCCTACCAGGCTGATGGCTCTCTCAAAGCTGTTCAAGGATGCTGACATGGAATTCAGCAAGAAAGACCTAACTAGTCCAGCCTTCTCTGGCTAACCTGACGGAACTACAGTTGTCATCAACTATAGCCAAAATGGTCCAATGGCCATGGGAAAATGCCAATTGTAGTCTAAGACATATGGAAGGTCTCAAGTAAGGAAATGCCAGTCTAGTCAAACTTTTTTTTCCCCAAAATGGAAACAGCTGTTTCCAATCACATGTCTTTTGTAACCACCGTAAGATATGGGCCATCAGGGCATCATAGCTAAGCACCACTGGCAGTCTGTTCTTCCACACATGTCTCTGTTCTCCATTTAAAACCAGTGGTCACTACCACCTTGGACAGAAAAGTCCTTATCTTAGCTGTATGTTGCCTAATAAAAATTTAATGAACTGTGATTTCCCTTCTTGTTACTACATGGCAAGAAACTCCTGCTTCCAAAGAGCAATACAAGATTCAGCAAGCCAGGCTAAAAATGACATAAAGGGATGCCTTCATTGTCCCTCAACAATTTTGCATTTGTTTTGCCTCTTTATTTATCATTATACGTGTCTCCATTTAAACACAATAGCAGCAAACAGTCACAAAGAGAGGAAGGAAAGAAGCTGGAGAGCAGCTGGCTCATGGGTTTTATCCTTCCCTGCACCACACATCTGGAATTGCAGCTGCCTCTCTTCCGGACAATTCTGAGCAGAAACTTGAAATGCCATAAAGACAAATCTTCTTGGTCACCAGATGCAGGAAATTCTGTGGCTGGGGATGTGATGCAACAGGATAGGACAGCTTTTGTTCTTATAAGAATACACCATGAAGAACAGGGAGAGCCCATGGTTCAGGGGTAAGGTTACTTGTTTGTGCAGAGGGTAACAGCTTGATTTCTATTTGAGGGATGCACAGCCAGGAAAACAGAATATGATGAAAAGTTTATCAAAGTCCACAAAAGGGACAGGGTAAAGCAAAGAAGCTCCTTTGATACCACCTGCCTTAAGATAATTTCCTTGCTTCATCTATAAGAGATGAACATTTACAAAAAATAAGAGATTCATCTACGCCTTGGAAATGCCCTCCAATTGCAGGTATGCCGGGTGGCAACACTGCATTATTTTTGGCACCAGGAACAAGACTTTGTTTGAGCATTTTAGTTTTTAAATGTAAGTATGGTTGAAATAATTTACAGCAATGCTTCTTAAGCTACAGTATATGAAGTAGGCAACCAGCTGGTTTTTTTCTTCCAGTGTGCCAGCACCACATTTGTTCTAATCATCTCAAACTGTTTCTTTTTTCTTGGATGCTTGCTCCAGACTGGCAGCTAATGGCTCACAGTGGGTCACCACTTTCAGTAGTACTGATTTATATGCCCCTCAGTTTTGCTGACTTTTCAATTTTATAGACCTAAACCCAACTGTTATTCCCAACTAAATGCCCTTGTTGAATCAATGAAACTTATATAAATGTTGTCTTGCCAAATACCCATTGATTCAACAGGTCTACTCCAGTTGGCTAACACTTAGATTTACATTACATTATTTTTGTTCTTCATAATTGTTTGACTTATGTCTATAACACACTGGAATCATCTTCTGAATGAAGGCAGGTGTGGTTAATTTTTCTAAAATTATAAATAAATAGAATTAACAGTTTATTAAGAAGTATCTGTCAAAAGTTTTACTGAGGAATGGAGTATTTTGCTGTTATTATGTACCTTCAAATAGTTTCCAACTTATGAAGATCCTAAGATATTACCAAGCAGGAGGTGGGAAACAGAGCTCAAACAGAATCAGAGGCATCACTAATTCTATGTTTAATTAATTAAAGAATTAACTTGTGGGTTTTTTTTAAACCCCTCTCTAAGAGTTTAGGGTGCTATACAGACTTAGGATAGGCTGAGAGAGAATGTCATCTAGTAACCGCCTTGACTCCTTGGATGTGAAAGCAAATTAAACATCTCTTTTTAAAGATGGACCTGGCAGATGACCTTTTAAATAAATCAAAAGAATAACCAGAACCCTTGGGGGATTATGATCCCTTCTCTCACACTGAAGTCACAATCCCTTTTAACCACAATACCATTTAATACTTTCTCTCACATTTGGGTCACAGTCCATATCTGAAGCCAGGGCCTTCAATTTTTTTGTCATAATACAAACCATAAAATCCAATGTATCACTTTTTAGCAATATGAAAACATTGAAAACCTGCATAGCCCTGACATTTTACTTGGCTTGGATCTACTGGATCTGAGCCATCTTTTGCAAACTAACTTCCAGCTCAAGGCTGGGGATAAGAGCATTCATACCAAAGTTTGGTTTGAATGTTGGAATAGGACACTGGAAGACCAACACTCAAATCTCCGCTCAGCCGTGGAAACCCACTGGGTCACCTTGGGCAAGTCATACTCTCTCAGCTTCAGAAGAAGGCAAAGACAACTTCCCTCTGAACAAATCTTGCCAAGAAAATACAGTAGTAGATTCACCTTAGGGTTGCCATAAGTCAGAAATGACGTGAAACTACACAACAACCACAGTCTAAGACTGCAATGCACGTTTTTAGATTTAGAGTTCTGATCTCCATTTTTTGGAAGAGAAGGCTTGCGTACAAACTTAAATACAGTTGATAAAACCAGAGCTTGTGCTGACTGGCTGTAATGCAAAAAAACAACGGTTGTAATCCAAAAAAGTAATGGTTCCAAGTTCTGGACAAAACATACAAGATGAGTGTTAAGTGGCCAGACTGCTTGCATAGACCCAATTAACTCTTTAGACTTAAGGCTATTTGTGTACTTCAAGAACCAGCATGGTATAGTGGTTTAAGTATTGGATCAGGATTCCAAGAGACCAGGGTTCAAATCCCCATTGAGTCATGGAAACCCACTGGGTGACTTCAGACAAATCACACATTCTCAGTCTCAGAGGAAGGGAATGGTAAGCCCCCTTTAAACAAATGTTGCCAAGACAGGGTTGACTAAGGCAAGTCAGAAACAACTGATCAACAGAACAACAAGAACAACTATCTATCCTTCACAATTATATTAGATTCATACTACAGTCAGCCCTCCAAATTTGCAGGCTTCACTTTTGCGGATTTGATTGTTCACAGATAATTTGCTGCTGCATCTGCTGCTTCCCTGTGCTGTCTTTAATAGGGACTGCAAGCCTTGTGAGTCTGAGAAACTGCAAACAAAGCTTGTAAGTCCCTATGAAAAATGGTGTGGGGTAGCAGTGGAGGTGGCAGTAAGCCCAACCAGCCACCTACTTCTGCCTTGTGAAAGAACCCTGATGCCTCAAAGGAATCCACAGTGGGTTGAATATGCTGATCATATCTTTTTGTGTGTTAAAAGTGGTTTGGGAGGACCTAGAGTTATTCACATTTTTTTCACTTTCACGGGGGTCCTGTGCCTCTAGCCCTAGCAAATGTGGAGGGATGATTGTACTTTCAATTGCCATAGCTTCATCCCAAACAACCTTGGATTTGTAATTTGGAGAAGTATTTGGAATTCTCTGCTAGAGAGCTCTAATCTACTCCCTTAACTGTGATTCCTAAAATGCTCTGAGAAGTCAAGGTTTGAGCATTAAATGAGCTTAATCATGCAGAGCTCACTATCAGAGAGTACTACAAATTATAAATCCCAAGGTTCTTTACAGAGCCATGGCAGTTAAACTGGTATCTAACTGTCATAATTAACAGTGCAGACACATCTTAAGTTCCAGTCACAAACTATTCAAAACCCAGACTTATATGTGCTCTTCCTATTAAGCAAAGTGACATAGCCATCCCACATGACACAGCCTGAGTAACAGGGAATTATGTGTCTTCGTTCCTGAGAGAGCCACAAATACTGCTCTTGAGAACCTGCTGGCCAGTCTCTGGCTATGACAAACATTACAGCCAAGAAGTATCTGGCCCAGCTCTCTAGAATGGGATCCTAGGAAGCTCTCGCACTGCTTTCTTGGTATGACAATACCAGCAAAAGGAATGGATGTCACACAGCTCTTCAGAGCCGGCCACAGCCAGAATGCTTTACTCTGAGATCCTGAAGACATTCTATTCACACTGTCTGACTCTGAAAAGGCCTCAGGATCAGGTACTTGGAACTAACTAGTTCTGTAGAGAATTTCTGACTAGTCTTTTCAGGAAGCACAAAGTGACAACACGGGACAGTGATGCTTGTGCGTGTGCCTTCAGGTTGCCTGTCAACTTAAGCAACCCTATAGGGTTTCCTTAGGCAAGGAATACTCACTGGTTGATTACCATTTCCTTCCTTTGAAATACACTCTACAGCACGTGGTATTCCTTTGTTGTTCACCACACCAGCATTAACTAGGCCTGACCCTGCTTAGATTCCCCAATCAGACCAGAACTGGAGCCTTCAGGGCATTGGTACATCAACAGACATCTTCTCACCTCAAGCAAAGAAGCTTGGGCCACCACTACTCAAAATGCTGACACTGACCCTATGTACCACATAGGGGTATGTAAATGAGTGGGATGCTTCAGAAACAACTTCTTCAGTATCATAATTGTTGCCACCTCTGAGCTCACTTTAGCTGAGAAGAAGAACAGGTTGCTTACCTGTAACTGTAGTTCTTCGAGTGGTCATCTGTGCCTCATACAATAGGAGCTTTCGCGCCTGCGCGGTAGCGTTCGGAAGATTCTAGAGCTCGCTGGCTTGGCGGAGGGAGCCCCTCCCCCCCGGTCGTACTGCGCATGCTCCTCCCGCCGAGCCGCGGTCTCTCCTCAGTTCTGGTCCGCCGAAGAACATGGGACCTGAAAAAGAGGGGAAGGCAGGGCGGGTGTGTGTATGAGGCACAGATGACCACTCGAAGAACTACAGTTACAGGTAAGCAACCTGTTCTTCTTCTTCGTGGTCTCTGTGCCTCATACAATAGGAGACTGTATAGCTCACCTGTAGGATGGTGGGTCAGGTCCCAGACCCTAGAGGACAGAGGCCAGCACCGCACGACCAAACCGGGCATCTTGCCTGGAACGGCAGTCGAGCCTGTAATGGCGGATGAAGGTCGACGGTTGAGCCCAGGTCGCCACACGACACAGTTCCGGCAGGTCGACCCCTCGCAGGAGGGCCGCGGACGTGGCCACGGCTCTGGTGGAGTGGGCCCGAAGCAGGTCCGGCGGAGGCTTCTTGGCCAGTTGGTATGCCAAGTGGATAGCCTGCGCGACCCACTTGGAGAGTCGCTGGGATGATACCTTGTGGCCTCTTTTCCGCCTGCCGTAGCAGACGAAGAGGCGTGGAGTCTGTCGGTAGGACGCCGTCCTATCCGTGTAAAAGGCGAGGGCCCGACGGACGTCCAGGGAGTGCAGGGCCCGCTCCAGGGGCGAGGTTGGCTCGGGGTAGAAGGCCGGGAGCACGATGTCCTGGTTGAGGTGGAAGGTGGACACCACCTTCGGCAGGAACGAGACGTCAGGCCGGAGGATCACCTTGTCGCGGTGGAAGACCAGGAAGGGGTCGTCGGAGCGTAGCGCCGCCAGTTCCCCGGCTCGCCTGGCCGAGGTGATCGCCACCAGGAACGCCGTCTTCATCGCCAGGAGCCTGTCGTCCGCTGTCGCCATCGGCTCGAAGGGCGGCCTCGTGAGCTGCGATAGCACCAGCGATAGCGACCACGACGGTAGCGGGGCGATACCGGCGGGTAGAGATGTTGCAGGCCCTTCAGGAATCGCTTGACGGTATCATCCCGGAAGAGGGCCGCCGAGGGCGATTCCAGCGGTTGGTACGCCACGATCGCGGCGAGGTAGACCTTGATCGATGTGAAGGCGAGGCCTTGCTGTCGCAGGTGGAGGAGGAAGTGGAGGACGGTCCGGAGGCCGGCCGGGGACATCGGTTCCCGTCGCTCCTCTGCGAAGGCGACAAACCGCTGCCATTTATAGTGGTAGTTCCTCCGTGTCGATTCCTTCCTCGCTGCGGTCAAGACGGTACCGATGGCCGGGTCGTCTACGGCGATATCCTCCAGGCATGGAGGGCCAATACCGGGAGGTCCGGGTGCAGCACCTGGCCGTTGGAGTGGGAGAGCAGGTCCGGCGCTAGCGGGAACTTGAGGATCCTCCCCCGCGAGGCCTCGATCAGAGGGCCGAACCAGTGTTGCCTCGGCCAGTACGGTGCCACCAGAATCGCGTCGGCTCCGTCCGAGATGATCTTCGAGACGACGCGACCGAGGAGCGGGAAACGGCGGGAAGGCGTACAGGAGCTCCTTGTCCCACGGGATCTGGAACGCATCGCCGATGGAGCGGGGATCGTGACCCGCCCTGGAGCAAAAGCGTCGGCATTTCGCGTTCTGGCTGTCGCGAGAGGTCGACCGTCGGCTCGCCCCACCGGTGTCGGAGCATCCGGAAGGCGTCGTCGGCCAGGGACCACTCGTGGTAGGAGGAGGTGTCCCTGCTGAGAGCATCCGCCATGGTGTTCTCCTGCCCCGCCAGGTGAACCGCCAGCGGGTGGATCCTCAGGGAGACGCACCAGTTCCAGAGGGCGAGCGCGATGGTCAGGAGAGTGGTGGAGTGGGTCCCCCCTTGCCTGTTCACATAACACATGGCAGTCGTGTTGTCGGTGAGGATCAACACGGCGCGGCCCGCCACCAAGTGCCGGAACGCCATCAGGGCTTTGTGGATGGCGAGGAGCTCCAGAGCGTTCATGTGGAGGGACGTCTCGTCGTCCATCCAGGCGCCCTTGACCCGGAGGTCCCCGGCGTGGGCCCCCCAGCCCAGGAGGGACGCATCCGTCGTTATCGTGACCGAGGGCCTGGGCTGGCGGAACGGCATTCCCGACATCAGGTTCCGGTGGGACTGCCACCACAGGAGAGTCTGCCGGATCTCGGGGGGAATACGGTAGCGGCGGGACTGCTCGTCCCGGAGCGGGTCGAAGACCCTGACCAGTGCTGCAGGGGTCGCGCTCGTAGCCTGGAGAGGTAGGTGACGGCCGTGGTCGCCGCCATGTAGCCGAGCAGCTGCTGTAGCGTCCTGGCCGACACCGTCGGGGCCTGGGCGGCCGCCCGCGCCGCGCGCGTGAGCGTCCGAGCCCTCTCCGTCGGTAAGTAGGCCCTTCCCGCCACGGTATCGAGGGTCGCCCCGATGAAGTCGAGGAGGCGGGTGGGTTCGAGGTGGGATTTCTTGGGGTTTACCTTGAGCCCGAGCCGGGTAAGCCACGTCAGGGTAAGGTGAATGTCTTTGTAAAGTTTGTCTCTGCAGGACGCCACCAATAGCCAGTCGTCGAGATAGGGGTAGATCGAGACGCCTCTCGTCCGCAGGAAGGAGACGACGGGAGCCATGCACTTCGTGAACACGCGGGGTGCGGTGGAGAGTCCGAAGGGCAGAACCCGGTACTGGTAGCTGGTACCGTCGATCGCGAAGCGCAGGTACCGTCTGTGCTGGGGGCGGATCGAGATGTGGAAGTAGGCGTCCTTGAGGTCTATGGATGCCAGCCAGTCCCCTCGGCGTAGGAATGGGAGGATCGACGGTAGCGTGATCATCTTGAACCTCTTGGGAGGGATGTACTCGTTCACTCCCCGCAGGTCCAGGATGGGGCGTAGGGACCCGTCCGCCTTCGGTACGGCGAAGTACCTCGAGTAGAAGCCGGTGGTCCTGGCCGAAGGCGGAAGCCTCTCGATCGCTCCTTTGTCGAGCAGGGACTGGATTTCCTCCAGCAGAGCCGGGCTGGCCGGGGTGGAGTAGTAGACGCCCCGTGGTGGAATATCCCGGAACCGATGGGCGTACCCCAGGCGGACAATGGTAAGTACCCAGGAGTCCGTGGTGATCTCGCGCCATCGGTCGAGGTGTCTGGCCAGGTCCGGGTGATGGATGAGGTCTGCTGGAGGGGCGAAGGACGGCATCGGTGGTGTCCTGCGGGAGGCGTCAAAAGCGTGCCCTCCCCCCGGAAGACGACGACTTCTTCGACGGCGGAGGCTGTCGTCGGAAGGGCCTCCTCTGGGCGGGCGCCGCGGGCGGTCTCGAGGCGGTCGAGCGCGGGGACCGGGACTGGTAGGCCGAGGACGAGGAGGACCTCCGCCAGGACGATCTGGACTGGGAGGACCGGCGAGCCTGGGGGGCTGGTTGATCCCCATCTTCCTCGCCGTCAGCCGGGCCTTCACGAGGTGGTCCATGGCCTCGTCCGTGGGCGTGTGAAAGAGCCCCTGCCCGTCGAAGGGGAGGTCCTCTATTCTCCGGCGACTGTCCTCCTGGAGTCCGGAGGAGCGGAGCCACGCGTGGCGTCGGAGGGCCACGGCGCCGACCATCACCCTCGAGGTAGCCTCCACGGCGTGCCTCGAGGTGGCGAGCTGTTGGGTAGCCACCGCCACGGCCTCTCCGAAAATCTGCGTGGCAGACGCGCGGGACTCTTCCGGGAGGTCAGCCAGGAGGGGGCCCAGGCGGTCAAAGAGGTTTCGATGATAGGCCGCCAGGCAGGCCATGGTGTTGGCGGTCCTGGACACCAAGGACGCCGCCGAATAGAACCTCCTCCCGAAGCCGTCGAGTTTCCGGCCTTCTTGGGCGGGCGGGGTGGTGTGTGCCCGGTTGCCACCTCGCGTCTGCGACGACTCCACCACCACGGAGTTCGGGACGGGGTGGTTGAACAGGAACTCCGCTCCTTCCCTCTGAGTCCTGTAGAGGTGCTCGAGCCTATGCGGGATAGGCTGTGCGGACGCCGGCTTCGCCCAAGGCTGTTTCAACGCGTCCGCCAGGGTCGGGAGGAACGGGAGCGGCGCGGTCGATGGAGGCCGGGTCTCGAGGTATTGGAAGACCGGGTCCTGCGCCTGCGGGGCGGGCTCCGTCACCTTGAGGCCGAGCGCCGTCGCCATCCGGAGGAGGATTGCGAAAACTGGCGCACGTCCTCCGGCGCCGATTCCGGGAGCGGGTCTCCGAAGTCCAGCGGCGGTGACTCGTGGGAGGACGGCGTGGATTCCGCGGAGTCCGAGTCCGACTCGTAGGACTCGTCGGACGGGGATGGCGAGCGCGCGGTCTTCTCCCCTTCTCTAGGCCGCTGCTGTGCCGGCTGCGTCGGCAGAGCGGCCGGCGGTACGTCGGGGCCTGCACGGTCTCCGGGGGCGGTACCGATGGTCTCGGGTGTGACGCCGCCTGCGTCGTCGACGTGGCCGAGGTTCCCGCTCGGGCCGGGGTGGCCTGGGGGGTCGGCCTGGTCGCCGTGGCCGTTGTCCGTGGCGGCGGGGAGACCGGTCTGTGGCGGGGCGACGGCTCCCGGGGAGCGTGGGAGCTCGGGGACCCACGCCTCGGCGATCGCCCGTGGCGGGAGTAGTGGCGCTCCCGATGCGGCGAGCGGGAGCGGGGCCGCGGGGACCAGTATCTAGGGTCCGGATGGTAGCGGTCCCGGTAGGAGGGCGAGTAAGAATAGTAGGAGCCCGGGCTCGTGCCATCCTTGCTCCAGCGCATATCTCCCCAAGTAGCCGGGGGAATGAGCGCTCTCGCCCGCGCGCACGCTCTCCAGCGCATCTCCCGAGACCGCGGGGATGGAGGCCTGGGCCAGTGGCCCGGAGATCGGGATTCGCCACGCCGGGGGGAGGAACGTCTCCGGCCCGGGGTGTCCACGTGGCGCTCCGGAGATGGACGGCGACTCGGCGGCACAGTCTCCACGACTAGCTTCGGAGGCTGGGCGGCCTCGACGGGTTGGTCGTCGTCCGATAGCTCCAGGATCTCCTGGGCCTGCGGCGTTTCCTCCTCCGGGACGTCGGAGAGGGCCGACTCTGCCGTGAACTGGGTAGGCGGCGGGGTCGGTGGCCTGGCGGTCTCCGGAGGGTGCCGCTTCTCCTTCCTCTTCCTCTTCTTTTCCCTGGCTACCTCCTCGGTAGCAGGGCGCTTCTTCTGCGCAGAAGTCAGCGGTTTCGAAGAGGAGGCCGCGGGGTCGTCTCGGGGCCGACTCGCCGAGATCTTCGGGATCCTCGGTAGCTTCATCACCGGTACCGGGGGCTTCGATACCGACGGTACCGAGGTCCCGGCGGCCGTTGGAGAGGAGGAGGAGGGTGGAGAAAGTCCTTTTTCCATCGGAGCGGGGACGGTCTTCTGGGCGCGGAGAGACTGCTCCCAACAAAAAGACTTCAACCTCGCCGCCCGGTTACGGAGTGTCTGGTGGGTGAACTCCCTACACGCGGGGCAAGTTTGGACGTTATGCCCCTCACCCAAGCAAAAAAGACACTTCGAGTGTCGGTCCAAAAGGGCGACCTTCCTTCCGCAGGAGGCGCAGGACTTGAACAAAGCCGACATAAACCGCGGGGCAAGGGCGAGGAGAGGGGGAGAGTCCGAAGACGCCGCGCCGAGTCGAAGACCCAGCCGAGGAAAAAGCCAAAAACAGTCCAAAAGTCCAAAAAAAACCGTGCAAAACGTACCGAAAACCGAAGGGAAGTCAAGAAACAGTCCGAGGTCAATTCCGAATCCAAATCCAACAACTACGCAGCAAGAAATGCAAGCCAACGAGAAGAACCTTCTGTACGCTGAGGCGGACAAGAAAGAACTGAGGAGAGACCGCGGCTCGGCGGGAGGAGCATGCGCAGTACGACCGGGGGAGGGGCTCCCTCCGCCAAGCCAGCGAGCTCTAGAATCTTCCGAACGCTACCGCGCAGGCGCGAAAGCTCCTATTGTATGAGGCACAGAGACCACGAAGAAGAACTTACATTAGGGCAGCAGTATGTCAGTTTGTTGATTGTGATTGCAGTTTGGTGACTTTGGCCACAGTTTTAGAGGTTATATTTAGACTGCGACATCTTCTGGCAAACTCAGTTCAATATATTCCATAATTACACACACACCAGAGGGCTTTCATCAAGACTTGCCCAGCTGCCCTTCATGCATAAGATCCACAAATATGTAAGCAATGCTTTTAAATTACCCAGAGCCTGAAGTGTTTAATTTCCTCTCTGGGTGACATTGGGGTTTCTCCACTGGACGACGAAATTATGTGTTACATAATTACAGATGCTACCCCCTGGAAAATTAAACCTGCACTTTTTCTGCATTATGATCACTAACAAACTAAAAACAGAATCTTTCTTACTCAGCAAAATCTCTTCCTATTCTGCCTTATAACTTTGGGCCACTTCACACAATACCACATATGCAAATTCCAGACTGGGGAAATTTTTGCATTACACATGATAAACTGTCATGGGTAGTGATTCCAGCTTTAGGCAAACAGCTATAAAAACAATGCAAGAGGAATGCAAGGCTGGCTGCACTTGCCTAGTGCCTGCATTTGCCTAGTGCATTCGGCAATTTGCACATATCATGTGCAACATTCTAACACTTGCAGTAAGTTAAGGAAAGAGCTTGGAAACTAGTTACCAGATAGTAACACTTTAGATAATGTGCTGTTATCAATTACTTTTGACTAATTCACTTCTCCAATAAAAAAAAATTATACAGTATATTATCATTTTAATTTATTGAGAGACACCATAACTCTTTTCCCAGTGTAACTGTAACTTCTAGTTACTTTTACAGTTACTGGGGTACAGCCTCACTAAAAGAGGGTAAAATAAAACCAGATCCAAGTACTGATTTGCCTGGTGCCTCAAGCTCTGTTGAGGGTGCTGAAACTTCTTCGCACCTTACCTTTTCGCACTGCTGGGTTGGGGTTCTCGCACGAGAAGGCTTGGAAGGAATGCTGCCGCGTCCCTGCTGCTTCGACTCCGCAGCTCCTTCCTCCTCGTGTGAGCGCCCCCCCCTCTTCCGTTCACAGTGCAGCCTGGGACCTGGGGAGAGGATGTGCGACCAGCCTGGCTCCCGAGACACCACGTGCCAGATAAATGTGCACAGGGCCCCGGAGCGATGCGCGATTTCGGCTTTGAGCCAAAAATGAAAAGATGCATGCACGGTCTGCATCAGGCCCTTGAGTGTCACGTAAATGTGAATGCGTCATGCAGACCGCTCCTTACATTTACGTGATGCTCAGGGGGCCTTTTGCTTCAAAAACGCCATGCGAAAAGGGCCAATGACAAGGTAGATGGGAAGACTGTTATGTAGTAGAAAGAAAGAAAAATCACAATTTTTCTCATCTCTCAAAAGAAAGGATGTCTCTCACAATCTCACCTGCCAGGGAGAATATTTTTTACATTTTTTCCTCATATGCAAGAATACAATCAGGCTTGGCTCCCTGTTTTCTGCCAGAGTCAGCAACTTATAGAATTTGGATGTATTTTAACTACAAGTAATTTTTTGAAATGAAAAATGTAAGTATACCTAACTATTTTTGAGGCATGGTAACTAATTCCTTTTTAAAAGTATTTTTGCAAATAAAAGTATTGATTTCAGTTAAGTTATCCATGTGTTTCTCTATGAAATTAACATACTGTACATTCATAAATTATATGATGCACGCATATTTGTCTTTTTGAAGGACCTGCAGCAAAAAACTTTGGGTTTTTTGGCATCTTGTTAAGTCTGTATAAAAGGAAAAGCGTTCCAACCCTCAAACACAGGAGAAATCCCTTATAATAAGGGACACCTGGCAGTCCGATAAGGGACAAGATGTCTGGATCTCAAATAAGGGACATCCTTTGCATAGTAAGGGACACCTGGCAATCCTGCTCATTCACATTATGCCTCCATTAGCAGACAAGTGGGAAGGAAGAGGATGTGAGTTAGCCAGAAGCTTCCTCTTGATCTGTCCCTAATTAAAAGGAAAGGAATGTAAATATCATCTAGTTGCAGTTGGTAGCCCTATGCATACAACAGAGCAGGGGGAGGGGTAGAGACTGGATTATTCTTCTACCCATGACTGTCATGTGCTCATGAAAACTTCGACAGAAATCTCATCCATGCTCTCTTTGGATGCTCTTTGGAGCATCACAGAGCTAGCATGCACAACTGCTCTTCCCTCCATGCATTTATATGCATATATGAGAGATGAACAGAACAACTCTTTCAGTTCTTTACCATGCCCAGTATTTGCTTTCGGAACCGTTTCAAAAATTTCATCAGCCTCATGAGATGGCTTTCCACATTCCAAAACAAAAACAACATTTCAGAGAAAGATAACATCTTCCACAACAGAAAACTGAATTAAAATAAGAATGTCTGTGCTTAGCCATGCTTGATATGATTTACAGTATTTCACAGATTTTTTTTTCTTAACTCACACTCAACTTGCACACAAGTTATACAAGGACCCACTACAAACCAATAGAGATTTGAAGCTGCTTAAGTTACAAAGATGTGAGATATATTTTACCACAAAGATGCATTTCAAGAACAGATTTTGACTTATTATACTCACAAATTTTAAGAAAACATCTCCCAATTCATGCTGAGACTGAGGTTCTGGCTGTAAACAATATTCCAGAGCAGTCAGGAAGTCCTTGTGAACATCAAGTATGTCTTCTATGTTGGAAAATAATATCTGTAACATAAAGAAGTCTTAAATAATAACTGCTAATGAAAACTATGCAGGCTTTTAAAATACTATTTTTTGATCTATCTATCCATCGATTTGAAGCAATCTTCATGGACTTTTATTTTGTAATTTTATGTTTTCCTAATAATATACAGACATTACATTGAGACAAAACACTAAAACACAGTTAAAGAAAGTATTTAGCTATGGTTTAGAACCATATCTCAACTGGGAAATTATAATTTGTGTTTGGCCAGCAAACCAAAATAAAAAGCCATCATTTCAAAACTACCATTAACAATAATAATGGTTCTATATGATGTCTATATTGACAAACAGTAATCTTTGCTTAGGTTAGGCTGCAGCTTTGTTTATACATATGGATGTTCAAAATGCTAAATTCTGCTGAATGCAAAACATGAGTTAGTATGGTATATCAACTCAGCTACAGTTAAAAACAAATCAAAGACATGTTACAAATGGAAGCTGAAACTCAATGTTTACCTCAGTGACCCCCAACTAACCACCATTCAGCATCTTTAAAATTAAAGGGAACTGAAGGGAGAAAAGGAAAGAGAAACTAACAAAAGAAAAAAAATCCAGAGGGTGAAAAAAAAGAGGTAAGTGGAAAGAATATGCCTTCACTCAGTCTTTTCACATTGGTTGGCAGTGAAACACCTCACAATACATGGCTTACAGTAATTATTTTGTTCCTTGTCTGTTTTCAGAAATAATTCTAAGCACCGTCCTGAATGGTCTGGAACCAGGGTACCTACAAGACTTCTTGAATCCTTTTGAACTTTCTCAGCAGCTTAGATCACCGTTGAAAGCCCTCCTCTAAGTGTCATTGCAGGGCATTGCCTGTAACTTTATTGGCTAATGTTATTTATTATGATTTATTATGAATGTTATTTATTATGGTTTTTAGGTTTTTATGAGAACCTGTTAAGCTGCCTTAACTCTTTTAAATAACATGCATAATAAATTAGCAATGTTGTAGTATCTCAACTAGCTGTGAAGATCTGTTCTCCTCTATTCTTTTGCATTTACTGTGCAGGCAAGCGGGAAGACTTCTCTTCCTCTCCACATCCAAAGTCACTGGTTTATGTTAGCCTCCTTTATAGTGAACTGTTGTCCAACACATCTGGAGGACACCAGGTTGGAGAAGGCTGACCATACTGCATCCCCCATGCTTTTTACCTTCTATATGAAACTGCTGGGGAAAAGTAATCCAGAGGTTGTGCTGAAAGGTCATCAGTTTGACGATAACATACAAGTGATCAATGAAGAAGGTGATATTTTCCCAGAGGAACTGTGGATAAGCTCCCACTCATATTTGGTAGTTTGCTGTCCTCAAGGATAATGCTGCCATGGAGTGCTTCTTCAAGGCCAATCTTGTATGCCTTTTTATCTGCTGTTGGGGAGCGAGTCTTTACTAATCTCAATTGCACTGCCTCCATGATGACAGAGCAACCCTGAATATTCCAAATCTCAGTCAGATTTATATGATTGTTCAGATAGCGTGGACTCATAATCTGATCCTGATTTGCCAGATGACTACAAACTGTTAGTTGCCAATTCAGATGGGCAACCACAATTACAGTGCTTCACCAATCACAGTATGGTGTCTGTTTTGAGCAACAGTCTGTTCTAGTGCTGTTGCTTACAACAGCTGCAGTCCCTTCCTCAGCATAGGTTAGACGACAGAGCAGAGGTCGAGTATGTTAATAGGTTCTGACACGTATTAATTATCTGTTCAGTATGCATTACCCTCTGTCTTATCATTAGCTGCTTGGTTCTTGATGAAGGTACTTCTCAGTCAGACAGCTGTCAAAGCAAGGGATGGCTTTGTTTTTCCCAAAGTGGTTTTAATGAAAAGTTAAAAACTGCCCCTGTTCATCCCCATCTAGGTCATTTATATTGTAATGGTTACATAAAAAGCTGTAAAAACTTAAATCAAGTGATTTCATTTCCAAAGCCAGGAGATGGAAACACATCTACGGTATGACTGTCTCTAGCTGAAAAGGTAAAGTCTGCCTAGCAAGAAGTCAAATTTACCTATTTCTGGGTGCAGAACAGGCATATGTGTTTAAGGCTTGAGAGGTTCTTGCCCCAGCTACCCCGGGACAGGCAAGTGGATGACTTCTAAATGTTTTAAACTGCAACTCCCACAATCTCTGACACTAGCCATGTTGATCAAGGATTATGGAAGCTGTAGTTCAAAACATGAAGCGCATCAGGCAACTGCTCCCTAACCTAACAGCTTCATCTAATTAGCACATAAGGGAAGCCCAGGCAGATAGGACCAAGGGCTCACCTCATCTAGATTCTATATGTAATGCCGAGCAATCACAAAGAAGGGCATAAGAGTAATGACCCTGCATTATAATTCATACCTTCAGCATGTTACTTAGAAGTACGCTATCTCTGAGAAAGAGGAGAAAACAGTTAAGGACAAATGGGCTTCAGCAGTAGAGAGTATCTTAGGATCAGAGTAATAAAGGAAAGGACAACTAAACATAAATAAGTAGATAAATACTGAAATAAGTACAGAACAGTAAATTATTTGCAAATCAGCTTATTTACCAGACAAAAACTATACCAATACCTATATTTATGAACATAGAGTAATGTGTTTATATACATATATATGTACTTATAAATTTGTGTGGACTAACTTGCAATGGGATCTGAAAGACTGGATGAAACTGCATAACAACTCAGGAGCTATCAGGTTTAAGATCTGACAGATATTAATATAGAAGTATACGGCTTAGGGGTACCTGAATAAATTACGTTGGAATCCAAGAAGGGTACAAAGGAAGGACTGTTGAATTAGTTTTCAAAAAATTAGGACATAGAAAAGGAGTTTTAGTGGAAATTTTATTCTTGCAGTTAAAATAATTGAACCATAACTATACACATTTAAGAAGGAGCATTCTTTTTTTAAATTGCTAACATTTCATATTATTTTTTATGTGAAAGTGTGCTTTTCCTTGGTTTTTCTCTTCACCTTATGTTCTATTTATTTACTTTTGTTCCTTTCTGGTTTTTTTCAATAGAAATTAAATTTAAAAAATTAAATTAAAAAATTAAAATTAAATTTAAAAAAAGAAGTACACTATCTCTGAATGTGAAGATTCCATTAATCTATCATAGCTACTGTCTCTTGACAGACATGTTCTTCCATGAATCTGAGAGGTAGTGAGACTGCATCAGTGATGTAGGATCAAGAATATGAAAGTTCAAACAACTGCCAAACATCTTTTAGCTTCAAGTAATTTGCAGAATTACTACATTTGCAAGAAAGATATTGTTCTTTTAAAAAAAAGCATTTACTTTTTTGTATAAAATATAAAATCAATGTAATTCAGCCACAATACAAAGCATAACTTTCCATCTTCAGCAGCTTCATGCAAGACAGAAATCTATCATTGTGATTGCTGTTGTCTTCCCCTGGTAGGCCTACTGAAACAGAGTAAACTCCACTTGTCAAATCTTTTGCTACTTAAGCATAGAACAGAAGAGTGGAGAGAAAGCCTTCACAAAATTTGTCAGCTATTCCTAATATTTGGACCCTCCCTCAAGAACCTCATAGCAATGTAGACTTTTATTTCCACAAGAGCTTCAGAAAACCTTCCAAGTTTTTTTAGCCATGGGATAAACCAGAAATATCATTCTGCATGTACAGCAAAGCACAAGGGAGCTTCAGGCATAAACACAATTAATCAGAAAACAGTGAGCCTAACATGAACCTGGATGTGGTTTTTGATTGTGCGACAGATATACTCAACAGCTTTGGAGGCGATAAGCTAATTGGAATAAAAACAATAGCAATATTATCTGTCAGCATCTTTTTGTTTGTGGCATCCATATGACAGTAAAAGCTTCAGCAGCTGAAATTTTGCTCATTCTACAGCTGCTGAAGTCAATTCGATAAGGCTTTGGGGGGGGGGAAATGTTGGCAATCCTATAAAGAACTGACTCTAGAGAAAGACTCACAAATGGCACACACAGTTCATCTCTCCAGAAGATGAAAGAAGGAAGCAGGCATCTACCAATGAGTGCCAAGCCCAGTTGTTAATAGTAGTGTTAAGGCTACACCCCAGAAAGATCCCCTATGTGCCTTTATGTCCATCACTGAATTAGCTGCTGAATGAATAATACTCCTCCCATTCATCTTCCTCATGGTGCTTTCTTCCTCCCCCTCCCACATCAATAATGGGCAAAAATCTATTAAGTGCCTCAGAAGAACTGTTGGGGGGAATAGATACACATGTAGAATAATTTTTTTTGCTACTTTGCTACTCTTCTACTACAGAAGAGTAGCAAAGACTGGAGAGATAAGTCTCACGAACTCACTTCAAACAGGAGGTGACTGTTACAACCCCTGAAATTCTCTAACTCTGATTAATCCAAATCAGATAAGAATTCTATTCCTTCTGTAGTCTCATCCCTCCTACCTTGTTCCTAAATCCCCACATATATTTCTTCAAACCCTGCTCCCATTTCTACTCACTGCCTCTGTTTCCAAGATCTAACTATGCATAGCACAGAGAGCAAAAGAAAATGATTGCTCTCGCTTCTTCCATCTCTCCTGTTTCTGGGCCTTTCCACACCACACTGTTATAGTGCTATTATTCCACTTTCAACATCCTGTGGAATTCTGGGGTTTGTAGTTTACTGAGGCCAAAAAGGTCTCTGGCTGAGAATTCTAAATGTTCCTCCCTAAACTGCAAACCCCAGGATTTCACCGGATGTTGAAAAGTGGAATAATAGCACTACAACAGTATAGTGCAGAAAGGCCCTCTGTCTATATGAAATACTGTGGTAATCCCAAATATGTGGTTACTATCAGCTGAATGTCCAAATGAATATAAACCTGACCAACTAGCATTTGAATTAAATAGTAATACACAAAGCAATTGGTATTCTAGAGCATTACCTTGACATTTTCCTCTGTTATGTATTTTTCGGCTTTGTCCACAGCATTTTGTTTAATTCGATGCAGAAATGCCTATAGGGGAACAAAGACAGGAAAAAGAGGATTATTGTTAAAGTGAGACTGCTTTACTTTCACTGTTTTCATCTTTAAGGTTTCCACTAGCATCCAGGCCCTGAGATAAAACTGGAAGTCCCTCTGGCAAAGAGCTAATTGCTTTCCATACTCAGAAACTATTGATACATGCACTGATTCATTACTGGAGCCCCTTGCATTTTGAGTAAGATGAATTTCTTTAAAGTTCTTCAGGGTTTTTGCCTGACAGAATTTGGCTCTCCTTTCTCCCAGCAAACATATTTTTTTAAAATCATTTTTGGTCTTTGAAAACTTGTAAAGGGGTTTTTCTGACTTCCTGGTTAACCTAATAAAGGCACTACCACTATAAGGACTTCACAATTTGTCTTTTGGCCAACATATCTATTACGGCGTTTATATTCCTCCAAACATCTATCTGTCAGTTATTTCACCTAGATATCTCATATCACTGGCACACCAAAGGAAGACAGTATTTATCACTTGAGCCCCTTCTCCTTCTTCCTCTTAAAAAAATGGGACTGTTTTGATTTGATTAGGGAGACAAGATGCCTGGGTCTCATCACACAAAGAGGCCTGTGTCAGGAGAAGAAAAAGAAAGGACTAAAAATCTCAGCAAAGCCAAATAGGAAAAAAGTACCAGTAAGTGTTTCTCTGAAGCAGCAACACACTGAAGCAAAAGAGTAAGCACCACTCTTAGAAGCTGAGATTTTGGAGAGGTGACATGGTACCCCATTAACTGCTACTTGATTGTAGTTTCTCCTCCTCTGCTATGTTGTTTTGAATATTGTCTTTTTTTAACAACTGCACACTGAAAGTATGTTTACAAGAATATCTGGTTTAGGCTTAGTCCAGGTCCTGTTCCCAACTTTAGGCAACAGCTCCAGTGAAGACCATGTCATTCTTCCTCTTATCCCTCCATAGGATGGAGAGAATCTCCTCTTTGTTTTCACGGTTAAAGCAGGGTATGCTTCAAGGATATCATCACATGAAGGAAGAAACAAACACTGCCTTCCTTTGATGACCTCAGATGTCTAAGTAAAATAAGTAGCAGAAACACTTCAAATGTGGTAATACCTTGGGAATCAATTATGGCAAAGTGTATCATTAGATGCCACTACTTCTCATTCCCACCTTTTAAAACTTTCACCTAATTAATTAAGACTAATTGATCCCAGAAGATTTGTATGTAGATATCTATATCTGATTTAGCCACATCTGTCACCCTGTTGTTCCATCCTATTGTGTATGTGTGGCAAGGAGGTCTTCTCAACAGAAAAAGCATAAGACAACCTATTTGTTCACAAATTAAAAGCAGTTGTCTTTTGCCTCTCAGCAAACCAGAATTCCCAATAGATAACCTTATCTCTCTTTGTGAAAACATTCCTGGATAGCAATACTATCCCTTCCATCTCTAATCCCCACCCCACAAGATGATAAGGAGACCTCTCCTGTCCCAGAACAAGGACAGATATTGGCATCAATAGAGAAGCAACCTTTGTGTATCATCATCATCATCACCATCATCCTGATCATCCTGCTGCCTTTTTTCCCCTGTCTGAGACTCAAAGTGGCTTCTAACAGTTAAAACAAACACAGCTCAACAGGTCCAGGTTATCTGAGGGACCGTATCCTCCCCTGCGAACTGACTTGGGCGTTGAGATCTGCAGGAGAGGCCCCACCACTCTCACAGGTGCATTTGGTGGGAACACAGGAGAGGGTCTCCTCAGTGGTTGCTCCCAGGCTCTGGAACTCCCTGTCCAAAGAGGTTAGACTGGTACCCTCCAT
The DNA here is from genome assembly GCA_948474755.1 of Ctenosaura bakeri. Classification (NCBI taxonomy): domain Eukaryota; kingdom Metazoa; phylum Chordata; class Lepidosauria; order Squamata; family Iguanidae; genus Ctenosaura; species Ctenosaura bakeri. Next base: position 33,882 of record CAOLHI010001152.1, on the reverse strand, counting down.
GCCTACCTTCAGGACACAGCTAAAAACATTCCTCTTCCAGCAGGCATTTTTATATAATTTCTATCGGTGCTGGTCATTTTAATTGTTATTTAATTGATATTTTAATGCTATTTTATATGTATTTCAACATGTTTTAATTATTATTGTGGTTTAATCTTTGTTTTAACTTTTGTATGTGACAGTTTTTAATTATGTTTCTTTTAATGGATGTAAGCCGCTTTGAGTCTCCTTGGGGAGAAAAGCGAGATAAAAATAAAGATGATGATATGATGATGATGATAATAATTTACCCCATACAAAAATTTAAAAATGTAATCAGTAAAATTAAATCCGATAGACATTAAAAAGAAAACAATGCATAGACAATGCAGCACATTATGCAAGGCTCTTTCCTCTCAGCAGTTAGTCCTCAAACAGATGGGGCTCTCAAAAAAAAAAGTCTTTTCCTGTCTATGAAGTAATAGCAAAGAGGATGCAGTCTGATCTCCCTAGAAAAATGTTTCAGAGACAGGAACACCCACTAAGAAGGCCCTCTCCTATGTTGCCACCAGATGTAGCTGTGAGGGCAGCAGAACAGAGAGAAGGGCCTCCTCAGAATATTTCAAAACATAGGCAGGCTCCTAGGGGAGAGCACAGTCCTTCAGATAACCTGGACCTGAGCCAAGCAAGTCATACTCAGCACTTTGAATTGTGCTCAGAGACTGATCAGCAGCCCGTGGAGGTGTTGTAACAAGGGAACTGTGTGTTCTCTGTAGCCAGCCCCAGTTTGTTTGTTTGTTTGTTTTTCAGGGTAAACCAGAAGGGGGATCTTTCTGAATGGAAAAGCAGGAGAGAAAATAAAATCTGAATGAATAAAACAACAACAACAACAACAACGATGATCTTTGCTTGCCATTTGCACCAGTGGCCTAATTTCTCTCATTTTCTCCAATTTCTCATCCACCAACACTCCAACAATGGATGCATTATCACAGCTGCATCTGAGTTCTCCATCACATGGGTGGAACTATTCCTGGTTGTCCAGAGAAAAATTTGGCTTCGCATTAGAGCCCATGTGAGAGTGAGACAATGAGAAGGCAGACAGCAGCCTTCTTCTTCTTCAGCTGAAAGCATACAAATGACTCACCAAACATTTCCCCTTTCTTCTGTGCCTATGTGGTTCCCTTACAAGATACACAAGACACATAGCAGCCCATTCACAGCTCATGTTTCTTCAAAATCCACTGGCTGTGGGATCAACATTATATTTACTTGTGTGTTGCCACACACAAGTATTCCACAGGACTGCCAGCTTCCCAGATGACTGCCAGGGTTGAAATCAATAAAGTCATGCATCTTTGCACAAAGTGTATGTGCTCTAGAAGGGTCAGACAAGTCTTTAAAAAAAAAAGGCTGAAGAGACTTAACTATCTAATGTACCCTTTCATAAAATCTGAACAAAGGGCAGTTTGCATAACACCTGATTATCAGTGCCAAGAAACACAGAGACCAGAGCTCTGGTCCTGTAAAAGATATTTTCCCTCATTTCTAGAGAACAAAAAATGATGAAGACAGTCCGTGAACAGGAGGACTCTCCTTGTGTTTCTCAAGACATCAGCAGGATAGGGATGAAAAACAATCATGCAAAATAAAATTGGGAAAATTCTCCCTGAAGTGGAGGGGAAGCAAGTGAGTAACACCATGGTGAAAAACAACAGAGAAATTTCTGAAAGCAGTACAAAGCAGTACAATGTACTATTGAACTCCCTTGCCAAACATGCAAGAGCGCACAAGAAAAATACTTCCACAAAGGTTCAATAATCACTTTTCAATTAAAGGCCAGGGGTTGGGAAGAGAAAAGAAAAATGAAGGATACCTCCAGATGGACAATTCCTGGTGCTGCCATTTAAAATATACTGTACTATTCTATCTTTCCTTCCTTATTGGATGTACTCCAGTAAGGGGAAAAAATATGAACTAAGCAGGTAGAAAACACAAGAGGGTTACAAACCAGAGACAGTGACATTTAAACTTCCCATAACATTCCATGAGTGAGGCAGGACAATTGCATAACAAAAGTTTAATCTGGAAACACCTGAAGCCACTGAAAAATGGTAATAAGGTCTGCTCCAATACTTGTTGAACTGTTACCAATTTAAGGACATTAACAACAACAAGAAGATTAAATATGAAAGATGCTGTAATATTCTATATATTCAGCATATCAGCATAACCTTGTAAGAAGAGCCAGTCCAATTATCCACAGAGTGCAGATCAAAGAAAAGCTCCTGATAATTTGAATCAGTTCCATCCCAACATATGGATCATTTTCTTAAGGGCTCCAGTGATCAGTCCCATAATGTAAACATGAGAGAAGCATGAATTCCGTCAGAATATTGAAGAGTGTTAGTTAGTTAGTTAGTTAGTTAGTTAGTTAGTTAGTTATTGTAGCCAATCAGCTAGCAGAACAGGTAAGTTACTATTTTTATTTTAAACTGGCTTGCTGCTCACTGATACCCCACAGCTGTACACCCAGATGGTCACAGACTATTTCAACACCCATGAACACTGAAGTTACAATTTTCTCTCCAACTCTAGTACTCAGGTAAGTTCAAAAGAGCTAAAACAGAACCTGTTTTTACAGATCGCCAGGTTCTGTATTTTTAGATGCATCCTCAGTTGCTCAAGACATTAATCCAAACAAAAGCAAGTAGGATGCACGGATATATACACACTCTATTCATTAAATAAATATTTGGCAGAATATGAAGGGTTGTGTATGCATGTGTGTGCATGCACCTACACAAGGAGAAGTAAACTTTAAGACCGTTATCTTTTTGGAATACAACTCCCATAACTGGCTGGGGGCGAGGGGGGCAGTCTGAGAACTGCAGTCCAAAAAAGTAAGTTCCCAAGCTCTGTACAGAAGTAAGAATGGATTTAGAAGCTGGAGTAAAGTCAAAACCCTTGGGAAAAAAAATTCCATGCCTCTGTGTGTTACAAAAGAGTAACAATTTGCCTGCCTAAAGTAGTCTCAAAGGTTTATTTTAATCCTCTTGGTCAAAGTTTCCTGTTTGCTTGAAGTAGCTCAGCCATAAGTGCAAAACATGTCAGCCTTTTAGAACAGGAATATACATTTTCAAGTAATGGAGTTCACACACACACACACACCATATTTTTTTTAATATTTATTAATATCATTTTAATAAAGGTACCTATTTATTAATATTAAATCCACTTATCAAATTCACTTTTTCTGTAACCACTTTCCCCATCATATATGAATGCATGAAAGAGCAACACAACGGTGTTTTGTACTTATCCACAAGCTTGGAGACATTGCTTTCAGACTTTTCTGGCTCAGTGCCAATTCTCATGAACTACAAAGGAATCCTCCCCCCCCCGCCATTCTAGTCTTTCCCTCTTTTTATGAAAAGCTGGAATATCATGCCAAGGAACTGTTTTGCGTAAGTACTGTGGCAGCCAATGGGATTTGCCGATGCAAACCCAATGGCAGGGTTCCACCCCAAACCACCAATGGCATTTCACTCTCCACAGAAAAAAAAGTAAAGGTGTCACCAAGATCAAACCATTTGTTTTTAAAAAACTGCAGATTTTATAGATGAAGAAGAGTGGCAGACACAGATGGTTCCTGCTGTTTTCTGTGTCAGTCTTCTTCAGTACTTGCTACTAGGTTATCATTCCCTTTCGTAACATCAATTACACCACAATACAAAGCCCACATGGCAGCGAAACTGCAAGTCTCTCAAGGTGCTGAGCATCATACTGAGGAACCCTAGTAGACTCAAATAGGTGTTGCTTCTTCTATTCAGAGGTTGATCTTGTCAGCATCTGATAGGGCTCTGTAGATACCCTATTCCTTCTGAATCCAAATGCTGCATCCCTTTACTAGGGCTAGATATAATATCCAGGACTTTCAAAGATGAAGATACAACTGGAGCCTGGAACAAAATGTGGCAGGTTGTGAGTTCGATCCTACCCGGCTCCAAGGTTGACTCAGCCTTCCATCCTTTCGCAGGTCAGTAAAATGAGTACCCAGCTTGTTGGGGGCATGTATAGAAATGTTTCGAAATACATGCTATTTGTAAGTTGTCCGCCCCCTCGATCCATATGGAGAGGCGGGATACAAATAAATAAATAAATAAATAAATAAATAAATAAATAAATCAATCAATCAATCTCTGGTTTAGTGTTCCAATCAACCATACTTTCTTTCAAGAGACTTTCAATTTCCCAACTTTGGTTTTCCTTTCCTTTCCCTAACAGATAGTATTCCATAGCCATCAAGCAAATGTAACAGTCAGGGGGAGCTGTTGATAATTTTTTGGTCTCCATATAAGACCCTCCTATTTTTTTGTTTGTTTGTTTTCAAAAGAAACATAAACTATTTAATTATGAAATGCATAAACTACTCCACATCGGAGGTTTCAGAGCAGTGTACCCCAGATAAAGACAACCAAATAGCCAGAAAGTTACAATAAAATCAAATATATTAATGAAAAACAGTTATAAGACTGGGGGCTGGAAATCAGTCAAATATTTATTAGTCAGGATTTATTAGTCAGTATTAACTATCAGTCTGGATTTCCCATGAACAAATTTCCTCTCGTTCCTCTGTAGCCTGTTCTGGCTTCAAAGTCCTCATGACATAGTAGAACAGGTTGCTTACCTGTAACTGTAGTTCTTCGAGTGGTCATCTGTGCCTCATACAATAGGAGCTTTCGCGCCTGCGCGGTAGCGTTCGGAAGATTCTAGAGCTCGCTGGTTTGGCGGAGGGAGCCCCTCCCCCCGGTCGTACTGCGCATGCTCCTCCCGCCGAGCCGCGGTCTCTCCTCAGTTCTGGTCCGCCGAAGAACATGGGACCTGAAAAGAGGGGAAGGCAGGGCGGGTGTGTGTATGAGGCACAGATGACCACTCGAAGAACTACAGTTACAGGTAAGCAACCTGTTCTTCTTCTTCGTGGTCTCTGTGCCTCATACAATAGGAGACTGTATAGCTCACCTGTAGGATGGTGGGTCAGGTCCCAGACCCTAGAGGACAGAGGCCAGCACCGCACGACCAAACCGGGCATCTTGCCTGGAACGGCAGTCGAGCCTGTAATGGCGGATGAAGGTCGACGGTTGAGCCCAGGTCGCCACACGACACAGTTCCGGCAGGTCGACCCCTCGCAGGAGGGCCGCGGACGTGGCCACGGCTCTGGTGGAGTGGGCCCGAAGCAGGTCCGGCGGAGGCTTCTTGGCCAGTTGGTATGCCAAGTGGATAGCCTGCGCGACCCACTTGGAGAGTCGCTGGGATGATACCTTGTGGCCTCTTTTCCGCCTGCCGTAGCAGACGAAGAGGTGTGGAGTCTGTCGGTAGGACGCCGTCCTATCCGTGTAAAAGGCGAGGGCCCGACGGACGTCCAGGGAGTGCAGGGCCCGCTCCAGGGGCGAGGTCGGCTCGGGGTAGAAGGCCGGGAGCACGATGTCCTGGTTGAGGTGGAAGGTGGACACCACCTTCGGCAGGAACGAGACGTCAGGCTGGAGGATCACCTTGTCGCGGTGGAAGACCAGGAAGGGGTCGTCGGAGCGTAGCGCCGCCAGTTCCCCGGCTCGCCTGGCCGAGGTGATCGCCACCAGGAACGCCGTCTTCATCGCCAGGAGCCTGTCGTCCGCTGTCGCCATCGGCTCGAAGGGCGGCCTCGTGAGCTGCGATAGCACCAGCGATAGCGACCACGACGGTAGCGGGGGCGATACCGGCGGGTAGAGATGTTGCAGGCCCTTCAGGAATCGCTTGACGGTATCATCCCGGAAGAGGGCCGCCGAGGGCGATCCCGGCGGTTGGTACGCCACGATCGCGGCGAGGTAGACCTTGATCGATGTGAAGGCGAGGCCTTGCTGTCACAGGTGGAGGAGGAAGTGGAGGACGGTCCGGAGGCCGGCCGGGGACGTCGGTTCCCGTCGCTCCTCTGCGAAGGCGACAAACCGCTGCCATTTATAGTGGTAGTTCCTCCGTGTCGATTCCTTCGTCGCCGCGGTCAAGACGGTACCGATGGCCGGGTCGTCTACGGCGATATCCTCCAGGCATGGAGGGCCAATACCGGGAGGTCCGGGTGCAGCACCTGGCCGTTGGAGTGGGAGAGCAGGTCCGGCGCTAGCGGGAACTTGAGGATCCTCCCCCGCGAGGCCTCGATCAGAGGGCCGAACCAGTGTTGCCTCGGCCAGTACGGTGCCACCAGAATCGCGTCGGCTCCGTCCGAGATGATCTTCGAGACGACGCGACCGAGGAGCGGGAACGGCGGGAAGGCGTACAGGAGCTCCTTGTCCCACGGGATCTGGAACGCATCGCCGATGGAGCGGGGATCGTGACCCGCCCTGGAGCAAAAGCGTCGGCATTTCGCGTTCTGGCTGGTCGCGAAGAGGTCGACCGTCGGCTCGCCCCACCGGTGTCGGAGCATCCGGAAGGCGTCGTCGGCCAGGGACCACTCGTGGTAGGAGGAGGTGTCCCTGCTGAGAGCATCCGCCATGGTGTTCTCCTGCCCCGCCAGGTGAACCGCCAGCGGGTGGATCCTCAGGGAGACGCACCAGTTCCAGAGGGCGAGCGCGATGGTCAGGAGAGTGGTGGAGTGGGTCCCCCCTTGCCTGTTCACATAACACATGGCAGTCGTGTTGTCGGTGAGGATCAACACGGCGCGGCCCGCCACCAAGTGCCGGAACGCCATCAGGGCTTTGTGGATGGCGAGGAGCTCCAGAGCGTTGATGTGGAGGGACGTCTCGTCGTCCATCCAGGCGCCCTTGACCCGGAGGTCCCCGGCGTGGGCCCCCCAGCCCAGGAGGGACGCATCCGTCGTTATCGTGACCGAGGGCCTGGGCTGGCGGAACGGCATTCCCGACATCAGGTTCCGGTGGGACTGCCACCACAGGAGAGTCTGCCGGATCTCGGGGGGAATACGGTAGCGGCGGGACTGCTCGTCCCGGAGCGGGTCGAAGACCCTGACGAACCAGTGCTGCAGGGGTCGCGCTCGTAGCCTGGAGAGGTAGGTGACGGCCGTGGTCGCCGCCATGTAGCCGAGCAGCTGCTGTAGCGTCCTGGCCGACACCGTCGGGGCCTGGGCGGCCGCCCGCACCGCACGCGTGAGCGTCCGAGCCCTCTCCGTCGGTAAGTAGGCCCTTCCCGCCACGGTATCGAGGGTCGCCCCGATGAAGTCGAGGAGGCGGGTGGGTTCGAGGTGGGATTTCTTGGGGTTTACCTTGAGCCCGAGCCGGGTAAGCCACGTCAGGGTAAGGTGAATGTCTTTGTAAAGTTTGTCTCTGCAGGACGCCACCAATAGCCAGTCGTCGAGATAGGGGTAGATCGAGACGCCTCTCGTCCGCAGGAAGGAGACGACGGGAGCCATGCACTTCATGAACACGCGGGGTGCGGTGGAGAGTCCGAAGGGCAGAACCCGGTACTGGTAGCTGGTACCGTCGATCGCGAAGCGCAGGTACCGTCTGTGCTGGGGGCGGATCGAGATGTGGAAGTAGGCGTCCTTGAGGTCTATGGATGCCAGCCAGTCCCCTCGGCGTAGGAATGGGAGGATCGACGGTAGCGTGACCATCTTGAACCTCTTGGGAGGGATGTACTCGTTCACTCCCCGCAGGTCCAGGATGGGGCGTAGGGACCCGTCCGCCTTCGGTACGGCGAAGTACCTCGAGTGGAAGCCGGTGGTCCTGGCCGAAGGCGGAAGCCTCTCGATCGCTCCTTTGTCGAGCAGGGACTGGATTTCCTCCAGCAGAGCCGGGCTGGCCGGGGTGGAGTAGTAGACGCCCCGTGGTGGAATATCCCGGAACTCGATGGCGTACCCCAGGCGGACAATGGTAAGTACCCAGGAGTCCGTGGTGATCTCGCGCCATCGGTCGAGGTGTCTGGCCAGGTCCGGGTGATGAATGAGGTCTGCTGGAGGGGCGAAGGACGGCATCGGTGGTGTCCTGCGGGAGGCGTCAAAAGCGTGCCCTCCCCCGGAAGACGACGACTTCTTCGACGGCGGAGGCTGTCGTCGGAAGGGCCTCCTCTGGGCGGGCGCCGCGGGCGGTCTCGAGGCGGTCGAGCGCGGGGACCGGGACTGGTAGGCCGAGGACGAGGAGGACCTCCGCCAGGACGATCTGGACTGGGAGGACCGGCGAGCCTGGGGGGGCTGGTTGATCCCCATCTTCCTCGCCGTCAGCCGGGCCTTCACGAGGTGGTCCATGGCCTCGTCCGTGGACGTGTGAAAGAGCCCCTGCCCGTCGAAGGGGAGGTCCTCTATTCTCCGGCGACTGTCCTCCTGGAGTCCGGAGGAGCGGAGCCACGCGTGGCGTCGGAGGGCCACGGCGCCGACCATCACCCTCGAGGTAGCCTCCACGGCGTGCCTCGAGGTGGCGAGCTGTTGGGTAGCCACCGCCACGGCCTCTCCGAAAATCTGCGTGGCAGACGCGCGGGACTCTTCCGGGAGGTCAGCCAGGAGGGGGCCCAGGCGGTCAAAGAGGTTTCGATGATAGGCCGCCAGGCAGGCCATGGTGTTGGCGGTCCTGGACACCAAGGACGCCGCCGAATAGAACCTCCTCCCGAAGCCGTCGAGTTTCCGGCCTTCTTGGGCGGGCGGGGTGGTGTGTGCCCGGTTGCCACCTCGCGTCTGCGACGACTCCACCACCACGGAGTTCGGGACGGGGTGGTTGAACAGGAACTCCGCTCCTTCCCTCTGAGTCCTGTAGAGGTGCTCGAGCCTATGCGGGATAGGCTGTGCGGACGCCGGCTTCGCCCAAGGCTGTTTCAACGCGTCCGCCAGGGTCGGGAGGAACGGGAGCGGCGCGGTCGATGGAGGCCGGGTCTCGAGGTATTGGAAGACCGGGTCCTGCGCCTGCGGGGCGGGCTCCGTCACCTTGAGGCCGAGCGCCGTCGCCATCCGGAGGAGGATTGCGGAAAACTGGCGCACGTCCTCCGGCGCCGATTCCGGGAGCGGGTCTCCGAAGGCCAGCGGCGGTGACTCGTGGGAGGACGGCGTGGATTCCGCGGAGTCCGAGTCCGACTCGTAGGACTCGTCGGACGGGGATGGCGAGCGCGCGGTCTTCTCCCCTTCTCTAGGCCGCTGCTGTGCCGGCTGCGTCGGCAGAGCGGCCGGCGGTACCGTCGGGGCCTGCACGGTCTCCGGGGGCGGTACCGATGGTCTCGGGTGTGACGCCGCCTGCGTCGTCGACGTGGCCGAGGTTCCCGCTCGGGCCAGGGTGGCCTGGGGGGTCGGCCTGGTCGCCGTGGCCGTTGTCCGTGGCGGCGGGGAGACCGGTCTGTGGCGGGGCGACTGCTCCCGGGGAGCGTGGGAGCTCGGGGACCCACGCCTCGGCGATCGCCCGTGGCGGGAGTAGTGGCGCTCCCGATGCGGCGAGCGGGAGCGGGGCCGCGGGGACCAGTATCTAGGGTCCGGATGGTAGCGGTCCCGGTAGGAGGGCGAGTAAGAATAGTAGGAGCCCGGGGGCTCGTGCCATCCTTGCTCCAGCGCATATCTCCCCAAGTAGCCGGGGGAATGAGCGCTCTCGCCCGCGCGCACTGCTCTCCAGGCGCATCTCCCGATATCGCGGGGATGGAGGCCTGGCCCAGTGGCCCGGAGATCGGGATTCGCCACGCCGGGGGGAGGAACGTCTCCGGCCCGGGGTGTCCACGTGGCGCTCCGGAGATGGACGGCGACTCGGCGGCACAGTCTCCACGACTAGCTTCGGAGGCTGGGCGGCCTCGACGGGTTGGTCGTCGTCCGATAGCTCCAGGATCTCCTGGGCCTGCGGCGTTTCCTCCTCCGGGACGTCGGAGAGGGCCGACTCTGCCGTGAACTGGGTAGGCGGCGGGGTCGGTGGCCTGGCGGTCTCCGGAGGGTGCCGCTTCTCCTTCCTCTTCCTCTTCTTTTCCCTGGCTACCTCCTCGGTAGCAGGGCGCTTCTTCTGCGCAGAAGTCAGCGGTTTCGAAGAGGAGGCCGCGGGGTCGTCTCGGGGCCGACTCGCCGAGATCTTCGGGATCCTCGGTAGCTTCATCACCGGTACCGGGGGCTTCGATACCGACGGTACCGAGGTCCCGGCGGCCGTTGGAGAGGAGGAGGAGGGTGGAGAAAGTCCTTTTTCCATCGGAGCGGGGACGGTCTTCTGGGCGCGGAGAGACTGCTCCCAACAAAAAGACTTCAACCTCGCCGCCCGGTTACGGAGTGTCTGGTGGGTGAACTCCCTACACGCGGGGCAAGTTTGGACGTTATGCCCCTCACCCAAGCAAAAAAGACACTTCGAGTGTCGGTCCGAAAGGGCGACCTTCCTTCCGCAGGAGGCGCAGGACTTGAACAAAGCCGACATAAACCGCGGGGCAAGGGCGAGGAGAGGGGGAGAGTCCGAAGACGCCGCGCCGAGTCGAAGACCCAGCCGAGGAAAAAGCCAAAAACAGTCCAAAAGTCCAAAAAAAAAAACCGTGCAAAACGTACCGAAAACCGAAGGGAAGTCAAGAAACAGTCCGAGGTCAATTCCGAATCCAAATCCAACAACTACGCAGCAAGAAATGCAAGCCAACGAGAAGAACCTTCTGTACGCTGAGGCGGACAAGAAAGAACTGAGGAGAGACCGCGGCTCGGCGGGAGGAGCATGCGCAGTACGACCGGGGGGGAGGGGCTCCCTCCGCCAAGCCAGCGAGCTCTAGAATCTTCCGAACGCTACCGCGCAGGCGCGAAAGCTCCTATTGTATGAGGCACAGAGACCACGAAGAAGAATCTCAGTTTTCTATTGGTACACTGTGATGCTTTTAGCCACAATTTGCACATGCATGTCAGTGTCTTTTAAGCATAACACCTCTTTTATATATTTTCTTATTATTGTTAGATGCCTTCAACATCACTGTTGGTCTATTTCTCTTTTCTTTTCAAGGAAAGGAAGGAAGACAAAATATATTTTTTTCTTTTACAAAGTAAGTTTGAAGGGAGAATTGATTACGAATTAGAAATAAGGGAGCAGATCATGAAGAAGAAGTGAGGAGCAGTCAATTTTCAGATGGAGCGAGGAACAAAATCATGAGTTTCCTGTCAGGGCAGTAGGCAGGAATGAGACTAACCTTGCTGCAAGTTTTTCCCACTAGAAGATGTTCAGAATTCCTGTCTATCAGCACAAATGGGAGAAGCAGCTGATCCAAAGACTTTACTACTGAGAAACTCAAGAGTGGCAAACAGAAAACTTTTTCTTCCCAACAGATGCAGTGGCGGAGCTTGGAGTGTGTGGGGGGGGGGCAGAAGGGGGAGGGGGCTACAGCACGAGGTATGTGACCATTGTGCATGGGGGCGTGGCCACGGTGCATGGGTGTGGCCAGGGCATGTGGGGGTGTGGCCAGGGTGTGCATCGATGTGGATGCCCCAGAGAACAAGATGGCACCTCCTTTCATTCTGTGTGCAAAAGGAGACCGGAGCAGCAGCTTCTTCAGCTCTGGCTATGGGGACCATCAGGCTAGCTTCGGTGGTACAGAGCAAATTCAATAGTCCCGTTCTCTTCTCTGGCACCCTGATGCTGTTTCCCTCCAAGACATCCTGTTATTAACAGCCCTGCTAAGATTTTGCTTCCTTGGTTGAGTCTATCCACCTCTAAGGTGGTCTTCCTCTTTTCTTATTGCCTTCCACTTTAGCAAGCATTATCCTGCCCTGTAACCCTGGAGATCAGGGTTTGATTCCCCACTTGGCCATGGAAACCCACTGGGTGACTTTGGGCACATCACATAGTCTCAGCCCCAGAAAACCCCATGATAGGTTCACTTTAGGGTCACTGTAAGTCAGAAACAACTTGAAGGCACACAACAGCAACAACAACAATTAATTTACTGCATTTTGCCTAAGGTGTTGTTTGGCTCTGTGTTTCAAAAGAGGACATCCAATGCACTTCAAGGAAAAGGCATCAAATCAGTAGGCAACTTCAATGTGTTTCCACCATTACCATACTACACGCACGCACGCACACACTTCAAAACTACCCAATAACAACATTGTCTCTCACCATCAGTGGCGGAGCTTGGAGTGCATGGAGTAGGGGCAGAAGAGGAGCGGGGCTATGGTGCTAGAGGCACGGCCATGGTATGTGGAGACATGGCCACAACATGTGGGGGCATGGCCGCAGCACCCAGGGGCATGGCTACAACATTGCCACTGGGGGCAGACCACTCCCATCACCACCCTGTCCCTACATGACTGCTCACCATGTTTTAGAATGTCTGGACTACCTTTAGTGCCCAACATATTTTCCTTGTTATAAAGTACTTGTTACAAAGTATTTATAGCTATATTATTATATATTTTGTTCTATATACTATTATCAGTATATAACATAATGTATCTCTCTGTTTGTCTGTGTTTGATGATATGCACAAAAATGACAGAAGTCATCCTAAAGTTCTGCTTTAAGCCTTTCCAGAGGTATCCGTCTGGAGAACATTAGAAGCAGAATCAATACTTGGAAAATTCACTACAGCCATTGGCCTTCTTGCCTGGGGGGTTCTGCAAGCTGTAGTCTAGAAAATGTGACCCAGGATGCTGAACTACACAGACCTTTAGTCCCATCCATAAGAGCTATTCTTATAGTTTTATTTACTCTCTCCATTTTATTTGTTTTTCTCTGACCCACCCTTGAATTGATTTTTAAAGAGAACGGTGGTCCTAATCATACCGATATGGATGTGTTCCTTTGAAATCAATTGGACTTGCTTCTGAGTAAATATGATTAGGATCTGCTTTGTGTGGGGGGAGGAAAAATCCTTACAAACAGCCAACCATGAGCTCACATGCACAGTCTAAGGTGCTTCATGGCAGGAAACAGAATGAAAACCTTTTCCTCCCCTTGCTTCCTGTGTACTAAGTTGCTTTCAAAGAACAACTATAGTGGTCTATCATTATGCATTTTATCTACTCTTTGAAAAGGAAATAAAATGGCAGACTACTAAGAATTGATGGCAAAGCAGAGGCAAAAACTATATAATTCTCAGCACTAGAACCAAGAAGCTCTACCAAGATTTACCAAGGAAGTTCAGATATATGGGTTTAATCTATTACCACTCTTTATAGCAAGATTTTTACAGCCACTTTATAGAAAAATCCCACAGGTTTTCTTCTCCTGTGAAAGCTCCAAGGTAAAAAATACAATATGTTCTCATTTCAACAGGACTTCAGTATTAATTGCATTATTTGTAATTAATTGCATCCTTTTTTCTCCTCTGGGGGAAAAAACCCTATTAAAATAACAGATCTGCAAACAAAGTGAATTAAAGAGACACCGTCATTTTGTTTCATAATGGCTTTGTTGTTGCTGTGTGGCTTCACATTGTTTATGACTTACAGCAACCTTAAAGTGAACCTATGATGGAGTTTACTGGGGCTGAGAGTGTGTTATACACACTAGGTCACCCATTGCATTTCCATGGCCAGTCAGATAATCAAACCCTGGGGTGTAAAGATGAGTAATACCCCCCTTTTCGGGGGGGAAAGTTCTTTTAAAAACCAGAATGAAAAGATTTTGGAACAACGACAAAAGGCAGCACATCATAACTATATAAATACCGATGTTTGTTTTTGTTTTTTAATCCTGTCAAGGATTATTCATCCAGCTCAACACTACCTGCTCTCACTGGTCATAGTTTTCCAGGGTTTCAGGCAGAAGTCCCTCCCAACACCTGCTACCTGGTCTTTTAACTGGAAATGTCAGCGGTTGGAAACAGTAAGGAACTTCCCATATTAAGTGATAAGAAGATAGTATATCCTCCATCTGAATTAATGAGGAAAACTCAAGAACCTGAGGCATTCCTTTTTTCTATTGATTATCTAACACAATATGTCATTAACAAGGTTCACTCAGCTGAAATCAAAATACACACTGAGATTTCTTTGCTGTGGATGTTTCCATCTAAGAAAACTGGCATGCATTGGCAACCCTTTATATATGAATGTCTAAAAGCCAGAAGATCAATCCATTAAGTATAAAAGGAAAAGTAATCAAAATCCAGGCCACTATGCAAAAGAAATTATTAAAAGAATTACTTTTTTTCCTGTGCCAAGTCCTTGACACAAATAACTGAGGTTGGGGGGAGGGTGCTTGCATAGGAAAGGATATGCTTTTTGTAGAAATAAAAGAAGGAAACATAAGAATAGGAAACATAAGAATGTACAGCTCCGGTCTAGCCACAGTATTCAAGCATTTTTCCCCTACAGCTCACGTTCTTTACCTCCCTCCCTCCCTCATACACCCATATAAATAATCTCTTTGCCCTTAGTGTGCACACACAGGACACTGTTCTGTCCCTAGTGGGATAGCCACTGAACATTTCCATGGGCTGGGCATCCACAGAACACTCTCCCAGTCCAGCAGCCAAAGGTAGAAGAAAGGGCAGGGAAGGCAGTAGAATTTTCTTGTTTGCAATGGGCAGTCACTTATGCTTCCATAGCCTGCCTTACTTGCCTGTCTACCCTGTCTTACAGAACACATGGAAAGCTGGAGTAAGTGGTGCTCCCAGTAGATTGAGACAGAGTCATAGAATCAGACAATTGGAAGCTGCCCCACCTCTTTATAAAGACATCCCAAGAAGGAGGTCCTACTACTCAACATAACTGGTTCCATTCCCAAACCACTCTTACTGTCAAGAAGTTCCTTCTAATCATGTTCAATCAAAATCTACTCCTGTAAATTAAAACCATTAGACCTGGTCCTAACTTCTGGGGTATAGTGAAGAACAGGCTCATCACCTCCTCTCTGAGACAGCCCTGGAGGCATTTAAAGAGCGCACTCGTCACCATGGCTCTTCACCAGGCTGAACATGCCCAGTTTCTTCCATCTTTCCTCACGTTTTGTTCTCCATACCTCTTATTCTTGTTGCCCTTCTCTGAACCTGCTCCAGCTTTTCTATATCCTTCTTAAAATGAGGTGACCACATGTCGAGCACTCAGTGATATGGGAATTAGAGTAGTAAATTAGTGGCCTTGAAGTAGATGCTATGCTAGTACTAGCCTGAGAATGCAGTTGAAGACAGATAACGAGACATTGCTAGGAAGGAATGCAGGGGACAGCTTGGGATCTTAATGGTTTGTTCTCTTCCACATTGCCAGTGTGAGCTCATGTACTATAGTTCCAAAATACAGTTCACCTCAATTCCGATGAGCCTGACCAGTGCAGCATACAGTGGGATTATTACTTCCCTGGACTTGGAACTTGTGCTTCTATGAATGCAGGATAAAATAGCATTTGCCTTCTTTGCTGCAACATCACACTGCTGGCTCACACTGAAGTTATGATCAACAATAATCCCAAGTACTACTACTCTTTTTAGCATATAATACTGCTGAGTTGTGTATCTGCTGAGCCACGTAAGGTCAGGGAGACAGGAAAGATAGAAGCTGAACTGGGTGAAGATTTGCTTATGTGTCTTTTCTGTGAGGAGTGGTTAGGCAGGTCTACATGTGTTCCGTGTGTGTCTTCTAGGAGAATTATGTATGTATGTTTGTGGGTGTGCTGTTTCTCCAGCAGTGAATGGGTATCTGCCAAGGGAAATAGTGAGTATATTTATGACTAGACTGAATGGATCTTTCTCTCTCTCTCTCTCTCACTCAATTTTATACACTTTATACACTCTTCAGCTTCATTGTACAATGCTGAAAAAAGACAAACAGGCCTGAAAGGAATGCTTTTGTGTGGCTTTAAACACACTATGCCCCCCAGGTTTTGGATGCCGTATAGAGAATAAGGTGGAATATGGATTTATTAAATAAAATGTTTTCTCCTGAGTAATCTAGTTCATCCTTCTGAACAGACATAAGTGGTCCTTTTGTACTGTGCTGCTTCTCGCTTTCACTTCTGAGTAAACATGGACATTGGTGATCTGAGGAAAGCTTTCTGATTAACAACTGGATTTTAGTTTCTCTTAGAATATGAAGCAATAGTGGTGGAGTTGTTCAGTAGCAACAGCAGCAACATCATCACCATCCCATTCCCATACACTCAGTTTTGTAAGTATGTTCTCTGTGTCTCCTTTCTAATGGGTTGCAATGGAGTTTTCATTTTGTTATCGTCAAGATTGTGTGTGTTATGTGAGCAACCACGTCAAAATGCATGAGGTCTCCCTAAAGCTGCAGAGATGAAAATGGATTAACCTCTCTGGATTCTGTGTTCCTCTCTATTGCATTTTGTAGTTATTGTCTATTCCTTAAGTAACAATGTTCGTAATACCACTCCTAGAGCTGCCCACAGGTCTGAGGGGGTCATCTCTAAAACTGCTCCAGGGCCTCAACTAGCTTGATCCAGCTTTGGGGACAACACTTGAAATTTTTCTGGACCAAACACATTAAAGTGATTTACAACATAGCTGTGTCTCTTCTGCACCATTCCTTCTCCTTTAAACCATTTCCCGTACCCTCCATTGCCTTTGTTTTAAAGGATTAAAGAAAAGCCATTCCCCTTCTCTCCATTTCTTCCCCTGAGTGCCTGTTCTTGCAAGAACACAATTGTATCACACACAGCGTCAAATGCCAGTTTCCTCTGGGTCAGGGAAAAGAATCAGGCCATTCTTTTAAAAAACATAAAGGGGAAGTTGAAGAGGAAAGAAGCCTGCTAGTGTACATTACAATGAAATGCTAATCAAGAATCTACCCTTCCCAGCATTCCCATAGATGTGGCCTCATTCTGGGAACTCCTGTTGGTTGATGACTCTGATGTCTTGGCAGGTTTCCTGGGGTCCCCTTTGTGACTTCACAGTCTTTGCAATTTCGGTGGAGTCAGTCTGGAATCTGTACCCTATATGCAATGGGTACATGCAAATGGAAGGGGAAAAACAGGTAAAAAAATTTGCCCATTGAATAGGCTGACTGGGTGATCCTGAGCTAGCCCCTGTGTATGACTCTCTCATGGTGTTGTAAAAATAAAATGAATAGGTAGCGGCAAAATCCATGTACAATGACCTGAGCTTGCTAGGGAGAGGGCAAGGTAAAGCATGTGGTAAGTATGTTTTAACCACTACAGGCAGTCCTCCACATTTGCTGGAGTTAGGGGCTCAGGATTCCCTGCAAAAGTGGAAAAATCACATATATCAAAGTGTATGTGAATGTGTGTGCGTGTGCGCGTGCACATGTGTGTGTGTGTCAGTGGGAAGGGGGCTAAGGCATGCTGGGGAGAATGGGCACCTAGGGTTCAAACAAAGTCAGAGAGAGGAAGAGGGTGGAAGGGCATGGTGGCCCTACATTTCCTTGCATTTGGGAGGGGGCATCAGGAGAGGGTTTGTGGTGTTGAGAAATTGGGTTATGAGCTATCCTCAGCTGGAGGAGGAGGATCAGGGGTAGGTTTTTAAAGGGCTGTGTGGCCTGATCAGAGCCATAAAGAAGGAAGTGCCTGAGTAGGGGGCCAGGGGTTGGAGAAACTTGCCAATAATAAAATCTGTGAAATTTAAACCTGCAAATGTGGAGGGCATCTGCTTTAAAAAGCACATCCACGGCTTCATTGCCAACAGCAAAACAGGACAAAAGGCTGAGAAACAGTTTCACAAAGCATTTATGACCATGCTAACAATGCAAGTAAACTTAAGCAGTGACTTATCATCCAGCAATTGATTTAGTGGATTTACTGTAGCTACAAACAGAAATTAGATTCAAGTCTAGGTTTGCTAACTTCCATACACTAATTATTGGAATTAAGAAGTTCTACATATTTTGATTGCTTTCAATTAATTAGGCTGCAGACTTCAATTAAAATAAAAATTTAAAATATAATGGCATGTAAAAGCTACAGATGGCAAATGCCATCCAAAAGGAGATAAGCCTTCCTCTTCATTCAGAAGATGCCTGTTACAGGACATCCCTGAATCATCCAAAATCAAAGCTCTGTGTATAGTCAAAATTGCCAAACTACTAAAAGGAGATAAAATTAATAAACTGATTAATAAGCTAAAATGTATATGACAAAAAAACCCCTAATGTGTCTTTAACAGGGAATGACAGCGGAAAGCATCTCAGTATCTCTTAGTTGAGAAACTAGTAAAAATAATATGAGATATGCTGCTTGAAAGGAAGAGTGGGATAAAAAAAAAGGACAATATATCAACTACCACATTCTGTGGGTCACCCACATTTAATTGACTGTATAACCATCTGTGTTTCTAAATAAATAATATTTTCCTACCCACTTACTCTTTGTATTTATCACCTAGCCCATAATCTGTACTGCTGAGTTTTGGTTGCATTACTGTTTGTGGTCTCATTCTAATACTGTAACTAATTCATTTTACATATGCAGTAGTACACTAATTTCAGTAATTGTTTAGTTTGTCAGTAAGTTCGTCTTGCATTTACAGAAGATTTTTGATCACCGATGCCCATTCCTTTTTAGTTTTTTCTTCGTTTTTACCTTTGAAGATTTGTGTTAGTATATCCATGTTTTTTTTTTACTTCCAGGATAGCATGCTGCCATTCTTCTGGTTCTGGGGTTTCATTCTTTTTCTAGTGTTTTGCAAATACTACTCTTGCCACGGTTATTAAGTATAGTAATATTCTCCACTGCTTTTTTATCGCTAAGGAGTCTAATTCATGAGTTATGTTTAACAGATACAGTTTGGGGGACAATGGAAACTTACAGTTAAGCCATTCTGAAATCTTGTTATGAATGTATATCCAATATTTTTTACTGGATATCTATTTTTTATTTTATTTTATCCAATATTCATTAGAACTGAATGAAAGAAAAGAAATCTTAGAGGCAGTATTTACAGGAGAACCTTTCGTTTGCACAGAGGCTATGTATATATCAGAGATGAATAATAGCCCAATTAATTATCTAGTCAGCATAACCACTGGTGGGCCACAGGATTGTGAGGGCCATAGTCCATGTAAATAATTTTTCCAAGCTCTCCTCTGAACTTATCCTTCTGTGCTTATTTCCTGTTTTAAGAAGGCTGGACAAAGATATGGCAAAATTGCCCCCAAGGGTGCTCAGAAGGGCTTCAATATGGGCTAGGCCACACCTGCCTTATGACACCATGAATAACCATCATATACAATAAGATATGATGCAATACAATGGGATGAGATCTAGTGTGGCATAGTGGTTTGAGCATTGGACAACAACTCTGGAGACCAGGGTTTGAATCCTTGTTCAGCCATGGAAACGCTGGGTGACCATAGGCAAGCCACACTCTCTCAACCTCAAAGGAAGGCAAAGGCAAACCCCCTCTGAACAAATCTTGCCAAGAAAACCTTGTGACAGGTTTGCCTTTAGATCACCTTAAGTCAGAAACAGCTTGAAGGCACACAACAACAACAACAACAACAACAACAACAACAACATATGGAAAAATACAGCCAATTTTTCCAAAGTCATTACAAAGACAGTACAAATTTGCACATTCATTGAGAATGGGAACAGTACAGGAGAACTCGCTGTGGCTGAATGCAGCATGAGAAAGGGAAGTCCAGAAACATCCGTGTTCCACCTCTTGAATAAAAGTTAACTTGACAAGTATGCAAAGTGTTGGGTAGGGGAGTAGGGGAACCCATAATGAAATCAATAAACCCTTCTCAGTTTATTTCAGTTTTACCATTTGACACCCATACTGCTTCTAAAACAGCATCTAATAAAGGGTTGTGTGTGGAAGTGTGTGTATAATTAAGGAAGCAGCACATTGCTATTTCCTTCTCCCACATGAAAACACCCTTCCATGTCCAGTAGTTCCAGCACTGATCTTGACATACTGATTTTGCACAGGGAGTACAAAATGTTTTGGGAAATCCTGAGATTTCAAACTGATCATGCAATTCTTTCAAAGTTATAAGCTGTACAGCTGTGTAGGGACGGGGAGGGCAGTTCACCCCAGGCAATAATGTTTTGGGGGCATCCTGGCCCATAGCCATGCCCCCATGTGCCTTAGCCACATCCCCATGTGCCCCGATCACACCCCCACACACAGCAGCCATGCTCCCATGCACAGTGGCCATGCCCCCTTGCCGTAGCCCTGCCCCTACTCCACAAACTCCATACTCCGCCACTGAAGCTGTACTTGGATATGAAAAGTTAATCTGGCTGTGTTAAAGTGGTGCCATCAGAGCCGGTGCTATCATTAGGCCAACCAGGGAGCCAGCTGCCTAGGGTGTAGACCTCAGAAGGACACAATACTGACCTTTGAGGGGCACAGTTTTATAAAGATTATGTAGGTATTTTGAACTTTTATTTTTAAAAAATGCAACTGACAATTTGCTTTTTATTTATTTATTTACCTACTTTAAGATAAATACCAGAATGGCCTATGGAGTAAAATGAATTATAAAAAATTATGACAAAAATCTATATTCTGTTTTTATTTATCTTTTTAATATACATTTTTGTTTTTATTTTTTAAAATCAGTGATTTTTTGGCTAAGGAAAAAATCTCTTATTCTTCTAAATTGACAATGTGGTTCTGTTTGTAGCTGTACATTCTTGCAATTTAAAATATATTTAGCAGTTTTAATGTGTGTGCTTTTCATTTTTTCATAAGACACCTGTTTTTGAAAATTGAATTTAGCAATTGGGGAGGTACAAGCAGTTCACCTTGCGTAGGGAACAAAATAGGCCCCCAATGGCACTGAGTGACATCAAGCGCAGATTTTATGGCAGAAGCTTGGAGACCCACTCAGAGGAATGAGCAAGTGGCAACCCCAATATCGCAGGGCTGGCTTAATACATTTTACAACCAGCAACTTAAAGCAAGAATGAAGTGGAGGTATTAAATCCAACTATTAAATCCAGAGCTTCACTGCTGCTCTGGATGAGAATGCACAGTGAGTCCTTCCTCTTTTGGCTATCTAAAAGCATGAAAAATGTTCTGATCTTCCAAACAGACCTCACACTTTTCAATGCTGAAAACAGAACAGCCACTCAAGTCATGTGCTTTTGCGTCTCTGGAAACTGGGATCCTTTGCCACGAAAACAGACTATTTGACAACCATGGACTTTAAAAGCTAGGGTTATTACCCAATCTCCCAAGCCCTGGCATTCAGAATAGCCAAAAGCACATTAACTGTGCAGCCTCAGTGTGCCAATGTACTAACTAAATGTATTAAGCTGTCTATTCATTTTCGTTTCCTTTTTCTCCCCTCTCAGCTGCCCTTTCATTCGCTCCTGAAAAGTAGCACCTCCAATCTGGCCAAGATATGTACACAAGGAGTCCCCTTTGGTGCTGACACTCATAGCATTCAGACTCCTTCTCTGTGTGAGGGCTTGCCACCCAAAATTATGAAAATTCTCCACCTTTTCCCAGATGCTGCTCCCACACTACCTCTCCATATCCCACTACCCTTCTTTGCCTCCTGCCCTCAAAGAAACTCCAGATCATCTTGCCAACTCCAGATCTCCCCAAGCCAAGGCAAACAGCTGATTTAACACTTCACCACCCAGTCTGCACACTAGATTGAATTTAGCCTTTGCTCACAGCAGCTTCAAGCTCAGGTTGGAGTGCCAGCAGCTGCAAGTTCACACAGAGCAGGGCTTTTATTTGCAATGAAATATTTAGAGTGGAAAAACACCTCTGAGTTTAATAAAAACAACATTCTGAGATTGCCAGGGATTTGTGGTACATCTATCACCCCTTTTGGAATTCCCTACATTGAACTGAGCTTTCAAACTCCAACAGTAGAGAAAAATGGATTCTTAATGCAAAACTGCACTTCCAAACTCTCTGTGAATTATAGGGTTGCACTGAAAGGACAGGATAGATAGATCAGTTAAAACCTTCTCAATCTAATAAAAAAATCGAGAATAGAAACTAACTTACCAAAGAGCACGTTTGAAGTTTTCTTTTTTAAATTTCCAGATTATTTTTAATACAAGTATTTGCAAGCACCACATGTGCAGAACCAATTTTAAAGAGGCATTCCATCTTCCTTAATACACATAGGGAAGGAAGACTTCCCTAAAGACCATGCAGCACATAGCAGTGACCATCTCATTTTTAGCTGCACAGCTGTTTTAGGCCTAGATCCAACTCTTAGTCATGGTAGACCACTTAATCAATGAGAACTTGCTATATCAAAATACTTCAGGCACTAAACAGGTTAAACTTCCAATACCACCACCACAGTACTAATTAAAATTCCTCCTCTTAAAGCTACTATTATCCCTGAGAAGGACACTCGTATTTGCACTGATAGTAGCTGAATCTAGATCAAATAGCAACAGGAAGAGATATTTAAAGTCATAGAGTTGGAAGGGGCCTCATGGGCCATCAAGCTCAGCCCCCTGCTCAGTGCAGAATCTCCAGCTAAAGCACACCTCAGCAGATAGCTGTCCAGCCTCTTTTTGAAGATGTCCAGAGAAGAAGATCCCACCACCTCTCTATGTAATTTGTTTCATCGCCAAACTGCTCTTAATGCCAAGAATATCCTTCTAATGTTTAATCAAAATCTATTCTCCTGAACTTCAAATCATTAGACCTGGTCTTACCCTCTGGGGTAGCAGAGAACAAGATTGTTCCCACATCTCCTTCAACCTTTCCTCACATGTTATGTTCTCCATATCTCTTATTCTTGTTGCCTTTCTCTGAACCTGCTCCAGCTTTTCTATATTCCTCTTAAAATGAGGTGCCTATAACTGAATATAGTTCACTTCAGTTCAGATGAGGCCTGACTACTACAGAATGTAGAGTGACTATTACTTACCTCAACTTGGAGACTATGCTTTCATTAATGCAGGTTAAATAGCATTCTCCTTCTTTGCTACAGCATTGCACTGTTGGCGCATGTTCAACATATGATCAACAATAATTCCAAGGTCTTTTATGCATGTAGTACTGCTGAGCCATATATCTCCCATCCTATATCCATGCATTTGGCCTAAATGTAGAATTTGGCATTTGCCTCTACTGAACTTCATTTTATTAATTTCTGCTCAATTTTCTAGTTTATCTAGGTCGTTTGAATTCTCCCCGAAGATCTGTGTGGCCGATGCGCGGGACTCTTCAGGGAGATCAGCCAGGAGAGGGGCCGGGCGGTCGAAGAGGTTCCGGTGGTAGGCCGCCAGTCAGGCCATGGTGTTAACCATCCTGGACACCAGGGACGCCACCGAGTAGAACCTCCAACCGAAACCGTCCAGTTTCCGGCCTTCGC
Organism: Ctenosaura bakeri; assembly: GCA_948474755.1. NCBI lineage: Eukaryota > Metazoa > Chordata > Lepidosauria > Squamata > Iguanidae > Ctenosaura > Ctenosaura bakeri. The sequence continues at coordinate 10,787 of CAOLHI010001152.1, read as the reverse complement.
GGTCAGACGGGGTGGTATGGGCCCAGCTGCCGCCCCGTGTCTGGGCCGACTCCACCACCACGGAGTTCGGCACAGGGTGGTTGAACAGGAACTCCGCCCCCTCTCTCTGGGTCCTGTAGAGGTGTTCGAGCCTATGGGGGATAGGCTGTGCGGACGCCGGCTTCACCCAGGGCTGTTTCAGCGCGTCCGCCAGGGTCAGCAGGAACGGGAGCGGTGCGGTTGACGGGGGGCAGGCTTCCAGGTATTGGAAGACCGGGTCCTGCGCTTGTGGGGCGGGCTCCGCTACTTTGAGGCCGAGTGCCGTGGCCATTCGCAGGAGAATGGCAGAAAACTGGCGCACGTCCTCCGGGGCCGATTCCGGAAGCGGCTCCCCGAAACCCAGCAGCGGCGACTCGTCGGAGGACAGCGTGGATTCCGCAGAGTCCGAGTCCGACTCATAGGACTCGCCGGACGGAGATGGCGATCGTCCCGCGGCCTTTTCCTCCGCTCTCACCACGTGGGCCGCCGGCTGCGTCGGCGGGGCGGCCGGTGGTACCGTTGGGGCCGGCACGGTCTCCGGGGGTGGTACCGATGGCTTTGGATGTACCACTGCCTGCGTTGTCGATGTGGCTGTCGTTCCCGCTCGTGCCGGCATGGCCTGAGGGGTCGGCCTGGTTGCAGTGGCCGTTGTCCGCGGGGGCGGCGAGGCCGGTCTGTGGCAGGGTGATGGCTCCTGGGCCGCGTGGGAGCTTGGAGACCCGCGCCTCGGGGAGCACCCACAGCGGGAGTACCGACGTTCCCGTGGTGGCGAATGGGAGCGTGGTCGTGGAGACCAGTACCTCGGGTCAGGATGGTATCGATCCCTGTAAGAGGGCGAGTAGGAGTAGTAAGAGCCCGGGGGCTCGTGCCATCCTTGTTCCAGCGCATATCTCCCCAAGTAGGCGGGGGAGTGAGCGCTCTCACCCGCGCGCACGCTCTCCAGGCGCATCTCCCGGTACCGCGGGGATGGAGGCCTGGCCCAGTGGCACGGGGATCGGGATTCGCCACGCCGGGGGGAGAACATCTCCGGCACGGGGTGTCCACGTGGCGCTCCGGAGATGGACGGCGACTCGGTGGCACAGAGGCTGGGAGGGGGCGGCCTCAACAGGTTGGTCGTCATCCGAGAGTTCCAAGATCTCCTGGACCCGCGGCGTTTCTTCCTCCGGGAGGTCGGAGAGGGCCGACTCCTCCGCGGGCTGGGTAGGCAGTGGGGTCGGTGGCCGGGCGGTCTCCGGACGATGCCACTTTTCCTTCCTCTTCTTCTTCTTCTCCCTGGTTACCTCCTTGGTAGCAGGGCGCTTCTTCTGGGCCGAAGTCAGCAGTTTCGAGGAGGAGGAGGAGGAGGCCGCGGGGTCGTCTCGCGCCCGACTCGCCGAGATCTTCGGGATCCTCGGTAGCTTCATCACCGGTACCGAGGGCTTCGATACCGACAGTACCGAGGTCCCGGCGGCCGTTGGAGAAGAGGAGGAAGGCGAAGAAAGGCCTTTCTCCATCGGAGTGGGCTCGGTCTTCTGGGCACGGAGGGACTACTCCCAACAAAAAGAATTCAGCCTCGCCGCCCGATTCCGAAGTGTTTGGTGGGTGAACTCCCTACACGCGGGGCAAGTTTGGACATTATGCCCCTCACCCAGGCAAAAAAGACACTTCGAGTGTCGGTCCGAAAGGGTGACCTTCCTTCCACAGGAGGCGCAGGACTTGAACAGCACCGACATAAAACGTGGGGCAGAGGCGAGGAGAAGGGGAAAGTCCGAGGACACCGCACCGAGCCGAAAAACCAAGCCGAGAGAAAAGCCGAAAAAGAGTCAAAAAAACGAGAAAAACGTACCGAAAACCAGAGGGAAGTCCGTAGGGAGGGTCAAAAACAGTCCGAGGTCAGTCCGAAATCCAAAAACTACACAGAGAGAAAAAGCACAAGCCAACAAGAAGAACCTTCTGTACGCTGAGGCGGACAAGAAAGAACTGAGAAGAGACCGTTGCTCGGTGGGAGGAGCATGCGCAGTACAACCGTGGGGGAGGGGCTCCCCGCCAAGCCAACGAGCTCTGGAATCTTCCGAACGCTACTGCGCAGGCGCGAAAGCTCCTATTGTATGAGGCACAGAGACCATGAAGAAGAACTTCATTTTATTAATTTCTGCTCAATTTTCTAGTTTATCTAGGTCGTTTGAATTCTGTGCCTGTCTCCCAATATGTTAGCCATGCCTCCTAGATTTGTGTCATCTGCAAACTTCATACGAATTCTCCACCCTGTCATCTAAATCAATGATAAAAGTATCAATAATGCCGCAAAGACAAAGTGCCTAGGCACTTGAAACCTCCTTCCCTTTTGAAGTTCAGTCATTGATGAGGACTCTTGAGCATGGTTTTCCAAACAATTATGCATCTATCTGATATTTCTCAGGAAGAGTTGAGGGGGAGGAACATACTGGAAAGAAGCTCTTCCTGGCTAACACTATCCCTGTCATAACCAAACCCCTTGTCCACATCAGCTGTCTAACTTTTAAAAGAACAACAAACTCACCGAGGACAAGTGATGAAATTAGCTTCACAGGTACTTCATTAATATCCAGGTTTTCTCTTAAAACCAGGCCACGTTCCCACCTCTCAGCTCCAGATTCGCCAGTCCAAACAATTCAGTAAGTAGTTTTAGCTACACCATCTCCAGAGCTTGATGGATCTGCATTAGACTTGCCTGAGAGGTTGAACACTTCTGGAAAAAACTGATCCCAAGCCAGTTCTTCCCACTGCTCTAGGTCCAGTGAATGCCCCATTTTAGGCTTTCCACGTGTTACTCCAAGGAGGGGAGAAACAAACTGGATCCTTCACCCATTTGAAAACAGCTAAGGCCTCCATCATGGTAGAGGCTCCATCATTGGTTTATGCCAGTGGAGGTCAGGATTCATTCCTTAATAACTGCATGGTGAATCAACTAACATGTCTTTAATTTCACAATAAATCTAAAGAAAAGTCACCTTTTGGTTTCTTGATTCATAGTTGGTGGTTAAGTGAAAGAAAGTAGTGAAAACAATTTTCACCACATTTTCATCTGTAAAATACTTGCCAGATTTAAACCAGATTCAAAAATTTGTTTATTGAATTTGTCAATGTACAAATACATATTATACATTTATCAGTGGCAGTGAGAATCAAAATTGTAAAGTATTTTTTTAATTATTTATTTGTATCCCGCCTCTCCATATGGATCGAGGCGGCGAACAACTTACAAATAGCATATATTTCTATACATGCCCCCAACAAGCTGGGTACTCATTTTACCGACCTGCGGAAGGATGGAAGGCTGAGTCAACCTTGGAGCCTGGCAGGATCGAACTCACAACCTTGTGGCTTGCAGTACTGGCATTTAACCACTGCGCCACCAGGGCTCCCTGGTGGACCTTTAATAGAAAGCTAGTGTGGAAGAGTGGTTTGAGCACTGGACCATAATCTTGAAGACCTGAATTCAACTCCTTGCTTGGCCATGGAAGCCCACTGGGTGACCTTGGGTGTGTCATACACTGTCTGCCCCCAAAATACCCCATGATAGGTTCACCTTAGGGTCATCATAAGTTGGAAATGACTTAAAGGCATACAACAACAGAAAGCCTAAGGAAAATAAATGGTTAAAAATTGGGGGGAGGAGTCCATTACTAATATCCAAGTCATCTTCTTAACAAAAGTAAGACAATAAATACCACTGATTCTGAAAAACTGGAAATCAGTCATAGAACATATATTGCAAAGTCTGATAATACTAATTATTTAAATCTAGTAAAGCTCATTTGCAGCTGGAAGAACAGATGATATAATTAATGTACTAAATGAAATGTAATTGAAAAATATGATCTTTTCAATAAGACACAAAAATGTCATACTCTAGGGAAATGTTAATACATGTACTGTACACAGAAGTTTTCTTTTTAAATTTTTATTTTACTATTTTCTATATGTAAAGCTTCAGTTATTATAAAAAAAAACTAACCATTGGTTCAGTCTCTGCTTAGTATTTGTGAGTTCAGTTATCCAGTGCTAGCATGAAACCTTCCAAGGGGAGGAAATTTTAACTGAAGAAAAAAAATCCACATTCTGTTGTATTTTGACAGAATTATTTTTATTAAAATATACATCCATGTGCAAAAAAAACAAAAAAACAAAAAAATAATCATTTAAAACAAGCCCACCTTCATTACTTTTCCTGAGCTCCTGATTTGTAATTCATACACTGAAATAATCACCTGTAATTTCACTCTGACAAAACATCTTAAAGCTTCTATGGCAAGTAAAATATAAAAGTGTAAGAATATTATAATGTCATTTGCCAATGAGCAATCAGTGTTGCAGGACCTTTTCCAGTGGACAGCCCTAATTATATACAATTTTTAACAAAATGTTATACATGCATTTTTAACATCCTGCTGATATGCTCTGAATAGAAAGACATATGAAGGCTCCGACCTTTAATACAGCAATTGCAGCAACCTGTTCTATGACAACAATGCTCTGAGAAGGACACTGTGTACATCAGCCCTTTTCAACTAATATCCTCAAGGTGCTTTGTAGTGTGACACCCATAGGTCACTGCTATCACGGCAAATCATGAAAACATCATGGTAATTAACAATGAAAACATTGTTGGAACATATATGAATTGCCTAGGCACTAAACAAGAAGATGGAAGCACAAAGACTACTAACGTAACCAGGAAATCTGCACATACATACTCAACACACACACATTAGTCAGACCATTGTCTCACTATTTTTGCCAATTTTACAAGCCTGAAAAAGGAAGAAGCATGAAAAATGAGCCATTGCCTTTCAGAACTCACCAAACTCTTCCAGACTGTAAAGGACATCAAGCAGTTGCTAAGCAATTACTTCCCCTTTCTTTGAACTGAAAAGACACTTGCATAAAACATTGCCACCATCATCATAAAACCTGCTCTAAGACAACCACAGAGTAAGATTCAGTGAAAGGTTACATATAGACATTCCTCCTCAGTGGTTGCCTTCCCCCAACTGTGGGATGTCCTCCCCAAAGTGGTCTGCCTGATGCTTCCTTAGTGGATTTTTGAGCATCAGGGAAAGACTTTTATATTCTCTTATTCCTTCCTTGATACAGCTTAAAGGTACATATCAGAACTGTTTTTTCATGCTGTTTTAAAATTTTTAATTCCTGTTTAAAATTGCAATTGTTCATAGCTTTGTTTGTTTGTTTGACTGGATATTATTGGTTTAAATGAATTTTATTTTGCATTTATGTACACCACTGTGAAAACTTTAGTCACTGGATGACTCACAAGTGAAGTAAATAAAAGCATAGAAGCAGTGCAGAGGTATAAATTTTCCTTCATTCCCTAAATCTTTAGCATAACAGAGAGTGAGGCATTAAAAGTTGCTCACACCTAAAACTTATATTCACTGTGTTCATATTCCCATGGTAACTGTGCCTAAATTGTATTTCTAAATACTCAGCTTTGGTTTGAAGTTACTGTAATTCTAGAAATTTGGGGGCTGAAGGAAAATTTCATTGGTGAAGCAGAATTTGTATTGGGTGGAGCAAACCCCATAGCTACACCCTTAGTTCAACACAAGGTCATCCTAAGCATAGAGAAAAGAGGTGAGTGTAGCTGTCCAAAAACAATCCCTAAGAATATATTTGAAGACAGATAACCTAGAGTGTTCCTAATCAGATAGACTGTACGTAGTTTTCAGGCTCTTATATAGGACAAATCTGCCAGTGTGTATATTGCTGTTTCCTACTAATAGAAACATCCCAAAATACATCAGAGACACCGAATTACTCGCTGATTCCTGATCATATCGATAGCATATTAATATTGATAATACTAAGATTCTAATTGTGCAATGCAATCTGCATAAGACTGCCTACAGAGGTAGCTGGAAACATCAGCTAGCCAGAATATTTTAGGCAGACTGAGACTACCAGAACTTCTACAAATTGGCAATGTTGCTTTTTGGGATTACCACTTCCAGAATCCCCTACCCATCATGACCACTTTGGAAGTTACAGTCCAAAAAATGAATTTTTTTCAAGCTCTTGGACTCATCCTATTTTGTCAAAGAACTTTATCAAAGAACTTTATCTCAAAGAACTTTATCTACCACTTCCCCATCCTTGTTGGTACAACTGAATAATGTATAGACCTAAAGAGTGAGCCATGGGTTTCTTCTGTACTTGTCCACTGTGATAATTTTTATTTAGGGTTTTGTTCTAGGTGGCCTCACCTTCATAGCAGGGCCTTTTCACTGATGGTTTTTGTTTACACAATTCCCAAATCAGTTTGCCTGGTATTTATATTACTAGCTTTCCCACAGCAAGGGCATACCATTATTTATCTATGCTTTTAGCAACATTTTATCAAATTGCATCTGCTCTTCTGTGCTGCCTTTTCCAATATTCTTTTTAAAATTATGTAAATATTTTGATTATTTTATCCTAATGTTTAAGTAACCACAGTGAGCTGCCTTAGGAGCCATATAGCCAAATGTTAGGACACACTCTTCAACATTTCACAGATGAAAACTAAGACACAAGTCCCAAAGCAACATCTGAGTGTGATCAAGATGGCAACATTTATTTGAGGAAGAAAACACAAGTTAGCAAAGGATGCAGCAGTTTGCTTTTGCCTGAGCCTTCACGGAAGAGGATAATTCTACCTCTTCCTTCCAACTGCTGAGCTAAATGAGTGCAAACTATTTTTGCATTGTAAACTCAGTTTGCAACTGAAGTAAACTTGGGACAGAGGGGAAAAAGTGAGAGGAGAGAGAATCTGGCAGCTGATAAAGTGGGATGACAGAGGATCAATCAGGACGGTACAGTTCGAGGGTACACAGGAGATACACACACAAACACATGCACAATCTTACTTAAAAACACGTCTTTTAAAATACATTGTCTTTTAAAACACATCCATTATACCATCAAGTATGTCTGGCTGACCCACTCAGAAAAAGCATAAGACAATTAAAAGCATAAGACAGATAATTTCTTTAATAGCACAGTCCTGGTACCCAGTTGGAAAGCTACCTTCCTATCTCTTTTAAGGCTTTACACAATGATAGTATTGGTTGGCTGTAATTGCTTAGTCTAAGCTATTGCAGAAAGGCGGAAAGCCTGGTAGGTCAGTTTAGATAAGACCTGGAGCCAGAACAGTCTAAACGACTTGCTTCAAAAGAGCTTGCATTCCTCTTATTTTTCCATTTTACAGAGCTGAGGCATAACTGCTGGGGAAGTGCCCTTCATCAGCTGCTTTCCTATTTCCTGTGTGCTCTACCAGCCCCAAATTGGTGGTCCTGAAGCTTCCAAATGTTGCTTTGGTAAGTTAGAACTCTAGAATTCCTCAACCAACATGAAGACTGCTGACCAAGCCAGCTGAGGGATTCTGAGGGTTCTGTTCGTCAAAAAATGTAATTTTTCCTAGACCTGTTTTAGAGTACTATCGTACAAAGGTGGGAACATGTGAGGTACCTTACCAGAGCTCTGCTAATATTCCAAAAAGGATAAGAAATGCAAGAGGAGGCAGTTTTCAAATTAGTGCAAAAATATTGAAAGAAAGAAAGGAAGGAAGGAAGGAAGGAAGGAAGGAAGGAAGGAAGGAAGGAAGGGAGGGAGGGAGGGAGGGAGGGAGGAAGGAAGGAAGAAAGCGGAGGTCATAAGGGCTGGGGGAAAAGGAGAAGGGGACTGTTTAATGGTTTAATAATACTAAACTGCCAAATATTAACAAGAAACAGATGTCTGCCATGTTACTTTATGTTTTCAGTGACGCTGCATCTTTTCCCCCAATTTATTGTGAGGCTGAAATGAGTTACGTGTAAACATGTTCACATTCATAACTGCTCTGAGAAAACTGCATTGGCATTAAAATGACCACTTATTTCCAAACTAATATTACTTCATTAGCACAGCAACTTTTGTACAATTAAGACTACACCTGTATATGCTCCATATTAGCCTACAGCATCACTACATGCCCAAAGCACAATTTCTCACCAAGAAGAAGCCCAGCATCAATCTGCATGGCACCCATATTAAGGCCTAGGACTCCTTTAAAATGTATGTTGGGGTGCCCTTCAAGTCGCCTGGCAACTTACAGTAACCCCCATGAATTTCATAGAGTTTTCTTTGGCAAGGAATACTCAGCAGTGGTTTTGCCAGTTTTTTCCTCTGAAATACAGCCTGCAGATATTCTGCACTGGCCACTTAGGTATGTCTGTGTAACTAAGTAACATATCTTGGCCTGACCCCCCCCACCCATCCTAAGAGAAAGCATATGGATTGGGCAAAGGAGGTCCATTCAGCTTCCAATCAGAGAGCAAGAAGGAGGATGTTTCCACCCCTCCCACCAGCAAGTGAAGCTGTGACAAGGCCTTGTGACAGGGGTCCTGCTTCTGATTGTCACAGCCTTGCTTGGTGGGAGGGAGATGGAAACATTATCTCCCTTGTAGACCAATCAGGAGAGGAAGAGACCTGGTTGCTGGCTCTTAAGGTGGGCTGGAGCAACATTTAAGACAGTTTTATGGAATACACATCTAACTCTAGTTACAGATCTGTAACTGCAGTACACCTGCCACTATCTTTTGCATGGGGCATTACCAGTGACCTGTGGCTCGCTGGCTATGGAAGCCATTTTAAGTTCCCACAATACCCTGGGGCAGTACTATTACAGAGACATGATGCTAAATTTAGATAAAACCCATTGGTCTCCATATGTTCTGCACAACCCAATTTCTAAATGGAACACTGGTGCTACTTGCCATCAGGTAAGCCTGCTTGGAAAGGCGGAATATAATGTAGGAAGAGTCCCAGCAGACAGAATGTCTGTCTGTGACAGAACGCCATTTTAACAAGTCTTTTGTTAAAAGAAGGAACAAGTTACTTTTTAAAAACAACATTCCAAGCTCTGTTAAATCCTGGGTTCAGTTTGACCATGAAGCAAAACTGATCACACTGAGACTTGCTCTGAGTAAACATGCATAAGATTCAGCTGTAACGGTGCAACCACTAGCAAGTTTTCTCCCAGCTAATTAACACTGTATTGCTAAATCAACAGAGGGGAAATACAACTGAAGTTGCTAGCTGTCTCTGGTTTTCTGGCTGAGCTACTAGCAGATTACTGTGTGCATCAGCACTCTCCTTGTGTGGTATGTATTAAGGGCTTAATACTTGCAAAAACCTTCTGAATAGGTTGGAATACCCTGCACATGGACTTGACAGTAAGTTCCATTTAACTCAACAAAGCTTATTCTTAGGTCAATATGCACAGGACTGCAATATTAATGGGATTAATTCCAGCATGTGAAGCTGCCTGTAATGATCGCTGGTCCAGCTAAGCCAGTCCATTTTTACTAACATTACCTCTCCAAAGATGTAGGCAGCCTGGGTCTTAAAATGAAGCAACATCAGAACAAACCCAAAATCTTTTGTGTGTAGCATTTCCACTCTGTCACAGAGTTAGGACCTGGTACTATGAACTTGTGGATCAGGAACCACCAAGTCGAGAACTAATTAGTACTCCTACACCATTACAGTCTCCCTATATGTAGAACATGGGGAGATATGAGGTTTACTTTTGCACGAAGCTGGTAAGAATCTTTAAATAGCTGCCATTCCATAAATGGGCTAGGAATGACACCATGGAGGCCATCATCAAAATACTGTTCTTCCTTGACATATGGGAAAAGAACACATGGTCAATGAAACCAGTCTGGACATCTCTACCCCACTGACCAAACAGAAGGTGCAGATGAAGCTGCGGAGCTACAAAATCAACCCTTGTGCAGCTTCAATTCAAGATAATCCACAAAACTCAGTTTTCAGTTAATTTGCAAAAGCTAAATTCTTCTAAGAGAACTTCTTTTCAATTCTTATTCAAGGGGAGCTGTCAGACTATGATTTAGTACATTTATAGCACAAGGCACAGTTTCTAGCCTAAACGACAAAAGAAAGTGTTAATTGGAAACGATGGCCACACAAACAAGGGAGGATTAATGCCACGCTTAGGAAAATACTTAGCAAGGGTGGAATTCTTCAGGGACTTTTGTTTTCCTTACCCACTGATGCTTGAGGTTAAATCCACATAGCTTCCTGTCAAATGGCAGCTTTTGTGTTTACGTTTGATCTATTTTATTTAATGTCAGTCTACGCAAGTAGATCTATTTTGGTGCCTCTTTGTATCTTTGGAAACTGAAGATCATCAATGCAGCTTACAGAGTCTTCACAAACCACAGAAACCAGCAAGTCCAAATGAGAGAACCTTAGTTTGGAGCTTTATGTCTCTGTGTCCATCCATCCTACTTGAGACTCATATATCTGTGTCAGCACACCTGAAGAAGTAGCGTGATATCTACAAATGCTTATGCTAAAACAAATCTGCCTCAAAAGGTGCTGTTTGATTCCTTATTGCACCCCATCCCTGTTACATTTTATTTTCTTAAGACTGAATAACTCCTGTGGTTGTGAAATAGCTCTAATTCAGCACCCACAAACACTTTGGTGGATGTGGGATATTTTTATATTCTACAGTACACTTGAATTCTCATTGGGGTTAGAAAATACCCCAGGTTAAGTCAATCAGTGCCAGCCAGTGACACTTGTTCCTTGAGCACAGTTAGAGGACAAATGATATGAGCTCCGCTGGATACAGGCAGCCTAGATGCATGAGAACACTGCATTTGATCTTCAACCAGGCAGATTGAACATTTTACTCTCTTGAGATATTTTATTACAGAATACACACAGAATCAGATCTACAA